>VZTI01004655.1:1617274-1683331 GCA_013397865.1 Struthidea cinerea | reverse complement strand
TAAAACTCAGAACTCATGAGGGAGCTTACAGGGGTTAAACACTTATTAAAAGCATCGAATCTGGTTGCAATCACCATCTATAACTTTTGGAAAACTTCAAGAACAGGGTAATAACATTGAACATACATAAGAACAAATAAAACACTGTAAAGTTCAACAATTTTGGTGATTAAAAGGGGGAAATAGAGAAACAAACTTGTGGATATCTGAACAACAAGGATTTTAAACCCGGAACTATGCAAAACATATTTTGATTAGTTAATTATGTTAATAACTTCATAACTTAATAACTTATAACTTGGGCAATTTGAATATGCAAAGGCCAACACCTTAATCATATATAACACTGATGGAATGACCATGCCTGAAAGGGCTCAGAAGACATGTGGATGTGGTTCTTGGGGTCAAGGTTTAGTGGTGAACATGACAGTGCTGGGTGAATGGTTGGATTCAGTGATTTTACAGATCTTTTCCAGTCTTGATGATTCTATGATTCTATGACTCTATGACCTTCCAATATACAGGAAATAATTAATCTCCCAGAATTCTGGTGAGATGGCAGTAATGGGTTTTCCCCAAAGCCAGCTCTCCCTTGATGCAAATGTGTGATTCCTGACTTGTGAGTATTTAGGGTATTCAGAAGTCTGTTTCCATTCCAATTTGGACCAAGAGCCAATTTTTCAAATATTTTACACAAACTGGAAATTTCACAACTGCTTCTCTCAGAAACACTGATGTGCAGCATACTAGCTACATTTTCCCTTCTTTTAGGTATCTAGCATCTCAGATGTATCAGGATTTTTTAATAATTAGCAGGAAAGAATAAGCACTCACATATCAGATAAAACATATTAGAGATTAAAAATGCACATTACAATGAGAAAATAACATGCTATTAAAGCATATTTCTTTACATCGATTGTAAAGTCTGGATTCCAGGAATCCAAAAATCTTAAAACACCTTCCTCCCCGCCACCTTCTTCTTGGGCTTAACTTCACTCCCGTACTCTCTACCTCCTCCTCCACTGTGGTGCAGGGTGATAGGGAATGTGGTCAATGCATCACATGTTGTCTCTGATGTTCCTTCTGCCTCAGAGGAAGGGCTCCTCACATTCTTTCCCTGCTCCAGCACGGAGTCCCTCCCACAGGAGAGTCCTCTACAACCTTCCCCAACTTGAGTCTATCTCTGGGCTGCAGTTCTTCACAAACTACTCCAATGTGGGTCTCTTCCATGGGATGCAGTCCTCCAAGAGCAGACTGCTCCAGTGTGGGTCACATATTCACACTCCTCTCTTCTCTGGCTGTTGCTGGTGTTGCACAGGTTTTCTTTTCCCCCTTTTAAAATCTGTTATCCCAGAGGTGCTGCCACCGTCACTGATGAGTGTGGCCTTGGCCAGCAGCGGGTCCATCCAGAAGCTGACTGGCATTGGCGCTGTCAGACATGGGGGAAGTTTCTAGCAGCTTCTCACAGAAACTACCCTGCAGCCCCCCACTACTAAAAGCTTTCCACTTAAACCCAATACAATCTGCACCTCAGCTCTCTGTATCACATATGTAAGAGCTATCATTAAAGACCACATTCATCACACAAACTTCATAAACTTCACTATCAAGAAAAAGAATTCTCGACACCAAGAGCAAAATACCATAATCACAATACCAAAGTCAACAGTTTGCACACAATCCACCCCTCGTCCCTTCAACACAATTACAACAACTGAAATTCCCTGTGATCCTTCTGCTCTTTGCTCTCAAATATCATTCCGTCAATATCTTGCCCATTACCTCTCCTTATTCCCTTCACATTCTATTGATCAGTGTGACTATAAACAAAAAGCAGTAGTAATCTACTGCCTTCGTTCAGATAATTCTCTTATTTGTTCACTGGTTCACTTGTCTCTGCTTTGGAGACATCTATGGCATTTTACCAGCCAAAACCATAGCCATGAATGTGTGAATGATAAAACAAAACATAAGAATTTCTTTGCCTTAAGGAACATCTCTGACTTTTGAGCTCTTGACCCACAGTTTTCAAAGAGATGTAGGGATCAGTGGATAGGAAAATAGTCTGGAAACCAGCAGTTGTTATTTCAGGTTTTGGCTCTGCACAGCACTGTCTTGATGCAGGTCCCTGAACATGTCATTTCACATTTCTGTTTTTATTTCCTCACTGAGACATTGTTTTTTCTATTTAAGTGGAAATCATTGCAGCAGGGATTTGCACTTTGTCCTGTGTTGAATGTGATGGATTTTCTAGAACCTGTTGTCTGGGCTAGCTTGCTTCTCCAGCTGTCAGCACATAAAGTAGACATCTATCATCACCAATTAATTGTATCTTATAAAGTCTTTTATGCCTGTTGAAGTTGACAATGAATGACATTTGTCATTATCACATTGTAAAGCATCTCCCAAACTTCTCTCTGCATGGAAGCTGCCCAAGCATGATTTTTTTTTCAGGAGGCTTTCCCAAAATAGTGTCTGGATTGGTACTGTCAATGGAGTTTATAATAATATTTTCAGTTCATCAATATGCCATCTCTTTAATACATATGCAGTGTAAAAAGTTTTGCACTCAGGGAAGTCACCCAATCTCCCTGAAAAAAGAGATTCTTTTATTCCATTTAATTCAGTATGTGACTGTACACTAGCTTGTAAGTTTACTTCTGTATGGTGACAAAGCTGCTTGAGAACATCCAGATACATATATTATTCATCTGTTAATGTGAATAGGTTTTTTTTAGTCTCTTGTGTTTCCAAATACTTGGTTTTTTTAATGTGATTTCTTTATTACTCATAAACTTTGTCAGAAGATCATAGTTATATGCTTAATGTAGTCTCCACGTAAATTAATTTTGTATAAACTTCTTTAGAAGGCTAGGTTCCTCTGAAGTACAAGGTTACTTTGGAGCAATTTCAGAAGCTTTATTGAAAGTTGCAAACAAAGGGTCTTGTGAGTTTATCTAGTATTTAAGGGCCATTTGCATTTAGGCCAGTGGAATCCAGAAAATAACTGACCTTCCTCTCTAACTCATTTCCAGGTTATCAGTGTTTACCTTAGAATGTGAAGCTTCTTCAGATGTAGAACAAAATATTTTCAAAGAGAAGTTAACCAGAACTGATATACCTGTTTTAAGTAGGCTTAAGTTAGAGATGATTCCCGGCAAAGCAGCAAAATGTAGAACATATCAAAGAAACAGATTCCAACATTTTTGTTCTTAAGAATGACTCTGACATTTAGAAAAACATTTTTCATTCAAAAAGATAGATTGTCAAGACCGTATTTTCTTCCAGTCCTGATAAATCTACTCCCAAACTGGTATCTTACACACGAGAAGCCTCTACTTGTTTCAATAAAGGCTTATGTTAACTAATTGTTTTATGACCAAGTGGTTTCTACTTACAGTAACCTGCTCTTCATCCTGTGTTTACCACTTACAGCTGAAAATGTATGTTTCATTAAAAACACACATATTCAACTACAAGCTAAAACCCCCTCAGGTATTTGAAACTCCATGTGGTGTGTGTTTTCTTCCTCAAAGGAAGTAAATTCTTTGCCACTACTGTGACAGGCTTTATCCAACTAATTTGTAACAAGCATGTTTGGTTGCTTTTAGAGGCAGTTTTTAATTTGCTTATTCAGTTGTTAAAACCTAATCTTAGGCAGAACACTCATAAAGACACTTTTATTTTTTTTTCAGTTAGCATCCAATCTTCTTATTAAGTACAATATAAAATCTACAGGGCTCTGGGTGGTTGGGGCACTGTCTGCTACTTGTACTATTTAAAGATATAAACTAAGTAAAACTGAAGGTCACATGCTCTTTAAAATATGCAGGAAATACTTATTGATCTTTTTCTGGTTTGTTATCATTATTATCGCTGCTATTTGCTTTTACAGTGTCGAAAAGGATTTGCAGCTATTCAGCAAATGGAATACTTCCCTCCTGATCAATTTATTGAAAGTTGTCGTATGTGAAAAACATGTTGCTTGGTTTCGGTTTGTTGGAAGAGGTTTATAGCATGATTAAACTGAGAAATTCCTTGTAGGCAAACTTTGATGGTGGGAACAAATCAGATTGTCATATGCTATGGTGTGAAGAAATCCTGTATAATGATCCATAGAGGGTCCATGATTTGGTAGACCCTAAGTGAGCAAGTAGTTTATCCTCTTTAGGATCAACTTGTCAAATTTTGGCACTGATGCTAAATCATTAGTCAGGCTCATGCCTTTGCTTTTGGAGGCAGAATGCTTCACAGTATGCAGCCTCTCTGTAGATTTTAGGCTGATTTTTATGACAATGCTTATATCTTGAAATGAGTAAGCAAATGGGGGCACAATTTTATTAATATACTCACAATGTTAAAGTGAGTGTAAACCCTATAAAGACAACCCTAGACTTTTTCAAATTCTTTTTTTTAATCTAGAATTGGTGGAAAGTTCAAGTAAATCTGTAAAGATTGTGCTATCCTAAACAGGAAAAGGACAGAGAGTAAACATTACAGATACTTGGGGTTTTCTCTCTGCCATAATCTCTGCTTTATCCAGGCCAAGGAGGATCATTTACTCTTCATGAAGGCCCCCACTTCCCTCTGAGAGTGACTAAAGAAAAGGAGTATAGCTTGTATCTGTTGAGGAGATGTATTATTGGCTGCTTGCCATTTATTGATGGCATGGAAATCCATTAACTTTGACCATTCCTCCTAATGACGTCCTATAAAGTGTTGCCAAATTGGGCAATATGGGATTGCCAAGGGAAGTATGAGGACATGGAAGAGAGGAGTACCTGTTCCTTGCAATGTAATCTTTGGTCTCCCAAGTAGCAATGTCAAGTGGCTCTTTTTTCATAAAATCTGTGTCAGGAGAATTTCTGAGTCATTCCTCTTGCATTGATGCGAGGATATGAAATCACACATCATTACTGTGTTTTGGGAAATAGCTTGGAGCATTTTTCAGGAGGTGGCATTCAAGGCAGGTATTGGGTGGACAGGCTGATTTCCTTGTTCATTTTGTAGAACAGATTTTCTGTTGGAATTTTATTGCTGAGCTATTTAACATCCTTCAAGAATTTCACTTAATTTAAACATCTGTGTTTGGAACAAACACCCAAATGAACCTTTTAGGGTACCTAATATTAAAAAAGACTCTTATTCTTGCAGCCTTGGCTTCTCAAATTTCTCAGTCTGCTTACTGAGTAAGATGAGTCTGTGTTTAAACATGACATGGAGCAAAATGACTTGAATAACTAGATTTTTTCCTCCCCAGTCTCCACTGTAATATTTTCTTAATTAAAGTGTTTTGATTTGGGAGGAAGGAAATATTTGAGTAGCTGGATAATTTCACATTTGTTTGTACAAGCATTTTGAAGCAGATATTATTTACCAGCTTCCTCAAACATCTGACAATATCTGATCACTACTGGATCATTCATATAGAAAGCTTTGCTTCTTTATTTGTGCATGTTTACCTAATCAATCCCCTATTCTGGTCATATGAGCTTTAATCCTAAATTTGCCATGACTTCAGCTTCCTGTGCTGTTCCTGATTGCTTCTTTGACATAGTTTCTGCATTGGTTCACTATGTATATGAATAGAACTAGAGATGTTATGACTTTATGTAACACTTACAAAGTTGGCATCATTTGCTGTTGAGACACTTTGGTATTTAAGAGATTGTAAAATTAATGTTACATCTGTGCATACATTGGTATTTCTAATAAGGTTGCTATTACATGATCATTTTAAATAGGTATTTGTTTTTGTATATATAAAATGCACACATCTTCTCTGCATATGCTAAACTGATGTCAGTGCTTTCAGGCTTTGATTGGTGAAGCTGAAAATATAGTGCAACAAATTTTTATTGCAGCACTAGTTTTCTCTCAGAAATTTTATGTTCATTACCTAGACATTCTCACCTCAGTTTCTGGTCCTTTCGTTAACCCGTTGTTTGTTAAAAATGTATGCCTTAGCACTCTAGCCTCACTTTTTTTCCTGTTTGGGGGAGGCCTGGGGGTGGTTGATTTTAGCCTTTATATTTCTGGTGCCTGGGACACATATGTTCTCTGTCCCTACGCAACTGTGGCATGTTTCACTCATTAACTGTTTGTTTCAGCTGCACTGTCTGTTTTCCGTGGGAACTGTGAAGATTTGAGTTGCTAATGTACTTTCAAAGACAGAAAACAATCTCAGTTACTCCCTTAAGACTGCTAGGCTGGTAGGAAGGCCTTTAGTAACCTCAGCTTATGTTTTGTTATATGCTGTTGTTTCAGGTTCAATGGATCCAAAAGACTTTCTGAGAGAAGCACAAATAATGAAGAACTTGAGACATCCAAAGCTGATACAGCTTTATGCTGTCTGCACTTTGGAGGACCCAATTTATATTATTACTGAGCTGATGAGATATGGAAGTCTTCTAGAATACCTTCAAAGTAAGCAAATGACTCTAAAATAATTTTAAGAGTGCTGCAGTTTAGTAAATACACTAACATAAAAGATAGAAATACAACACCCTGGTTTAATATAAAAGCTGCATTATTTGTCATGTGTGGGGGTGAGAAAAGCAGAAAGAAAGGTTTATGAATTTTTGACGTGCCACAATATTTGAAAAGTAGGAAAGAAACACATTCACAGTGTGATTCTTGCCCTAAAATGGCCCATATTTTTTCACGCAGTTCTATGAGTAGTTGGGAACACACACAAAGGAGTAAAAATATAAGTATCCAGAAGGATAGGTCATCATATTTGACATGAAATAGAGGCACTTCCACAAAATATACTTAACAGCTTTGAAAACTATTACTAGTCAGGGATAGCTTTTACCTACAAATTTGTCCCTTGCCTATCTCATCAGGGCTTTTATCTCAGCAGCACTGCAAAGTGCTCTTTTGAAGGCAAATAATAATTAAAATTGTACAGCCTGGAACAGACTAGCATAATGATTGCACTCTTTAAGTTCACTCCTGTTCTTGGGAAAAGCTCGATTCTAGTGTTGTTAACCTTTTCAGTTTGGCAGATGTCTGTGAGATGCTAAATGTCTTCAAAGCTGTAAGGATCTCTTGAATACAATATGTTTGCTGCAATTGTCATGCTGAATTTCTTCTCTGTTTCCAGCCCATAAAGCAAAGCCCTGTGTAGTACCACACACAGCATTTACCATGGCAAGTCTTCCCCCATCTTCTCTGCGGAACCATTTTTAAACGGGGGTCTGTCCACGCACAATTACAGCTAAAGAAATATCTGACACAGGCACAGCCAAACCAGAAACTGCCCAGAGTGGGTTTGCCATGACCTTGGGCCGGATCATCTACAATTTTGTCGGCATTTACTGGCCAGAGGTAGCAAGGCACAAATTTCCTGTAAATTCTCATCTTTGGTGCCTTTGTGTGCAGATTGCAACTTGTCTGATTGAAAGAGCCTGACACATCAGGAAATTACTGCTGTGCATGGAAACATTTATTACACTGGAGAAATAGCCCTGAGAAAGCCAGGATGAGTCACAGCTATTGCAGAGGTGAAAATTGGCCCGTTAGTGTGCACAGAGTAAACATGTCCAGGGCACAACAGTGCTGCAGCCTGTGTGTGGATCAGTTGCCAGCATATGCACAGCATCCTGTTCCTTGCCTAAGTGCTCACTCCTGTAGCTCTTCATCAGAGACTGTGGAAAGTCAGTTGGTTTCCAGGCAGCCATCAAGATATCCGTAATAACGTCCAGTTGAAACCCAGCCTAGAGGTATCCCTCCTTGTCTGATGGCCGATGCACAGGGAGGTGCACAGAACTAAGAGGTGGAGGCAGAGATCCAAGGGTTTTGATAGGTATTGTGGTCAGATAAAAGTCTGACCACAGTGAGAGTAATAAGGAAAGAGATTTGAAGCTTGTGTAGAGCTCTGTGACTGGAAGTGATCTGTATCAGCTGGAGTGCACAGCTACTGATAAGTTTTCTTGAGACTCAGCCTCTGCAGGGAACAGGAAAATATTTCCAGGCTTCTGTCTCTGTGTGCACTATGGGTAAGTGTGGAAAACTAGAGCAGAGGAAAGTCCAGGGATATTCTTTGTTCCTATTCCCCTCCTAGAACTGCATGGTATGCTTTTCCAGCTTTAAAAGTCCCTAATATTTTATTCACAGTTACTATCACATTTCCCCATAATGACAGCTACTTAATAATGACGGACATGTGAATTCCCTGTGCACACTGTAAATGTACTTTGGGCGAGTTCTTGATAAACACTGCTATGCAGAGTTATTGACCTGTCACCAGTATGAGAAAAATGCACCTGAAAACTTTTCTTTGTTATTGGAAGTGAATGAAATTGTCATAAATGTATGAGTGCTTTTATCAATTCTGATAGACCTGGGGCTTGTTCTGGCAGGAACTCAGTCTTGAAGTTTGGTGAATTCTCATGGAGGCAACGCCCTCAATGGAGAAAGTGCCGCTTATTTATTTTTCTCTTTTTTATTGTCAGATGTCTGTCAACAAGAATATTTTTCTGTCTTTTCTGTATGAGATATTGTGATTTATTGCTTAGAACAGGGTGCAGACCCCAAGACTTCTTTAATATTTTCTCTAATAAATTTTTCATATGAGGTTGAGGATTTTGTCGAAAAAAATTAGTAAAAAAGGACATGGAGGCGCTACGTTTTCTTTATCAGTTAAAGAATAATCCATGGGAATATTTTATAAATTCAGCAGTAGTGTCTGATTTTGAGCGTGGAAGTTATATAAACATGCATACCTACATATATATATATATATATATATACTTCTAACAACCTTCCAGTACCTAAAGGGAGACTACAAGAGAGCTGGAGAGGGACTTTTTACAAGTCCAGGTAGAGATAGGACAAGGGGGAATGACTTTAAACAGAAAGACAGTAGATTTACATTAGGTAATTCTCAGAAATTCTTCACTGTTGGGGTGGTGAGACACTGGAACAGCTTGTCCAGAGAAGTTGTGCTTGAACTTGTGTGCTTTGTCTGGCCCAGCCTGGAGTTTTGGAGGTATACTCAGAAATCTTTATGAGACGGACGTACATGATTTACAGTTCAGATCCCAAAGAGACCTGTGATTTCATCCTCTGTCTTTGTGCACAGGTCGTAGCTCCTGGTCAGATGAGGCTCCTCCTTAAAGCTTTCCCTTCTTTAGCTCCAGAACAGCTGCAGTGCAGAACCAGCTTACAGAGAGAGATCATCCAAGATATACTGCAGCAGCCAGGGCAGCAGTGGCCTCTTCCCCTCCCTCAGCCCACAGGCTAAAGGCAGTAGGTCAGCCCAGTCTGGTATTCCAAGCAGGCCCCAATGAAGGAAATGGTTTTTCAGCTGCTGCTCCGCTGTTAGAGGTGGATCTCATCCTTTAGCACGGTGCACCTGAGAGTCCTGCAGGGAATAAGACAGGGAGGGTTTAGCAGCTCTAACTCCTATTCTGCACTGAAGCCACTCATTAAACACGAGGCTGATGAGTCACCCCTTCTTCCCGTGGCATTGCCTTATTTTGTCTCTTGGAGCAAGCTTAAGTCAGGCTGTCCTGGACCATTGGCAGAGCAGTGACAAACTTGTGCTCAAGTTTGTCGGCATCCTTGTCTGCTCTCACCAGCAGGCAGTTCACAGCACGTGCAGATGAAGTCATGTGAAAGGGAATATTTAAAGCTGACTCACATAGGCTAACTTCCAAAACCCAGGTACAAATGCAAGGTGCTTGTACACATTTAGTTTTTTTCCGATTAAATGTAACATGAGTGTCACTTGTGGATTTATATCTTTGTCTGGCAAGATGAATAATAAATGTTGATGCCTGTCAGTTATCAGAACTGAAAATCTTCAGAGTGTTGTATTATTCTGTGGACTGGGTGGATTTTCACACAGCCTGATTTTTGTCCCTCTCTCTTTTAAAAGTTCAGGCATCTCTGAAACATATCTGTAGGAGAGGAAAAGACATTCTGAGCCAATAATAGAAGTAAATAATCTTAGTGCTGAATTATCATGACAATGAGTTTAGCCTCAAAAAGAAAGTAGGGTAAGACACATACAGGACACGTTTAATAATTTAATTTTTTTCTTTTGCCTAATTATGTCAGAACACCCATATGAACAGGAAATTCAAGGCCTGGAGATTGCAGAATTGATGAGTAAACAGTGGCATCTCACACTCTTTGTAAGGGGGGATTGCAAGGTTACATCAGATAAAGTGCCAGAACTGGAGGAGGCTATGCAAAACAATGCTAAGATGCACTATCACTGCAAATCAGTTAAAAATAAACAGCAGAAAGCTGCCAGCTACAAAAGTTTTATTTCTCTAAAACAGAGGCAGTAAGTAAAAGTCACCAACCTGATGAGAAAGAAGAACTGCCAATAAGCCTAGCAGCAAGCATTCAGCTTTTTGATATTAAGGTTCTGAAACAGAAAGTTGAAACTGTGTTGAGTGTTAGAGGCTAGAGAGGTAGGAACTCATGCTTCAGTGCTGCAGCATTTGGGATTGGGTGACAGTGGTCCTTGAATATAACACTGATTTGGTTTACCATCGATTACCTCATGGTTTAAATTATTTGCATTGAGAAGTTTGGTTAGCTGTCCCCAAAATCCCACAAAGGCCTGGAATTTGTACTCTGTTGTACTGAATTTTTTTTTGGTTGCCTGTCTTACAATTTTTGGCTGCAGTTTTTCATGGTCTAAGACTCTTTCCTTCATTTGTGGAGGCAAGTTGCTCAGCTCAAAGTTCTTCTACTGTATTGTTTGAACAATGATCTTTGACTGCCAAATCTCAATTTCTGGGATTTCCTTATCTTAGTGTGATGGGAATGACATGCACATTGCTTTAAAAGGTTCTACTGGAGAAGCAGGCAGTTTGAAAGCATCGCAAGGAGTCCTACTGTTGAGTAGCAACCACAGAGATAACAGCATGAAGCAGTCAAGTGGACTGGAAAGTGAAAATGAGAGTTACACTTGATAGCAGATGGTAGTTTTTCCTAGTAAGAATCATCAGAGAACAGGGAACAAGGATAATTCTGTGCTTTTCCATCTTTAGTCAGCTCTGGCTACAGCCACTGGGTACTGATGTTAGCTCTTGCTCACAGTTTGGAACAGTTTTATGAACCTGTCAGAAAGGTGCATACTATGTTACTATCATAGAGATAAAAGATTTATCTTTTAAAAATTAGAGATTTTCTCTTTGGACTGTGTCAGCAGCTCCTTCTTGGCCTAGGTCAACTCCTGCATTTAGTATCTACTTGTGGCTGTGATGTATTGAGAATGGCGAGTAACAACACAATCCAAGTTTAGGAAGAAAGTAGTTATTTAATTAATTGTAATTTGACTTATATAACTTGGTTCCCAAAGATGACAGGAGGTTATGGGATCTTGGACCAGCCACCCCCATCTCATTGGCTAAAGCTCACAACACCTACTTCAAAATATTATTTCACTGTGTACCATAACAACTCTGAAAAATAGATCCCAGGTGCACAGATAAAACCCAGTTTACAAAAACCCGTAGCAGTGTTAATCAGAGCTTTCATGAGAACCACAGAGCTCTCACAGAATGCTGCAGAAAGCTGAAATATTTCTCTACCAAAGCTTTTCAGCATCTGCATCTCCTCTTTTAGAGAAGATGGGACAGGCATTGTTACTCAGTTATTGTGAAATAAGTAATGTCATTCACTAAACCCTGTCCTTTGGCTGGGCTGTTACTTTATTGTATTATATGGTTTGGTTTGTTCGTGTTGGCTGCTTGAACCGGTCAGGTTTTCAGTTATTTATGTCTGAAATCTGCACGTTGTTCTTGTTCTTATGTTGTCCTTGTCATCTCCTTTTTAAACAGAAGATGGAGGCTCTCAAATCTCCCTGACACATCAAGTAGACATGGCTGCTCAGGTGGCTTCTGGGATGGCATACCTTGAATCTCAGAACTATATCCATCGGGATCTGGCAGCCAGAAATGTTCTTGTTGGTGAACACAACGTTTACAAAGTGGCAGACTTTGGACTTGCAAGAGTTTTTAAGGTAGGTTGTGAGAGGGTTAATTGTCTCTGCTTTTAACTCTGGAGAGCAAGGTGGAAGAGGCCAACTAAAGAATGAATTGTAGCCCTGAATTGCTGGATTCAGACAAAGGCAAGCCCAGGGAGAAAAGGACCTATAGCGTGTTCATTTGTATCTTCTACCTGCGTTATCCCATACAAGGTTAGAGGTGGTCCTGTGCCTTTGTGTCAGTCTGAAGAGTCCTGGTGTCTTCTTCCCACCCAGCCACCCAGGAAGGAGCCTGGCAAGCAACACCCTTTGCTGGACAAGCTTTATCCACAGTGTCTTCAACATGAGAGGAATGATGGAAAGATTATACACCTGGGCCTGTAAGGGAAGGCATATAAAAATGTATTGACAGCTATTCTCTCCTTGTTCACTTCCCCACTGCCTCCATGACGCTTGTGAGTGCAGGTAGTAATCGTAAAATGACCTTATTCCTCTCCACAGCTAAAAGCAAAGTTCATAAAGTGAGCTCTCAGAGCTTTAAATCTGATGCAGTCACAAATTCTTCTTCATGGCACTGTTTTGTGTTTTTTTCTCTAGCCCTTGAAGGCAGGAAATGCCAAGTGTCACTGACCAAGACCTCCCCATGAGAGAGTTGTGGTTTAGAAATGAGATTTCCTACCTCTGAAAATGAATTAATCAGTGTTGGAAAGATTTAATTTGCCATATTTTATGGATTTCAATATGAAATCCATAATTTCTGAGTCTGAGTTCTGAATTTGTTTGGGTTTTATTATTTATTTATGTTCTTGCACTGAGAAGCGAAAATGGAGAAAAAAGTCCTCTGCTTCTCATTTGGTTTTTTCATTCAAGCAGCAGAAATTGAAGTTTATAACAGAACTGGATTTATTACATACTGAAGTATAGTATAATGGCTTAAAAAAGGCATCAAGGGACTTTGAAAATTCTTTTCAGTTTAGTTTTATTCTTCTAAATATGCATAAGTTCATATTGCAAATTTTTTAATGTAAAAAATATATATTTTTAAATGAACAATGTTCATAATGTATATTTTTCTTCTGTCCTCACTAGAGAGGGTAATAATTTACAGCTGTTGACATTTCTTGTTAAAACTGAACTTTACAAAAATACTCAGTCATAGAGTCATTTGGGCAGACTTTCTTAGGAAAATTTTGTCTCCTGAGCAAAAACACTAACATGGTCACATACAAAGGATTAAGTGTGAGAAATGAAATCTGTATTTTCACATGTGTTACTTACAGAATGAAATAATTTCTTGTTTCTAAAGATGAGTGTTATGGTCAAGATGCCAACTGTATCGGTATAGAGATACAAATCAGTAACAACCAGTATTTTCAAAACTATAGAGCATTGCAGCCGGGAAACATGCATTCTGTATTTAAACAATCAAAAAAGCAAAATCTGGTACACGTATGCCTGGATTTGCATGTGAAAAACTTGACCAAGGCTTGGGTGTGACTTGTGTACACTAAATTACAGGTAGGAATTAAAGAGGGAATAAATGTTCACAAAATTTAGATGTCTGTGCATTAAACCTTTAAGGACATGATTCTACAAATTTGCAAGTCAACAGTTTTTCTATGTGTCTTTCACCTACACTTTACATTAATTAATTTGACTCACTGGAAGCTAATATGTTAATTTGAATCAGCCGGAGTTTATTCTTTTGTCTCCAAAAAACTGCTTAAGTAACTGTTATCAAAGTCAATGGCCCTTCAGCACCACAATAAATCACAGAAGAAGGGTTCTGAAATTCATTAGATCTTGCTGTTGCCTTCTCTGTTTACTGAAGATCAGACGTGGCGACATTTGGTCTCTAGTGTCAGCAGGATGCTTGCATTGCCACTCCTGACAGACTTCTGAAATCGTGCATGCCCAGTCCAGAATTCACAGTAACAAGTCATAATTAATCAGGAGACATGCCAATGCTGTGTGCTTGCTTGAAATGATAAATGAGTTAGAAAAGTCTGTGATGAAGCCTCTGCCTTTCTCAACTGCGAAGTCAAATCCAATGATAGACTTCAGAAAATGGGTACTTTAATGCCATGAAAGACACAAGTTTGGATAAAAGAGGATAAGATAAAGCACATGCTGAGCTTAGTCAGATGCTTAAGTGCTTTGCTGAAGCAGATCTGAAATCAGGCTTGCTTCATTTTACCCATGACAGGTAGAAAATGAAAACGTATATGAAGCTAGGACTGAAACAAAACTCCCAGTGAAATGGACAGCCCCGGAGGCAATCCGCTACAACAGATTCAGCATTAAATCAGATGTCTGGTCATTTGGGATACTTCTCTTTGAAATAATGACCTGTGGGAAGATGCCTTATGCTGGTAAGCATTTTTACCTAAAGACTAATGTCTAATTTTTTCTTCCTTTCAGAATGACATTAAAAAAAAAAGGTTGAATGCCTGTACTACAGGCATGTTAAAGGGTTAAAACTTTAAAGAGAGAAAGAAGGCTGTACAGATGAGGTGCATTTAGTGGGTCAGATCTTCTGGCTTCCCCAGGTTCCCTGGAAGCTTTGCAAAGGCTGTGATTAGCACACATTCAAGCTTTCTCTTGCTGGAGTCAACCTGCACTGCACAGGCACCTAAGCCAGCTGGCTATTTTCCTCCAGCATCAGATCAAAGATGCCAATTCTTGGAATATGAAAAAAAGGAAGAAAGAAAGGAAGGGGTTTTTATTCCCCAACCTGTCCTTTTTAAATTTTTTTCTTTTTTTTTAGTATATCCCATGGAAGAATAGATTGTGTGAAGCGCTGTAGAAGCACTTCAGGGAGAAGGTGTCTGAAAATTAAATCAGGGTGTTTTTACCTCCTTCCCTCATATTTGACTATTGCAGTGAAAAGTCTTCATAAAGGAAAGGATCACAAGAATTAAATAATTAAAAAATAAAATGTTACCAACCTCGAAGTAGATATAGTAGTCTGAGAGCAGCTACTGTTTCTAGTACTGTGAGAAATGCTCAAAGAACTGTGGCTCCAATAACACAAGATATCAGTGAGATGATTGACTGTGACTCATTTTGTGCTGGTGAGTAGAACTCAAGGGAAGGACTAAAGCAAAAAAAAGTTATGTTGCATCTATACAGGCCTGAGGGGTATGTTTGCCATAAACTACATTTCACAGGGTCCCAAACTGATATTTTCTGTAAAAGGAAAAATTGATTTTGCTTTTTGATTCCCATCCTCATCCCCTGCAAAATTGTTCTGAAGAAAAAAAAGGAAAGCAAAATATCCTGAAGTCTTATATAAACTATAGGTGTGTGCATGTGGACACACACACATAAATCATTTTAGTAAAAAAAATTTTGTAACACTGTGGCTCTGGATATTGTCTGAAAATCTATTCAGTATTACCCCTTTGCAAAGTTTATCTGTATCTTGAAAGTAGAAAATGTCCTTTTGCCATGGCTATTTGCTTACTTGGTATTACTTCCAGGAGTTTGTTCTCAGCAATCAGCTAGGAGAAGAGCTTATGTTGATTTATGGTGGCGGTGGATAATGTGCAGAGGAAATGCCATTCAGAGATCTAGGGAAAAGAAGTTAACGCAACTCAAGATTTAATTTAAAGAGTTAAAAATTGAAAGGGAACAGGACAATAGTCTGCAAGAGTATATAAAGGTATAGCAAAGATAGGGGAATGGTTTCTTCTCCGTGACTGGTGGCGATGGAGCAGGCAGGATGCCATTGCCCAGATGTCCTTGAGGAAACTTAGGGCTTACTCTAGGGAAAAGCTCCTGAATGTGAGGAAGATTCAGCAGCAGGACAGGTTTTCTTGGGAGATTTTGTAGTCACTGAGACTAGAAGTATTTAAGAACTATTTTATCTAAATAGATGACAGAAAAATTTTGACAAACCCAAACAGTAGAGGAAAAGCTTCACACCCAGACAAACCTATTTGTGATGCTTTGCAGGTGGTGAAGTCAGGGTGAGGTGGTTGGGAAATGCTGGAGGTGGTTTTTAATTGCTGATAAACAGTAAGAGATGAGAGGCCCTGTCCCTGGAATTTTTCAGGGTCAGAAGAACCCCTGGAAGGGGCTTTGAGCAACCTGGTCTAGTGGAAGGTGTTCCTGCCATGGCAGGGGTTTTGGAACTTGATGATCTTTAAGGTCCTTTCCAACCCAAACCATTCTACGGTGATTCTATGATGAAGAGAGAGAGGAACTCATGGCATCCCTAAGTAGGTCCTGAGTAGCCTGATCAACTCATTTTGGGTTGCAGGTATGCCAGGACACCAGGTGATCCAGCTGCTGGACAATGGGTACAGACTTCCTCAGCCGGAGACATGCCCAGCGCCGCTCTACGAGATGATGCTGCGGTGCTGGAGCGTGGAGGCCGGTGAGCGGCCCACCTTCGACTCCCTCAGCAAGCAGCTGGAGAGCTACTTTGACACCGTGTCCTATTCCTATGCCTAGACCCCAGGCCATGGGAAATGAACCCTCAGGAAGCTCCTGAAGGACATGTCCTAGCCAACACAGCTAATAGGGGGCTGTGGAATCAGCCTAACCCCAGGTGTGTGGGTTATTTGGGGGTGCTGAGGAATCCTGGTACATTTCATCCCTTCTCTGATCCTCAAAGACTCTTAAAATTTTTGCTGCTGGCAAGTGTTTTGCAAGACAAAGCAACAGGAAGCTGGAGAAGTGGGTGTTTCTAGAAAATAAAGTGTCTTCTATTTATTTTAAAATGACAGATTGCAAGAATAAACAAATGAAATGAGTCTAGCTAAGCAACTATTGTACCTTTTTGTCATTTCTTTATTGGAATAATTATTTGCTGTTACTTAGATTTTTCATTCCTATCAGTTTGTTCTCATGAAGGAATGCAATGGCTATACACAGCAGGATCTGTGCTCCCTGAGTCCTCTCATTGTAAAAAATAATAAAAGTAATCCCGTGACTGTGATGACTCTGATTTGGCAGAGTCCAAATTAATTGCATAGCTTAGACTTGAAGTACATGTGCTTTCGCTATATCTGAAAATAAACAGATATATGCATGGGAGAAAAGGAATTATTTTGTTTAGTGGATGCACAAGCTGATCTTTTAATACTTTGTCTACTGTACTTCTTTTACAAGAATAAACAATATTATTATTAGATTTCTGAAGCTGTTTGTTCTTAAGGTCGTCAAATAGTGCCACAGAACCTATGAGTTATTGTCCATTGAACTGTAAGGATTTATTTTATGGCTCTTAATTGTAGAGATATTGGAGGATAAGGTATTTTAACATGAACTCAAGACCGTCTCAGTGTTTTAGTGTGACAGCCTTTTCAATCCTGCTCCTCCAAATCACAGACCCTCTCCAACAGGGCCGATCTATGTATTTGACAGAGTAACAAGCAATCTCTTCTTCTACCTTCTCCAGATTCAACTTTAATGCAAGAGACTTAAGTAATAGATAATCCATTTTATTTTGTTCCATGGAGAAATGGAGCCCAGGTGCTTCTTCTAGCAGTCTTTATAGCTAGAGAGGTTAATTTTTTTTTGTCATTTCCCTAACTACAATATAGGTTCTGCTAAAATCTGGTATCATTCTGACAGTTTTATATTCTCATTTGTGAGGCTTACAGAACCAAGTTTTAATTATTTACTTATGATTCATCAGTTAATTATTTAACAGCATAATTCAGTAATTAAGAACTGTATTGTGTTAACATAGTGTGAGGTCAGTATAAGTGTGCTGCCATTTTCCTCTAGTATCAGAAAGATTCATGACTGTAAGGTCTGGGTGGCTTTTATTGCATCTTTTTCATATTATTTTCTTTGCTTTATATTTCAAATCTATTCATCTCGTTTGCTTGTCTTGCTTCTAATTTTTAATTTCCTTTCCCCCTCTACCTTTGGAAGGCAAAACACTGCTTGTTTCTTTCATACACACCTCTTATGTACTCATTATTCAAAAGCCTTTTCCTTATTTATTGTTTTTCTCCTCTTTCTATCTCACTACAGCGTCTTTCCAGCACTGTGTCTATGTTCAACTTAATTTTCTGTGCAGCGTTTCTCTCTACTAACCCTCTTAGTACTAATTAAATTTGTAAAGCATCATACAGCCATAATTAATTAGCTGTCATAGCATCCATGTGATTTTGGAAAGTAATCATCCACTCCGAAAGAAGAAGAGGTTAAATGGCTTTGCCAAAACCATCTGATAAGATTTGGCATGGAAGGACCTGGGAGATTCCCAGGCAAAGTCTCCTGCTGTCCTCCGTCCATGCTTGTTTTGAGACTTGTGCTAGCTACCGGCTCATGGCCTCAACAAGATGTTATTTATGATTATCAAACCTCCATCAATCCGTGCATCTCTCGTCTAGCTAGGAGCTGTGATTAACACTGCTGCAGTATGAGGTTAACAAACCCCACAGAGTGGGTTTTATGTAATAAGAATAGGAATGCTGTTATTTGGAAAGATCTCTGAATCAAACTTGTGATCTTCATGTTCAAGTAATATTTCTAACATGATTTTTCAGACTTATAACATTAAGAATGTTGCAAATAAAAGTTGAGTTTGCCCAATCAAAAAACCCCCAAAACTGCTGATAAAAGACATAATCTTAAAAAGCACAGATGTGTGCATTTCACAGGAGACTAGTTGCCAGCAAATAAAGAAAGAATTGACAGCAGGGAAATAGGAAAGTTTTCAGAATTTCAAATTACGCCAACTGGTCCAAGCTGCTCTCTGCTGGCCTCTGCCCTTGGGTGGAAGTCAACAGGATATTGCAGAACCCCACTGAAGTGACACCAGTAATTCTGAAGAAATCCCACCTGTACAATGACTGTATTCCTAAACCAACATTTATGGAATAGAAAATCTATTTGTCCAGCTAAATTGACTTCTTTGTCTCCTTAATTTCTTCTATAGTCAAAGGAGAGAGAGGGAGAGAGAGGTTCCTTAACATGATGAATCAGTACCCGAAAACTGCATTTCTCCTCTGAAGCACCCTTGGCAGGGTTCTCTGTGTTTGCTGCTGTGAAGGAATCTGGCAGAGATGAGACCCTTTGCAGAGGAGTGTGTGTAATAATCCACATGCTGCAAACTGCTATCAGCTGTTTCAAGCTCCCTGTACCGAGTGTGGCCTCGGGAGCCACCTTAGGCTGAAAGGAGCAGAAGCTGCAAGTGAGCTGATCTGTGTGAGGGGCAGGCACCTGCATGTGATGGCCTCCAGGTGATGCAGCCTGGCACTCGGGGCTGCTGCTGGCAGGCACCTTTCCCTGCGGTTGCACCCTGCCACTCCACCTCTGCTTCGTCTTTGTGTGCTTGCACAGCCGCAGCTGGTTAATGGAGTTTGGGTCTGCCAGCTGCCTCTCCTATGTGCTGGCCCAGGGCGGGAGACCTGCAGTGCTGTCTGAAAGCAGCAGGGAGGTTCACTTTGGTTTGTCTCATTATAGGCACTACATCAAGTAAATTAATTTTGTGTTCATCTTTGAGGCAGCCTCTGCATGTCTGGCCTCCCCAAAAAGTACTGTAGGTGAAAAGGTGCAGTGAATCTTTGTCTTCCAAGCGTGAGCTCCGTTTCCATCTCATTGATGTGTGTCCTGAGACCAGTGCACTTTCTTTTCATAGCAAATTTAAAAGCAGAAAAGTAGGTTATTCATTTTTCTCTTTCTCTGGGTTGCACTAAGTCTGGTGCCTGGTAGAGTCCCTTTGCCACTGTGAACAATCCAGTGGAACAATCCAAGCTTGGAAACCACAGATGCTGATCTGAGATCCATTGGTTCCTCTTTCTGGCTTAAATCTATGCACTTGCACTCACGCCCTTATTTTGCCTGTCTGGAAACTGCTGCTATACAGGAGAAATGCTGCCACTCTAATATGAGGTCTAATTTTGGATTTTTTTTTTCCTTGGGCTAGCAGGGGAACAAAGGAGACAAAAATCACTGAATGCAACAGAATCAGTAAAGCTCTGGAAATAAAAAGTAATATGGAAAATTAATCATTTGCTTTCAGCTCTTTCTTTCCATATTTTTGCAGTCAAATGGATCCATTATTAAGAAAGACTGGAGGAAGAAGGCAGCAAAGAGTGATAAACTTTCACAGAGTTCGCTTACAGGCAATGCAACAAGCAAAACTGTACCTTTTCAAGCCCATTTCCATTTTATAATAATTTTATTTATATGACAGATAACAATTACAGTCAGAAGTCTTTGCTATGACTTGTTTTAAATTAAACCTCAAGGTTATCATTTCCAGTTACAGTGCACAGCAAGATAGGTTTAACAGATCTCATTCTATTCTCGAGGCATTTTATGTTCAAGGCTCTACTAGAACTGTCTATTGCACTTGTTTTTACCTGATGGATCATGGAGGAAAAATAATGGATTCAGTTATGAGAAACAGTAATAGATTTTTTTGAACTGACATAAATTTGTGTGTTTAGATAGAATAAAAGGATCAGGAAGAGATAAGTTGAATTTTCTGCAATAGACTGGTCCTTGTGAAATTCACTTCACATAAATTGTGCTGAGATGTCTTTTATGTAATGTTTTATTTATGTAATTCAGTTATTCTTTGACAACTAAATCATTTTATGTGGTTTAACAAATGATAACTTAAAAATGTCCAACCATAAAGAAAGAACCTCTATTTTTTTTAAACTCTCCATTCCTCAGAAAGTTATGGAACAATACAATTGAGCAGTAAGTATTAGAGAGTCCCTGGTGTTTATTTTTTTACTTCTGTTGGAGAACTTTGCTCACTAAATCTGCATTCAAGAACATATGCAGGGGTATTAAACGTTATAAGGTAATAGGGAATCTTCTACCTCTTGTACAGCTTTCTTTTTCCGGCCATTGTATCCCATGCTTGCTCTCTGAATTACTTAGCTATGAACAGAAATTTTCTTTGTGAATATTTGTGACTTACAGCAAACAAGGAACTGGACCAACTGAGTGCATTATTTTGTGGTGGTTCAGACTAAACAAATTATCAGCACATAGAAATGAAGCACATGACTTATTCAAGTGATTGCTCCTTATGCTCTCTCTCCTACACGCTTCTGTTTCTCACCTCTAAAAACTGCTGTAGTGACACGTCCACTCAGTGCCCTCCAGCCATTGTGACTGGTCAGCTACTTGTACTATATGGATCTTGGAGCAGATAAAAATGCTGCATGTAGGAACTATGCCACTGTGCTCGAAGAGATATGTGTGTGGTATATTTTTACGTAAAGCTGTGTGGCTTCCATTCTGTTTCAACAACATCTGGGCCAGTGTATGCCTCAGCCACTGCTGCAAAAGTTTGCTCAGAATTACTCTGTCTATGCTTGAACAAAATACTGAACTAGGGTCTATGAAAAAAAACTTAATTCTATCCACGCTTACTATTAGCAGGCCCATGTAATTTATTTTTTCAGTCTCAGGCTTCTCAGGAAAGACTAATGCAAAAGAAAAAAAAATCAATGGCATATATGAGCAAGCTGGGGAAATCACTGAAAAGTACTTTGGCATTTTAATCTTCATGGCTATATTGGGCTGAAGAATTCAGTCTGGCCTTAGTTTGGTATAGAGAAAATTAAAATGTACATTTGAAGCATTCAGTAGCGTAGAAATGAATTTTAGCCAATTTCTGGATCTCAATATCACTAGAATTGAAAAACGTGCTAGAAATTGTACCTTGGTTCCTACCACTATTTTCAACAAAATAAATTCTCCAAAATTAAGCAGATATGAAGAAGACAGGTATACAATGTCCTGATTTCTTCCCCCTTCCCCTATTTCTTTACCAATATTATTACAGGAAGATTAGAATTGCCACTGAGAGAAAAGACTCTTTAGTTAAAGATAGAGATAAAGAGGTTTCTTCTGTTCTTTTTCTAAAGTAAAGAAAAAAATAAGTTGAGCTTTAAAGATTATTCCTGAAACTACATTAAAAAAAAAAAAAAAGAGAGAGATGGGAACAGTTTTTCATACTTTCACAATTGTTCATGTCTTTAGGAAAGACAATGGTGAACATTTCAGAGCAAAGAAACTGAGCATTTCAGAAAGCTGTTACTGAGTTTGTGACAAATGCTTGGAATAAGCTGTTTATGCTGTTTACACTATTAAAGGAAAGCATGTTGCATTGCATTCTTTTTCTTTAATTACTTTGATATAACTATCTGAGCATGCTGATTGGAATTGTGTTTTAATATACTGGAGAATTCAAATATATATATGCAGCAATATCAAACCCATTTCCTGTTTCTCTCTAGCTGGAAAGTTATACCTCTCTGCTTAAAAGAATATCTAAACATTCTAAAGTTTCTGTTGTTAGTCTTGATGATTTTCATGGTTTTCAACATTTTTTTTTCCCCTCTCACTATTTTTTTCTGTTCTTGATATTTAAAAAACATTTACTTGGATGTTTTTATGCTATGATCTATTTATTTAAATTTGCAAAGAGCAAAACCCACTCGTATTCCAAAGTGCTCTACTACTCTGCCAAATGTTTAAAGTGATCAAAAATAGAACACAAAGCTTTTGGTGGGTTGTTTTTTCTCTGATGCAGCTTCTTATAAGAAATACCTGTCTTCTCTTTGTCATCACCAGCATCTTAGTTCCACAGCCCTCTCAGAAGCCAGAAGAATGAAAACTGAACTTCCATGTTCTTCTGGAACTCCTTAGCTCTGGATTAATTTGCACCAAAATCAAAAGTTGGAAAAATGTACATTTCATTGTGCCTTTTACCTTGTCTTCCAAACATAGGCACCAGTCCTCCAAAGTCAGAAATGTCACCTGAAGCCACACTCTTACCACAACACTTGGATAATAACTGTCTCCTCTTCCACCATCAGCATTGGCTGTCTCCTTAGCAAGCTGGCTCTCATCCATGCTATCATCTCTGCCAGATACCAGATCATTTATGGAAAGAGAGACATGCAGTAACAAGTCAGAAACCCAGAAGTCTTCCCTGATTTATTTAACTGTCCGTCTGCCATGCACATGTACATGGGATTATGATAATAACAGAGACTCCTATTGCAGCTGACAGACTGCCTTTGGAGCTGATGAGAAATGAGTCAAGACAAATCTTTGGGAACCCTCAAATATAAATGAATAACATTACTATAGTCAGATTAATAATGTACTGAAATTTAGAAGAAATGAGATATGAGAGCTGCTACTTCACAAACTTCACAACAGCATTCCCTGAAAGAGAAACACGGGCTTTTTTCTTTAGGAAAGGGGTGATAGAATGAGAAATTCATTGATGGTGGGGCACAAGAGATTGTGAGGGTTCCCTGAATTCCTGATGCCAGGGTCTTAATGTTGATCTGGCATTTTCCTGTGCAACTAGAAATAGAAAATGGACTAAACTTTTAATGTAGGAAAAATCAGTGGTACAGGGGTGACTAACTTAAGGAGTTAGTAAAGCATAAATCTGCAAACATGGCTGGTTGCAGAGCAGGCTGGCAAGCTCTTTTTCTATCTGTACTGTGACTACAGGAGGGGCTGGCTCCTAAGCTGTTTGCCTCAAAAGGCAAACACACACTGGAGACCAAAACTGAGAGGATATTTCACCACTGTCAATTACCTTTAAGAAAACTTCTGCCTTACAATCCTGTAAGGCAAACACTGGTGACAAATTTAAAGTATCTGTTTGCACGCTGTGGATGTCTGTAGGAATATCCCAACTAGCTTCAGCTGTCTGCCTTCAGTAGCTGCTGTCATCTGGCTATGGCGTGTGAAAACAGCTGTTCCTGATTGGGATAATTCTGACTTTTTATGTCGATGAGATATCTGATTTCTGAAATAACATCGGTGCATTTTGGAGCTCACACACAACCAAGACAACATTCTGCAGGGAAAGGATTTTTTTTGGAAAGTACTTATACCCTGCTCAGCTGCTTTCCCATGATCTTTGAGAGATTTAACAAGACCTCAGGTGCAGCAGAAGACCCAATCCTACAGCCATGGACTTTCTGTATCAGCAGAAGTAGATAATGACCTAGCTAAGTTGGCATAGTTTCTCAAGCTGAAAGTTCAGAGCAATAAATGAATTGGGGCTTGAATCAGTTATCCGTTTAAATATTCAGGTCTATATGGCTATTTCATTTTATCCTTTATGCTTAGAAACATCCAAAGTTTGGGGGTTTTTTTCCCCTCTCAGGAAAAGCTAGTCCTGAGCAAAGCCACTACTATAGTCTAGAATTTCTAACTTATTTTAATTCAGCTTGGCAAGTGAAACTTTTTAGTGTCAAACTGACTGAATTAGATAAAAGTTGGAAGCACACCCATGCCAAGCTTATTTCCCATCCAACCTGTAGCTTTAGCCCTGTAAAGCCCAGTAATGCCACAGACTGCGGGGTTGGGTCATAGGGTCACCGGTAAGATGAAACAGCTTCAGGGTGATCCAACAGCTCTCCCCATCCAGTCACTGCAGGGGTACGTGTTTGTATCTCTGCATGTCTGCCTCCTGAAAACACTTACTCTCTCCATTTCAGGACCATGCCATGTGGCTGTGATTTCCTCTAATCAATTGTCATGCTAATAAAGAAAAGGTATTTGCTAATCCCTGCCTCATACAATGATAAGAGATTTCATATACTTGTGGCTTCTAGAGGTCTGATAAGTGCCCATCACATCCTCTTAAAGGTCCCAAAACTCTAAAATAATTGTGTTTTTCTTAATCACCCTTGATATGAGAAATGTGACTTCAACAATCAGTTATCATGTGAAATGATTCTTAAGGGCAGAGATAAAACATCCAGAGTATTAGAGAATAATCATATTTTATTTCTTTAATTCTTCATATAGCTAAATTATAAGTTATAATGAGATATTGCAAATTTATTATTTAATTATTATTTAAAATTATTTAAGATGGATTTTGGAACATCATTGTGGGAAACACAATTATAAGTTGTTTATTATATTGGTCCTCCTTTAGCCTGATCTATGGAATAACTGTATTCTCAACAGTGAATTTTTAACGTATTTTAGAGCAATATGATTTAAATATAGTGCAGGTGTCAGATATTGATTTGGAGTTGACTTATGACTGATATCTTAATCATAATGGTGCTGTTTCTTAAGGCTACAAACATCTGACCCCTGACTTTATTATCTTTTATATTTTATTAGCAAAATTAAACTTCTGTCCTTCTAAAATTAAAATTTACAGTTGCATACTCTCTACATGAATACATTTCTGTGGCTATGAAAGCAGCTTAGAAACCTTCTGGCACTTCTAAGGGTTTTTTTTTTAAATTAAGAAATAACAGTTTTCTCTATGGTATTTCCATGCTGCAGGCAAAGGTGTAACTTCATTCTCTGTGGATATAATAGAGAAAGCTTTATATCACAAGGTGTCTTGGTACCATTACGAGATAGTTGTAGAAAATTAGAACCTATTACCAGCCTCGCTAATAAAGCTGGAAAAATGTATCACCCAATTAGGCTCTGCAACTTTGTGATGATTTGGCCTGGCTGTTAGCAACCCCTGCCCTAGCTGGTGAAGTTATATCAGGTAGGTTGGCATAAGCTTCAACAACTGCAATGAAGATATATATTCCCTGTACTTTTGAGAAACTGATAATCACAGAATCACTGGGTTGGAAGAGACCTTCAAGATCACTGAGTCCAACCCATGCCCTAACACCACCTCAACTAAACCATGGCAGGTGAAGGCTTTATCACCTGGTCATCCACGTTCAGTATTTTGGTTTCAAAAGTGGAAGATGAAAGATTAATAGTCTCCTGAGTGACATTTTGAGCTAGCTCTCAAAATGCCATTGTTTCTAACCCATCCCAGGTAACTTGGGGCTCAGTACACTGCAGGTGTTCATCTGAATGCTGTTTTTATCCTGTGTTACTGCAGATGCTGCTACTGGATTCAGTTAATGGGTGAGAAATGGCCTGTACAAAACACAGACTTACTTTTGATTTACAGTGAAAGCCACTGAAAAGAATTTGTCTGCCTTAAGTGGGTGAAGGTAAGATTAAAAGACAAGCAAAGAGGAAGAAACACTATGGGAATAAAATGTTCCTGTCTAAAGACCAGCACTGCAGTCAAGAACATGACAGCTAAATACCTGGAGTCCTCCTTCGAATTTTTCCAAAATAATGAGGCTAAAAGGCTGGGTCTCCTTGTGACACTATGTGAGTCCAGTAGGATTTAGATGTTCCTTTGTTTATTTTGGCTAGAAAAAAATAATTCAAAGAAAGCCATTAAGTTTGTTTTAAAGGCACAGATGACTTTGGCAGTTTGACTGCCTTTCCTTGTGTTGGAATAGGAGGTAGTAGTGCTGGTATAAAATTTACAGAAGGCTTTTTCAAAGTTTATGTGGTGCATGACATCAGTAAGCCTTCAGTACAGTCCCTGTGGCAAGTGCAGTGATGAGCCGTGTATTTATAGGAACAGTCACTTCTGTCTCCAGGCTCTTTGGCACAGGGCAGGGCTGGGGCAGACCCACATCTCACAGCACCTAGCAGCTTACATTAACCACTTGGTTTCTACTGTAATGAGTAGCAAAATAATACAAAATAATAATGTAATAATAATGTAATAATAATGTGGAAAATGCAACCAGGAAGTTCATTCCTTCAGAACAGGAGTTTTCCAGCCAGGCCCTCACCCTGGTGCCAACTTTTGCTTTTTCTCTTGCTTTGTGTTTCAGATTAAAATGGGACACTCCAGCAGTCCTGCAGTCTTTGCAGGTTTTTGTTTTTATTTTTTTTGAGGTGGTGGGTGTGCAATTGTGAGTTTTGTATGTGTGTGGTTTGATTTTTCTTTGCTTTGTTTTTAAATTTTCTCCAGCAAAGGTATAAACAATTTAAGCTATAGAACAATTTGGGAGGCAATGTAAAACCCTGTGTGGAGACCCCTGCATGGTCAAACTCCCTCCTTACCCCAAATTTCACTAAATCATCTTTCAGTTTTGATGCCCCACACGCTACTGACATGCAGGTATTTGCTCAATGTGACCTTACCTGCTGTGATACTTTTAGCTGTGGAAAGCCTTGCTAGTCTTGAACTTGAATTCAACTTTTAACATTTCTGAGAGAAGAATTTCCTTTCCTGTCTTTCCTGATGTGGTGGGGGAATGGGGATAACATAAGAAAAATTTTGGATGTAGAAGCAGACACTTGCCAGCAGTTGCTTACTTGATTCCTTCTCCCCCTCCTTCATGGAAGCTTACTGAAGTGCAGGAAAAAAGTAGAGCAGAAACAGGCTGGTATAAATTATTCAAGGATGCTGCTGTGTCTAAGAAGAATCCAGAAGGAGTCTGCCTATAAAACATTAACATGACATTTTTGAATTGTGATAGGTGGGTTGAGAGAAGAAAGCTTAGGAATGAGCAGAACGCTGCTCTAAGGAAAGAGACATTTTTTTAAACTACAAACAAACCTGCTTTATCACTGAGTTTCACACAAGTTTCCAGTGATTATGAGTTTGGGAAAAAGGGATATGGGGGTGGAACAAGACATATTAAAATCTTACAGATTCTTTTCAATGGGCTAAAAAAGATCTGTTCAGTGCTGCTATGGAAAATCAGAAAAAGAGTCAGAGTCCAACTGGGCTTCTTTGCTAACTCACTCCTTTGGCTAAAACTGGGGAGTGATCCACTTGACCAACTTAAAATGTTGAAAACTCCTTTTTCTTCTGATTGACAATTTGGAATCTTAACTTGGTTGTGATCGGCCTGGATTTCCTGGAGACTCCAAAGTACAAGAGGTGCAAAGAAGGCATAATTTATTATTTAGTCTCAGTAGATAGTAACAATACAATGGTGCCAAATTCCCTTATCTGATAGAGCATTTTTTCAATTGAGAAGCCCTACGGCAATGTCAGATGCCCTCTATTTAATGACATCCCTACATCTTAGAACTAAAATAGTATTTTGGATAGACTGAAGGCAATTTTCCAGGTGAATAAAATATCTCCCAGGACTAGAGACAGTGAACAATACCTTACGTTGAATGGAGCAACTATGTAGAATTCATGAATTTGTCACTGTATTTTTTGGCTTTGTACCTTTAGCTCAATGTTTCAAATCTTCTACTCCTATGATTTAGCCCTATGGCCTTTCTCTTTTTCCCTATAGGCGATTCAAACTTTCTGTTCCTAGTGCAGGTTTTCTGCAAAAGCAAAGTGTGCTACCTATACAGAAGCTAGGCATAAAAGTGATGCTCACAAAAGGCCAGCCTACAGAAGTAGATTTCCTTCTCTCTCTCTTTCCATATATAATTTGTATATAGTACGATTTCATTTCCCAGCTGAATTTCTTTCTTTACTGTTTTTGTCCCTCTTAGGCTGACTTTTTTTCTCCTCTCTGTCCTGCAGTGTATGATTTTCTTTTTATCTGCTCACCATTCCTTTTTTTCCTCAGACATACAAAAGTATTTGAGTCAAATTTTTAACAGATGAATACATTTAAAATAAAGTTATCCTGCCCATTTTGTCCAGGCAGCACAGGAAAATAACACCTTTGCATAGTTAGACAAAGGTAAGATTCAGAACTATGTCTGTGATAAAATTTTTATGAAATAGACGCCCCTAAAATGGACCCTAAATTTTTTGGTGTAAATTTGTTTTAGCTCCCTCTTGTTACTGAATGCATGGCCAGAAAATCCTGGGTTATTTTTTGTTTTTCAAATGCCCCAAAAGAAGATTTCAGACTTTTAGGCCTGCTTACCTCATGGAGGGGGAAAATTTGGGGCACTGAATTTTCTTTCTGAAAACAGCAGTCAGACCTGCAGACCAGGTCCCTCTTCCCACTTAGGCAAGACCATCATCTCCTGTAAAAGCACACATTCTTGTTTGGGAGTGAGGGGCTATTAACTCACAGGAAATCTAGGCCAGCCCAGGTAATTCTAAGCAGAGAAGTATTCTCTGGTGTTTGCAGCTTGTGCTTGCAACAGATCAGAAGATGCTATTCACTCCATGTATTTGTTTTCCATGCAGTTTTGTTTCTTTTGTATCCCCCAAGGTATCAGCTTCTGCAGCCCTCTCCACACACAGGTGATGGCTGAGAGCACCGGGCACCAGGTCACCCTGGCAAGAGGCAGCATTTGTGTGAAGCTTCGTGCCAAAACTCTGCTGCTGGAGTGCTCCAACTGTTCACTCTCCGTTTTTGTCTTGGCTCAAAGAACAGCCACCTCCTGCCACGTCTGCTACTATGGAGCAAAAACTGGATTCCCATCATTATTGCAGTTCACCAGCCAACTCCTACCACTTCTACCAGCTGCAGAATGGGCATGAGCAGTTGCATTTACTCAGTGTGCATGCTTCCCACATGTTAACCCAGACATGCCTTTGGCTTGCCAATCACTTGCTCCCATGCCATTAGAATAATACATGTAATGCTCCTCTGTCTCTTGGATGGAGGTGAGACTGACAAGATCTCACCTGTAAACCAGGAAGCTTCATTCCCTGAATTAAAAACACCAAATCAAAGTGCTAAGACAGTGCTTTTGTACACTAAGTTTGACACGATGTTTGAAGGTGGTAGGCTGAATAGCCACTTGGGAAATCTGTGACAGACTTCAGGCTTTTTCACCCCCAAGGACTGGATGTGAGAGAAAGCAGAGCTCTAACGTGCTGAGTCTTTGGCATGAGGAAGCCAGGCAGAGCAGTGAATGTTTCTTCAGTCCCAGCTGCTGGTTGATTGATGGGAACTGAGTTGGTGATAACTCTGGAGGGAGATGTTTGCCCTGTCTTCCATCTGGAGCTGCTGTGTTACGACTCACAGAGATGGCTATTGAACAGGCCGGGCTATCAGACCTCCTCCAGCAAGTCAGACTGGAGGCAGTGGAAATAAGCAAATTATCCAGGGGTGCTTGGAGTGAATGCAGTTTGATGTATCTAATGCTGATGGCTTTCATAAAAACACAAAGTGCTGGGAAAGCAGAATGTCTCACTGTCTTTAAGGCAAGGAAACAATTGCAGATGGCATCCTCTACCTCTCAAAATGATTGTTTTTCAGGGCCAGATTCTGCCCTTGGATCTGCTGATGCATCACTGTAAAGTACTTTAATTTAGCATGTAATGTGGTGCCTGCTGCCATGGCTTAAATTACAGAGACTCCCATCTCTCCTTGAGCCCAGTGTCCTTCTGTGCCTGGGACTTACCACAAGGTTCTGAACAAAATGGGTCAATGCAAAGATAATGTAAGGAAAATGGAGATGTGCTGCTGCCTAATCATGGAATTCTTTAAACAATATTCATTAATGGATATCTAACAGCAGGTGTAATCCTAATAACTTGCTTCAATTTTGGTGGCCCAGGAAAAACATCAAGTTCAAGAAAATCCAGGAGAAAAGAAAACATAGACATAAATTGTGCAATATGGTACCATGAAAAGGGATATCACATGGAGAATCACAACTGAGGTGTGATATCTGGGGTAAATCTGCATGTTGCAAGAGTATTTGAAAAACACCAGTCAGTTTCTATGGCTTTCTATCTATACTGAGGAGAAAAAGTGTTTCCAAATAATACAGAAGAAAATCCAAGGAGACTTGCCCAGAGCATGGCACCTTTAATCTTAAAATGTATTAAAACTGATCTATGTGCAGAATTTCTGCTGTAGTTCTGGGTAGAAATATGGTGTAAGAAAATCTTTCAACTCTATTCAGGGAAACAAATCCCCATACACAGAGCATTGGGGATGGGAGGCCAGACTACGGAAGCTGTTATATTAATGCCTGGGTTTGGTTATTTTAGCCAAAGGTGGGTTTTGTTGCCTTTTTTGGGTGTGGTTTAGGTGTTTTTTTGTTTTGTTTTGGTTTGGTTTGGTTTTTTTTTTGTTTTGTTTTGTTTGTGTGGTTTTTTGTTGTTTTGTTTTGTTTGGTTGGTTTTTAGGGTGAGGGGTTAGGTTTTTTAAACTTTGTAAACTACAAGGAAATTGCTGAAAAAATAACATTTTTCACAGTGTTTTTTATGTGTTAAAGAAATTTCACTTTGTATAATGATTAGTGTTCAGTGGGTTAAATAGGTAACCATGCAACAGTGAAAAAATAATTTTAATTTTTTGATTTTCTATCAATCTTAAATTATTTCTCCTTTTAACGCAACATTAAATTTCAAACTTTCATTTTACTTCCTAATATTTTTATATTTTGCCGATAATTTAGAATATGGTTTAAATATGTAGTTGTTTACAGTCCTTCAGACCAGACAAATACATACCAGTTTACTTCTTTTATATCTCTATTTCTTTGTAATATTTTTTTTTGTGAAAACAGACATCCTCCTGAAAAAAATTCCCAAAACACTTGCACTGTAACTAATCTTCATTTCACAGATTAGAATTGTTCTTAAAAATAAATGAAAGGCCAGGTATTGGAGGCAAAGGAAGTGCTTAACTGAAAACTCTTTTAGCTGCAAGGTTTATAACCCTTGGTGTCTATCCAGAAGTCTCACCTCTTAGCTCTTTAGCATTCAAAGTGAAGAGCCTGGCATACAGAGAAGAAACATGCGGAGGTAAAGGATTGCTGATCATTTCTTGTCTCTTTAAAGTTGTTGGAATCCCTCAACCTGCTCTTCAGTATTCTGTCCTTCACGGTGCCCTTGAAAATGATACTTCCTCATTGCTGGTAGGCACAAGTTTGCCGAGCAGGTTGTAGTTAAACCTGAAGACTTCAGTCAGTTTCTCAAGCTGAGAATCTCTCAAGTGACTTCTGCCTTCCTTCATTTGCGGCTGGTGGTTTTGCAAATCTGTAAGACCAATAGGAACTAAAATATTTTAACTACTCTGTGTCGCACTTTGAAGACATTTTCTGTATAACCTGAAGAAGATACTTGTGTAATTTTTATCAGATTTATTAGGGTAAAGAGGAAGTCTAATCCTCCTCCTGCTCCAAGTGGTTAAGGCAGAAAAGCCATCACTACTGAAAAAGCTGGTTATGCAAAGCACTGTTTGTCCAGTGCAAAGAGATGATGTTAGATGCTATTCCTGAAAGTTAGGCAACAGAACTACTCAAAACATCTTCACAGGCACACAAATCTAAAATATATATATTAATATGAAATGATACACCAGTTCTGCTATTTTCCCAATTTTTTTATTAATCTGATTAGAGGACTTTAAAAAATGTGTATCGAAATAAAAATATTTTGTCTTACAATGTCAGTATGATTCGTTAAAAAATATTGTGAAATACTAAATTCACTTCAGATGTTAAAATGTTTTATTTCACTAGAAATAGAAACATCTTTCACTTCTTTTTAAGCTAATGGTTTTGAAATTTGCTCTGAACAAAGATAGCACTTCTGCTTTTCATTTTAATTGTAAGCCAACTGGAAAATCTTAAAATCTCGACAGAAAGAGATTGCCATTTTCCTTTAAACAACTTGATTCACACAGATAATGTCTAAGAGATTTTCCAACTCCCCTAAAGAAATTAAAACAGTGAAGCTTTAGACACATAAAAATCACATTTTTATGTTATTGAAATCCCAAGATTGTTTAACATTGTGGTCAAATGAATTATCTCGAACCTAGACAACCTGTAAACTATCAAATATTATATTGCTTTAGAACCATGCATAAACCCTGGGTTTATGTAATTTAAGATGGCATTCCAAGCTGTTTTTTTTCTAATTTGTAAAAAGTAATGCCATTAGAACTACTATTAAAGATTTAGAAATTGCCCAACAAACCTGGATAGTTTAACATGAAATTACAGCAACAACAACAACAACCACATTAACATGCAGTGAAAACCTGTTGAAACTTTAAATAAAACAAAAAAGAAACTGAGTGTAGTGTTTCACTTTTCCCTAAACAAGATATCTCTCCTTTGCCAACTTTTAAAGACTGTAACAGAAAAATACCTAAATCGATGATGAATGAAGTACTGTGCAACATAAAAAAGGAAAGATGTGATTTTTTGACCGAAAGTGTGAAATGTACTGACTTTCTACCATGATTTGTTTTCCATTAAAAAGAATAAATCAACACAAAATCAAATAATTAAATGAAATGGGTACACATTTAGAAAATATGTTGCTGACCATGTATTTATATTTTGCTCCTTACTTTCCAATCACGAAATGATTGAATATTTATGAACAAACTGAGATATCCCTTGGACTTAATCCCGTCTTTAGGCAGTCATCTATTTTGGAAGGAGAATTCAATGTTTGTGAGTTGTTTGTAGTCATATCATCAATTTATCATGCTGGAAATGAAAATTATTTTGTCCAGCCTCTGTGAATATTTTGGCAACAATGGACTCCAAGTAGTGAATTTGGTACCTCTTAAACTCTGGCTTTGAAGTACCGTGGGGACATTTTAAAGTAGTTTTACAAGGATATAAAGGTTCATCAACAGTTTATTTTAGGATTTTGCTATTAGATGTAGATTAAAGTGCATGTGCAAAGTGGGATAAAGTCTGTGGATGCAGATATTGCTTTTTATTATGCCAGCTAATAGACTGGGGAAAGATAGACAAAATTAGTGACCTTTTAATGGCTTGCAAAAAGGCTTTTGTACTTTCTTTAATTTTCTGCAGCTGTAGTAATTCTAATTTCTCTCAGTAAACATTTATTTACATATGTCTAAACACTATTGGTGTCAAAACCTACTACAGTTGGACTAGCACTAAACAATCCAAATCTTAGGATACACAATATTATAGCAGCATTTACATTGTATGTCACCTCCGGGCTTAAATACTGGATTTAAATGTTAGATAACTTCTTTCTTACTTTTTTCAAACCTTTCCTAGGCTCTCTCATCTCTTGGTCCCTTTTGGGTCAGCATAAAGGAGCTGGGATTTGTTTAGCTATCGCTATTCGGTCAGGTGACCCCAGAGCAGACATGAACTCTGAGGTCAGCTCCAAAGCACAGCCGGGCTGCCAACCTAGCTGTGGCCACAATACAGCAGGCCAAAGCATGGGGGGTCTCATTCTGACTGAACACATGGTGAATGCATGTTTCGTCAGCTCCCTGCCAAGGACAAGGCTTGTAAAAGAAGGTGGTAAAATGCCAGACATGAAGAAGCTTCCCTGCCCTTTTCCCTTTCCAAAGGACCAGCCTATCCAGGCTAAAGTTGGGGGAAATCTTTCTACTGTGTATATGTTGATATCTGTCCAAATTGCCATAAAAACTGTAGGAAAAATGTCTTTGCCACCTTTGGGGACTGTCTTATCTCTTCATACGTCTTTGAGGCTCAGAGCTGCTTTTTAGAATATCTGTGAACTCCTGCGGATTTGTCTACAGCCACTGCACAACTCTGTTTACCAGGTGAACTATTTGGTCTGGTCTTACTACTTAGAAGTCACAAAATTCATAAAAGGCAGAAAAACAAATTCTGAACTCCCAATGCATATACTTAGACCAAATGTTCACCATTTCATTTCTCTGATACAAAAGCTGTGATATTTGTGTTCTGCAGCTGCCTGGGAAACCCCTTATTGCTCTTAATGCTTTAGTGGCCTTTTATGTATGGATATAAGTGTTGTGTGTCTCCAGAAATATCTAATGGAAACCAGCACATATGAGCACAAACATGACAACAGGCTCTCAGAGGATAGTATCATGAAAATGGAGTGTGGTTTATTGTTTGCATGCCTGGATAAAATGCAGCTCTTTTCCTGCTTCATTCTTCTCTATTTTTCCCTTGGTGAAGGATTTATAATTTTATTTCTAGTCTAAGCACAGATAAGATCTATTCAGTAATATAATAATAATAATAGTAATAATACTACACATATTTTCTTACGTCTCCCTATCATACAGTCCCTTTTCAAAACACATTTTAAAATGTGGAAACATAAAACCTGGGACAGACTCACTGTTTACTTTAGTAAAGTCAGACTTTAAAAAATTTGCTTATTACGACATGTAAAGAAGGAAGGATGTTTTTCATCTAATACACTTATGAATTTTTTTTTCACTAGTTGCTCAACATATATTTTTATTTATATGCAAAAAAGAAGAATTGAACCCAATTACCAAAGGCAAGAAATTCGTTACAGTGATGTTTATAAACAAACAGCATTAAAAGGCTTAAACTCAATTTAATGCACACAATTTAATTGTTTAATGTCCATCCAGAATTTTTAGGCGCAAGGTGAAGAGGTGAAAACATCCATATTATAGTTGAAAATGTGTGAGAATGTGGATCCCATAAGGATGCAAAAAGATTGCAGTCCTTTAACTCTTCCTTACTTCTGGGGAAAGGTTAGAAATTATCATAAGACTAAGCAATTTATGACAGAAAATAATACTTCTGGGATGATCTGATTCTGCAAGGGACACATGTACAAACCCCCCCTGCAAAGCAATGCCTCCATGTCCCAGCATCTATCAGGATTGATATCGTTTGGCCCAAACAAGTGCGTGTGCTGGTAGACCTGACATGTGAAAGAGCACAGGTTGTGACTTACTCAGGAAAATTTGTATGCACTGTAGACTCAGTGAAAACTTAATACTGCTCTTTTATCATGATAGCATTATTGTTGCCCTGCAAAGCCTCAGAAATGCTTTTCCTACAGATTACTGAGATTTTTCCTATTTTTAATAGCTATCTTCACCTCAGCCCAGAATGTAACCAAAACTCAAGCAATCAGCTCCTCTGAGTTGAAGAAGATGCAGTTATCTTCAAAAAGACTACAGTGGGAGACTTGAGTCTTCCGTATTTAAGAGGAGGACCTTGCTTCCACGGTGACTACCTAATAGATATTAATTTTCTTCTTTCTTCCATTCTATTTTTGACCAGAATTACAGTATGCAAAAATCTGTTCTAACAAGAACTAAATTAAAAGTGGTGTATTTCAATCAGAAGCTTTTATTTCCAGTGTAGATATTTTCCAACTAAAACCAAGACAAAACAATTCAAGCAAACAAAACCCACATACAACTGGAGATTTGCTATCCATTCAGCCTGGAATTTTCTACTTGGCATAGGTTCCAGCTGGATCTGCTCTCAGCTCAGCGTGATTTCTTTTCTTCCTTGTGTACTAAGCCATCTCCTCAAGTTACTGCACCTTCCCTTAGATGAAAAGCAGCCAATATTCTATTTAAGTTCGAGACTGCCTGCTCCAGTGTTACGTAGTTTATTAGCAACCAAACCTTTGTGATGGCTTAAGAATGACAGTATTGCTTTTCAGGGCAATGCTCGTATAATGTGTCTTCTGAGCCATTCCCATGGCCAAAACAGGCAATATTCTGGAGCCTCACACCTCTCACATACAGACAGTTCTAGATTTTGGGTGGCAGCTTATACCACCTGAAATGAGCAATGCTGTTTACTGTGAGACAGCCATAGAAACTATCAGAATCAGGAATATGTTTTACTGGTATAATGGCTTTTAAGAGAGTTGTATAAAATGTATCTAGAGTAAAATCCTATTATACTTATTTAAGTATTCTTTTGTACTTAAGTTCAGCAGCGACAAACTAATTTCTGTTAGTGCACATTCTAAACTTCATGCTTTAATTTTCACACTCAGATGACAGGATACCTGTTGGTCTGGCTCAAGGTCATGTAAGAAGTTCTATGTCTCCCTGCTCTCATTCTTGCTGTACTTCATTGCGTTACTCAGTGAATATAAAATTAGGAGGGTTTTGTTGGACGGGGATAAACATGATGCTACACCTCCATTAGCATTTATACATTGCCTTTAGATCCAGCCTTTTATTTGTTATGCCTGTGTTATGCTGAAAGGAGCCATACTGGTTGATACAAAGAAAGTAAGTAATTTTGATGATATTATATGGGTCACAATTTTTAATATTTTCAGAGGCAATTTATTTAGTATGATTAAACTGGAACTGTTCAGTGAGAAGAGTTAACCTGATAAGAAGTTACTGCAGTGAGTATTTCATCTTTGACATGTGGTTGAAATGAAAACAGACATTTTCAGAAGAGAAGTGAAAACGGCACTTCCCTGTCATCATATTATTGCTTGAGATGAAACATTTTCCCTCACCTAAGTTCTGCAAAAGTCTTCTTAATGAATAAATCTCATTATCACCTTCATGTAAATGAAGAAATGGAGCAAATTATTAAAAACCACCTGATACTTTTCTGGTAGAAATGTGAATCCAGTTCCTGTGTGTACATATCCCAACTTTTATTGTAGATTTAACTTCACCTGTCTCTAGAAAACAGCAGTCTCAATGGTTGCAATTTGACTAATCATTGCAGGTCTCTCTATGGGAGAGACGTGGGAAGGAAGTTTTAGACTGTACTTTATGTGATATTTTTTGGTTGGTTGTCTCAGATCAGGATGGACCACTTCCCAAAGATGCTTTCTTTTCTGTGACTACAGTCTAGGGGGACTAACTGGGATATATACATATACATTTGTTGACATTGTGCATTTATTCAGGTGACTCCTGCGTTTAATTAGTTGCATTCACACAGTAGTTAATAAATGTGCTGCCTGTAGGATGCTACATTAACCATATTACACCAAGCAGAAATGGCAGCTAGTGTACATTCTGAACAACATAGTCCTAAGTATCATAATGACCTTCTGTACTTTCTCTTTCAGCAAAGTGCATGGCACTTGAAGGATGTCTCACAAAAAGAGTCAGTGATTCTACTTCTCTTGCATAAAAATCAGTAGGAAATATTAATTAATTAATGTTTGAGTACACGATATTTTAATAATGCTATTTATTGGGGAACATTTGGATTTCCTTCAAGAACTTCTAAATCTCTATCATAACCTGCACACATGCACCATCAAACTTGATTATCCTGGAACAAAGTGCCGACAGCAGATAAACCGAAGCAGAAAATTATGTGACTTGCACAAAACCATAGCAAGCTAATTAAAAAGAACCAGAGTCAGGCTTAATGCTGATTGTAGCAGCCACGATGCAATCTGCTTACTAAAGTCATCGTTATTCTAAAATACTGGCAAGTATATAAAAAAATCTAGTTCAGCTTTGACAGTAGAACACAAAACCAAAAGATAGTCTGTTTACTTTGGTTGATTTTCTTATCGTGAAGAACAGGTGTGCCTATTCATTCCCAGCCAGGCAGGTGTAGTCATCAGAGGCATTGCAGAGTCTTTTGTAACTCAAAGCGTTTGTTTTAAAACTCGAGTGTTCTCATTTAAAAGCTTAGAAACACGAACAATCCGGGGAGTGTTTTTCCCCTTGCAGTGCTCTCTGGAGGACGCATGATGGAGCCAGTAAGTTCACAAATCTTTCAGCGGAGGATCTGCAGCGAAAACAAGATAATGCATGCTGGCTTCCCTGAAACGTGTCCAGGGACGGAGGTGTCAAGGTGCTTCGTCACCAGTGCCATTCATGAATCTCCAGTGGCTCACACAGCAAACAAAAACAACTGAAGAGTATCAGGCAGAGTCTAATGTTTGAGTACATTTCATTGGCAAAAATTCCTGCGCTGGGGAAAGTGGCTGAATTGTTAAGATATTGGACCAGAAGGTCTTGCCTTGCAAGATCCCAGCCCTTCCCCAGTTCTTCCATTGTTCCCACCTTGGGAAGACCCAGCTTCAAGAAAGGCAGATTTGAGCCTATATCCTCAAGTATAGACTTCTGTTAGGTGTTCTGAAGATTTGAAGTACTTTCTTCATGAAGATGATTTGAAGAAGGCATAATGATACTGGGTAAACTCGGGATTGTCTAGAGAGGAGACAAAAGCTGGGATTGTTTATGAGTCTGTAGTAGTAAGAATGTCTCAGAAAAGCTAAGAGACTTTTCTCCTTTCCTTCTTGGCCCTTGGGCTTGATGAGATACTAGAAGCAACCTGAATGGCAGAGGCAGAAACAAAGCAGGTGGGGACTGAAAGAGGTGTTTAACCCTTGCCTCTACTCCCCTCATGCTTATGGCTAACCTATGGGCTTACACAATCAGTACCAGTGGTTAAACACTGCTGTGTTTGCCTGGGTCAGTTCTCTCACCTTTTCAGAAACTTTGCTATAACCTTCTTTTTCAAGTTTACACTTCCGTGAATCCAGAACACAATTCTGTATTCACCATGAAACGACCAAAAGAAAATTTGAAATGTATTTACAAAAATGTCCCTTGATGAACTGTAGAATAAAACTCAAGATCTTTTTGAATGATTTAGGAAGATAATGGCTCTCTCTTATTTGTAATCTTCAAGTTAAGAACATACATTTGGAACTAAACATTGCAGATTAAGTAAAGTTGTGGGTTGGATACCAAGGATATCCAGCCAGTGGAACCTCATATGGGATTGAGACAACCCTTTTGCTATGGTTTCTTCTGCCTCAATAGTTAGGAAAAGAAAGAAAAGGAAAAAAACAAAACAAAACAAAACAAAACAAAACAAAAAAAAACAGAAAGAAAAAAAAGACAAATGCAGAAGCCTAGGATCTTAGGAAATAGGAGTTTTAATCTTTTTTTTTTTTTGTGGGGAGTGTGTGTGCCTGCTATTCTTGGTAAGATAAATATAAAAAGAATGTTTCAAGCAGAGATAGCAAAGGAATGCACTGGCATATAAAAATAGTTCTGAGGTGTTTGCAGCGAGAAACATTCTTAATGAAGGATCATATGGAAAAGACAACTACTCAAAAGAACACAGGAATAAATTATGCTTGCGAGAGAATTTCTCCTGCAGTCCCAGTACTTCACTGTTTAGTCTGGGAAACCTAGAAGCATGTAATGCATAACTTCTAACCTTTGCACTTTCTTTCCCAGTTGGAACCCTCCCAATCTCCCAAGGGAATCAGGGCATGGACATAGGAAGGATTGTGTTTAGAACTTGTTCCATCAGAGCTGCAAAAAGACAGTTTCGATGCACAGTGGTACATTAACAGAATCTGGAGCTGAATGGAGGATACTCCTCTGGCTAAAGTGAAATAAACCAGAGAATATCCACATATCTGAACAATGCTCCACACAGCTGGTACTGCACATGCTTACTCTGAACTGTGAATTGAATAAGCACCACATCTGAATAAATGTTCACTGTTTTCAGAGTCTGAGCTAATATTGCTGTGCTCTGTTAAAAGATCAGCATAGCCAGACCTAACTTAAGGATCAGGAGAAATATGTTGCTTTTGAAATATTCACCCTGACTTTTATTGCTGGAGGTTAGGATAATATATGAAGTTACTTGAGTCAACACAGGGAAATTGATGGCCGTTATTAAAAGCATCTTACAATATGTACAACTGTGTGATAACTGAGTTGAAAAGTTAGCAATACAATGAACAATAGCCAGTAGGTAAAACAAAAGGATAAGGCCTGACAAAATTTGCCAATAAATGGTGTTTATGAAAAATAGAATTCAGTGGCGTCACTGCTTATAACATCCACTCCCCTCACCCCCAACAAAATCCACAGTGGTCTGGTTATCAAAGCAGGAATTTACTATCAAGGTGTATTTCTGAGATCAGTGATGTGAACAAAGTAGTTATCTTGATAACTTTGTTTAAAGCAGGAAGGATATACCTCATTGGTAGAGCTGCAGCAAAATTTAACACAAAAAAGACATGAAGAAAAGGTAGCTATGTCTAGCAATAAGAGAATTCAGATGAACAATTAATAAATACCATTTTTGAGGGAAAGTAGTGATTGAGGTGGTACTGCAAAGGCAATGGTTTAACACTGCACTATTGAATAAGTATAATTAACAGGTTCTTTTAATTTCCTTGCTACTACATTATGATAGACTGAGATTATGAGAGATTATACATTCCTATCTCATAGCAAGGATCAGAATTCAAATGTCTGCTTTTACAGGATTAAATTCACCCTGTTGCAATTCATCATCAGAGTCAACGGGCAATGATGTGTTACTTGAAAGAATTTTAAGGTCTACAATAAGGAAACCAACGCCTTCAGGAAAAGGAGAGTATCAAAGCAGATCAGAATGTATGAGCACAAAAAAAATTCTATCCTATTTGGGGCAAAAATAGGGTTATACGGTTTTATGCACATTCTTGTGTATAAGCTCACTCTCAATAGAGAGAGTTGGCATTATTGGATGAATTTCTATCTTCAAAAACAGAAGGATGAGATTCATGGATACTTGCTATCAGGAGATGCTGAAGTCCAGATTCTCAGATTTATTTATCCATGTATTTCTGTTCAAAATGTATGGGAATCTTCTAGCAATTCAAAGGCCTGTACCTTTACAGAGCACAGACTTAGCTATGCAGTGGTTTCCGCATATTCTGTAATTGTAGTAATTCTTCTCTGTGGTTAAGAATTTAGTGACAGTGATCAGAGGGCAGAGAAAAAAGAATGGGTAAACCATGGCTGATGCAGAAAGACCAGAATATATTGTATGGTTTAGAGAAAAAGAGAGAAAAAGATGGAAGGATATGTAAAATGTGGCTGTGATATGGGCGGCAATAATCTCTTCCTTCATTTGTGTTTGTAGGACAAGGAAGGTTTCATTGCACCAGGGAAGACTTAGATTAAATATTAAGAAAAAATATTCTCACAGTTTAGAATAGGAGCAGGCTGCTGAGAAGTTACAAATTTCACATTCCTGGCTGTTTCTGAAGCAAAAGCTTCTCCGGAAGCTTTTGTGAGGAATGACATCAGTACAGATGATTCCACCTTTGGGCAGGGGGTAAATGAAACAACCTTTGGATGTTGTTTTCTAGTCTTACTGTCTATAATTGCGATGATTTATGAGGCATAGAGCAGACCAGGTCCTACATTTGTGCCAATTTGCATAGCTGAGAAGTTGGCTTATTGTATGCCTAATTCTTTACTGACCATTAATTTGAAGTTAATTATCCTACTGTTCTTACATGTTAGATTGATTGGCTATATAGCATGGTCTGCATATCCATCCTGGATAGCATTAGTGGTGTGCTTGCAATCTCCTTCCTACTTATTTTTGCTGAACTTCAACATGATGTTGAATTTGTCAGAGTAGGCTTAGCTTCAGTCTTTGTGTGTGTGTGTTTGCTAAGAAGAATTTGATTTACAGAAGTTCAGCAGTTATTCTGTTATACTGTTTATGAAGAATACAATTGCTAGATTGCATTTCTTTACCTTAATTAACTTCTCTAACAAAATATTATATTAAACAGAATGGGGTTTTTTCAAGCTCTTAATAACCAGATTGACCCCTTTTTGGTGTAATGACAAAACATTGTTGAAATGGTAGAGTTTTTATTGTCCAAATTGTTTTTATTAATATACCCTATCACTCAGTTTCTGTAATGCATTTGAATGTGTTCTGCATTCTGTATTTTACACTGTCGAGGAGCGTTTGCCTGGAGATTTACACTGGAATTGGTTCTTGGAGGCTGCTACCACATCACTGTTCTGCAAGGGTGTAAGGAATATTACTACATACTTCTTGGTATCCTTAAACCATATGTCTCAGCAGATATAGCACTGTCAATGAGTAATAAAATCCCAGCAGAGGCTGGTGTAAATGGAGGAACTGGGACAATTCAGATCAGGCCCCAGAAGGAATGGAAGTTAATAGTTCAATTCAAATTGAGATGGGTTTGAAGGATCCCTTGTCCTTTTATTTGACTGTGGGTTTTAGTCTAGTTTTGGTACACCAATCCAATGCTCCAGAGTATTCTGTATAATATTAAAGTAGTACAATTCTCCAGACTTCTGTTTCAGCTAATAAAAGTTTTTGTCAGAAAATTTTGAACAGAACATTGAGGGCTTTCTTCATCTCTAACTTTCAGTACCTACAGGTTAGAGTCTATTCCAAGTTTGGTGCCAGAGATTAATAACCCAGAGAAAGGAGTTATTTCTCTGAACACTGGTTTTTGAGGCAGCCTGCACAACTAACTTAGGTTTGGCTTGTAGTGTAAAGTAACCTAAGTTGAATGAGATACATCCAGGGGTCAGGATGCTAACAGAGAACCTTAGCCTGGTGTCACTGTTTCCACCTCTCATAGCACAACGATTAAGAGCAAACTTGGAGCTGCACCTCAGCTGTGCAAAATTATCTGGAGAACACAGAGCTTTTCTTCCACCTAATTGTTGCTATGGATAGAGTTGGGAGGGTGGTGGTTATGGTGGTGATGGTGCTTAAGTCCTTTGCTTATTTTTCTGTGTTCTTAGCATAGGCACAGCTTACATCTCTAGGGCTGCACTGTAAGGTCAGCATGATTGTCTTTGGGTCTGGGAGGAAAATTGAAAGAAGGCGCAAAAGACTGAAGAACGCTCTCAGTTACTCAATGGTAGACACTTCCAACTGGGAAATGTGCAAATGGCAAAGTGAAACCTCACTGTATCAGTAGACTTTTCATTCACAGGACTCTATCATTCATAAATCCGTTTGCTAGTCCAGCCAGGGTGATCAGAAAGGAGACCATAGACCGCCAGCCACTCAGTGCACCTGCCTTGCAGTGAGCCATCATTACAGGTAAGACTTCATCCCCATCCATGTCATAGAGAAGCCAGGCTTCCTTCCCCCATCTCAGGGAGGCTGCCAGTCCCTCTCATGAGACAGCAAGCTTCCACTGAGACACCTTCTGAAGTAGACTGTGTTGACTTACAGGCATGTCTCCTAAAAGGGTGGAACATGAGGAATGTTTACCACCTCTCAACCTGCAAAAGTACACCATATATCCTTGCTGAAGCCTGCTCATCCCCCCCTGAGAAGCATGGCTGTCCCATCCTGCAGATGGTGGAAGGAAAGATTGGAAGGGCTTACAATGCACTGCAGCTCTTAAGAACTGCCTAGATGAGGGGAAACAGGGGAAGGGGGAGAAATATGACACACTCTTAAGGCCAAGTCTCATCCCCAAAGCCATCTTAATATCCTCTCTATCTTCCCTTGGACTTGAATGCAAGTACATATCAGGGACAAGGCATACATGTTATTACTTACCTTGAACATGAAGATGGTAGAAGTGGTTTGCCAACAGTCCCAAAATAATAAAAAGATACAATAATGATGGCAGATTCTTCTTTACTATGCTGGTATAATCACAACTCTCTTCTATTTAAAGGGCTAAGTGAGAGAAATCTGTGTTTTTATACTTCTTGACTTCCTTTTCTGGAGAAGCCACAAGAAAGCCTGAATGTGTATGATTTTAGATGGTTCCAGGAATGGGGGCCCATCCCATGCCTTTAAAAGCATTGTGGCTAAATTGAGTTTGCCCTGTTGCAATAAGGTGTCCTATGTGAATATATTCTCCAGATACAGGCTCCATTTAATCTCAGATGGCATGAAGGAAGTGTGGCCTTTTCATTCTCAAAACAAAAAAATCTCATAAGAAATAGACTGCAAGCAGGAGTTCAATGCCTATTTCTTCCTAGAAGCCTTTTAATGCAAGGACATAATTTCTGCTTTCTTTTGACAACAGGAAAGTGTTTTCTTAGTAATGAAAACAGTAATTTTCTTTTACAGTGGATAATATGTATCTGTTAGCTTAAATCGATACCTGTGAAAACCTGCAGAAATTAAATTCCCCCTGCAGCACCTAGATGGACCTAGCTGCAGCTTTTTGTGGGAGTAGATGGTAAGGTTTACATTCTGGAGGAGAAAGGAGGAAAAATGTAAGAATGGAAGAAGGATGTAAGATAGGGCAGCTACACTTGACTCATCAGGGGAATAAGAAGGGAAGTGATATATGAAAAATTTCTAGGCAGGTACTGGTTATAGTCCAATAATTTTGCATGCTATGATGTAATAGTGGAATGGCAAACAGATGACAGGAGTACTAGTAAGACCTTGGAAAGGTCTTTTTGCCTTCCCATTATGAACAGAATCAGCTTCTCTCAGGGTGACGCACAAAGGTGAAGGTAGAATGTGAAGAAAAAATGCCTTTTGTTTGGTACAGTTTTTGGATCCTCAACTCTTTTGCATGCATTAGAGTGCTCTGTGTGTTGTGGTTACAAGTGTTTACTGTGTGGGTACTAGGAGGAAGCAATTATCTTCCCAGGTGAAGCAAGCTTTCCCTCTAGACAACAAAACAAAGCAGGCAGTCTTCCTCACCTTATCAGTATCCATGCAGTGTATTGCAAGTGTAGCACAGGGAGAGATGTCCCTGAACTCTGAAATATGCAGATGTTTTGCCTTTGCCCTTGCCCTCTAAAACTGGTCTAACTGTGCATAAAAGACTTGTAATTTGATTTTTTTTAGAGTCAGAATACAATCAAAGAATGCTTTCAAGCCTCCCCAGCAGATACTGGATCAGACTCTCTTATCAGCCTTCTGGTGCAATTGACTTCCCTGCTTTAGGGATGTGCTGATGTTTAGGATGTCACAGATGAGCAAGAGAAGTAGACCAAGCAGTAGACGGTATTTAACACCCCACAGCAATGGACTTGCTGATACAATTATTGCTCTGCAGGTTCTGTTCATGTCTGATATAGATGTCTTCCAAAGGCTAATACCTGATCAATTCAGGATTGAGTTTAGATGTAGCAATAGGACTTCTGCAATCAGTCTCCCTTTGTTTCAGAACACAGAGAAATTGACTTTTTGGTCTTGGACATTTGCAGCTTGCTGCAGCTGTGAGCCTGGAGCTGTCAAGATACAAAAGGTCGAGATGTTGTGATTTCCCACAAAGGTGCCACTGTGCAGGAATAGAGTTTAGTGTGCCTGGGACGAGGTGCAAGGCTGGTGCTTGCACTTAAGAGATGAAGTAGTCAGATAATTACAAGGTTATCTGCCCAACACCATGTAGTTGTGTGGGAATTAGCTTCTTGCTGTTTTCTGCTACTCTATCTCATATGTTTCCCCTGTGTTGCTAATATTGCCAGGATAAGCCTGCCGGTGCATCAGTGCCAGGGGTGGACAACGGGGTGCGCTGGACTTGCTATTACAATGAAGGAAGTTTCAAAGCACAGCATGACATAGAGGAACCCAGATGCATGTAATTGTCATGAGGGCTTAAATGTTCCATGTCTGTCATATACCTGGGCTTGGGGATCTAGTATTATCCCTAAAATCCCTAGCTTGTGTATGCAAATCCCACAGAGGGGGTATGGATGAAATATCCTAAAGGTACTTTGTGAATGCAGACAGCTGCTCCAGGCTGAGCCTCCATCACACTGTTGTCTCAGCGGTGAAGATGAACAGGATTGTGTCCATACAGGCTCTGAGCTGTCAGAGTGCTTGTGTGTGACTGTTTTGCATTCAGGAACACATGTTCGACTCCCATTGGCTTCAAAGGAATTGGACAGATGCTTAAACACTTAGTATAATCAGAACCTTGAGCTCTTTCCTACCACATATGAAATGTGAGTCCAAAAGTGAGTTTACTAAGATTACTCTTAGCTCAGTGTTTAATATCCTTTTTCCTTGTTTTTTTCATTGCACCATAGGATTATTTTTTGAGCACCAGTGAGGATAATTTAATTATGGTTTTCTTGTGCTTATTCACAATTTATTTAGACCACCTGTTTAGAGGTGCTTTATTGAAAAACAAAAAAAATAGTTATTTACTCTAGTTTTGACATGCTTTTATGTATTTCATACTTATTTACATTATAGAGTTAATAATATGTCTTGGAAAAATAAAGATCAGGTAATAGTGGAAAGCTTATACGCTTTTTTCACAGTTGTGATTTTTGCACCTACAGGTAATTTAACATCCTCTCTACGAAACTTTCATTTTCTATATTCAATGCATCACATCTTAGTTTAATAGCAGTACTGGCCAAAAGAAGGATGCAATACTTTTTATCTAAGTGTCAAATTTTATTTAGGAAGAAGAGTGTGTAATTTCTTACTTGAATTATCCATGGAAAGCCTATTGTTGTAGCAATGTAAGCAATTTAAATTTTTAATATTCATATACTAACATAAGATCACCAGATTAATTCTTTGCTAGCATGTAAGAGTGAGAACGACATATGTTGCTGTCAATAAAAATAATACAAGTGAACCTGCATTGTTATTAAAAATGATCAATTGTTATTAATTTTTTTGAGATAAAATAAAGATTGATTTTAATTAAATGATTTGCTTTTTCCTTTTGAGAAAATGTTGGTTGTATTATATTGTCCTAATTACAAAAAAGAGAAGAATTATTAGCATAATCCTTAGTTTAACCTGATATTTTTAATTATTTCAACGGCTTTTTCTTTGGGATATGCAATATGAGCTGCAATTCATGACATCAAGACATTCCAACATCTCTGAAAATGCTGTAAATAAATGCCAATAATCAAAGCTTTGTGAATACTGTGTAACGAACTTCATTGTAAGAGAAAAGGAAATATATTTGTGGTGTTGGATTTTAAGTACCAGGACTGCTAGCCTCGAAAAATATGGTAAGAAAACCTGATCGTTTTCTTGTAAAATAAGCTACTGTTCATACTTAAGCTTTTTAAAGGCAGCTATACTCAACTGTCCTTGGACTGGAAAGATTATAAAGGCTATTCCACAGAACACATTCTTAGCCTAGCCACTGGTGACTGAACACTGAAACAACAACTGCTGTCAAGTCCACTGACGTAGGTGACTGGCTGCACACATGATTTTCATCACTTGTGGTTCTAGTCCTCCTCCCTGAAGTGACTGGGCTCCTTTGCTGACATATGGGCAATGCCAGTGTGTGTTTCATTCCGTGCTGATAATATCAGAGGTAAATAAGAATACTCACTTCCAACAATTGTTTTTCTTTTTGCATTCCTGATAAAGAACCAAATCCAGCATATATTTTACATGACTGGTTAATATGTTAACCATTTGAAGGACATAAGTATGATTTTAAAGAGATCAAAGCAAAAGCCCTGCATCCCTTTCTGAACAAAAGTGGTTATTCTCAGAACTGCAGAATGGTTGAGGCTAGGAGAGATCTCAGGAGGCTGTCTGGTCCAAACCCCCCTGCTCAAGTATGGCCACTTATTGCTGTTTGCCCAGGACAGTATCCAGGTGGCTTTTAAATATATCCAAGGAGGGCCACAACACCTATAGGAAAACTGGACCAACGCTCAGTCATGCTTATAATAAAGAAGTGTGTCCTGATGTTCAGATGGAACCTCCTTTGTTGCAGTGTGTGGCCATTGGCCTCGGTTCTGTCCCTGGGCACCACTGAAATGACCCTGAGTCCATCCTCTTTCCACCCTCTCTTCAGGTGTTTATAGCCATTGATAAGGTTCTCTCTGAGCCTCCTCTTCTCCAGGCTGAACAGTCCTGGTTCTTTCAACCTTTCCTCCTACGTGAAGATCTTTTATCATCTTAATGGCCCTTCTCTGGACTCTCTCCAGTAGCTTGGTATCTCTCCTGGACTAAGGACACCAAAACTGGACCCAGCACTCCAGGTGTGGACTCACCAGCACTGAATGGAGGGGAAGGATCACCTCCCTTGACCTGTTGGTAATACTTTGTCTAATGCAAACCAGGATACCATTATCTCCTTTTGCAGCATGGACACTGCCTGCTCACAGCCAGCTTGGTGTTAGCCAGGATCCCCAAGTCCTTTTCCCACAAGGTGCTTTCCAGCAGGGTTATTCCCAGCATATATTGATGTCTGGGGCTGTTTGTCCCCATGTACAGGGCTTTGTACTTCTTGTTGAACTGCCTGAGGTTTCTGTCAACCCATTTCTTCAGACTGTTGAGTTCTTTCTGGATGGCAGCATGACCTTCTGGCAAATCACTGCTCCTCCCAGCTTTGTATCATCATCAAACTTGCTGAGGGTCCACGCTGAGCTGTTATCCAGATCATGGATAAAGATGCTGGATGGTACCAAACCCAGTACTGACACCTGGGGTGCATGCATACTTCTCCCAATTGCTGCGAGCAATTAAAGATTTTCAAATGTGGTGTCACAGTGACATGAGACAGACTCAGCACTCATGGGTGCATCCTATGAGGGCCCATGGCATCCAGGGTTCTTAAAAAAACCTACAAATATTATCTACCTGTCTGTCTGTATATCATCTCTTTAGTTTTAAAATTAAATATAGAGTTAACCGTGCTGTTTAACCTTTTAATTTTAAACATCTATGTTTGTCTCTATTCCAAACCCATAAAAGCTTCCTGGCCCTATACTGCATGCTCATACATCCCAAAGCTGACCAGGAATTGAGAAATATGGTAAGAGCAGTGTAAGCTATAAAGTCCTGCTTCCTTGTCAGCATTAAGAGCTATTATCATGTTCAAGTGGAACTTCAGAAAAAGGACACATAAAATAGCGTGCTTTGGTTTTCATGCTTTAAAATATCCTCTTTACCCCTCCCCCAGCTACTAAGAGTTCAGTATTTCATCTTAATGTCCCCATTGCTTACCATAATTATAGATAACGCAGTTGACCTTACAGGCTGTTTTAGTGATTAAATTTAGTTTTAATTATTATGATACAAAATTCTTTCATGGTAAAGGCCACTTTCCCTCTGGCTCTGAACTCTGCCTCTTCTAGCATTTTTCATATTTGGACAGAAATTACAGGTACAGAAATATAGCTATTTTCCACTTGAGATTCACTAAACCATTAGAAAAATGTCTGAGTTCAACCATAATTTCTTAAGGTTATCAAATGATTTATAGTTTTTCTATTGCTGTGGCTCAACATGCTGTTCTTATTACCTAATGCAGTAAACAGTGTAGTCTGAAAACCACAAAAACTGAAAGAACAGTGAATTGTGAATGAGCAGCTGTACCAGAATCTTTGAGAACAAAGTCATAGGAACATCTCAGAGTTGCCTACAGGCTAGACTTCAGATGTGAAAGCACAGGTAGATCAGATCCATCTTAGCATTTTCCTTTGTGTGGATTCTCAGGCATATCAGAAATTGTTTTGCTGCGTCTCCTGAAAGCTTGCATTAACATTCTTCTTATTTCTGGAAATAATTTTTTTTTTTTTTAAAAACTAGACTTCTTAAATAATGAGATTTCAAAATACAGGACCTTGGTCTTTGATTCTGTGGAGGAGAAACTTCTTTAGGAAGAGATCATTCTTAAGAAAACTAGTCTTACTTTTGTAGAGAAAAAAATATTATTTTTTTTAATGTTTATCAAACTAATCTAGTCATTGAAAAATAATGAATAAGAACCAACCAAGAATGTCCTTGGCTTTTGTGCATTTGTTCCCTGTAGCAGTAAGTTCCTTAGGGAAGAAACCAGCTCTATTACATAGACTTCAGTACAATATAAGATATTGTGGCAAAAGTCAATAAGGTGTTACCACCCTAAACCTCTATTTCTGCATTTTTTTTAAGGATTTGACACTCCTGTTGCTGAAAAATTTCACTCTCCTCCAGGTCAGAAATTGTCTATCTTGACCTACAGATATGCCAACTGCATGACTATCAGTCAGAGCAGCACTGAAGAACAACATCCACCAAATTCCCTTTGATGAGGAGGACTGCTCTTGTATGGAAGCATGTCAGGGTCATAGGAGAACATGCAATGGTCTCTGTACCTGTGAAAATAGATGGACTATCATGTCAGCAGTTCCCTGCTTCCTCAGGGAGCTTAGAAACAGGTGCTGGAAGGGGCGTGGGAGACCATGATAACTTCTCTAATAAGCACAGAGGCAGGGAAATGCAATTCAATACTGGACGCTGACCAGTCCTTATTGAGCAGAGGGGTTGGGAGGTCCATATGCTTGGCGGGATGGGTGCCATGCTAAGTGGTGCTAGTGAGGAGCTATTGCATCTCAACCATTGAGCCTTTGGAGCAAATTCATTCCTGGGCAAATTGTCCTTGTGACAACAGGTCACTTGCCCTGTTATTGCAATGGTTACCGTGTAAATTGTCTACACTGCATAAAAACATGCTGTACTGTTTCCACACAGCAAATATTTACAGTATTTTGAAGGTCACCTGGAAATGTTTAATGTGTTTTTTAGTCTTTTTCTTAAGACAAAACAAAATCCCAGCCAAATCAGCCAGTCAAGGAAACTTAATGCCTTCCCCCTCCCCAGTGCTCCTCCTCTCCTCCTCTTCCCTCCATGTTTCTCATATCTATATATAGTTCATGGATTTCTGGCTCTCTGGGGTAATCTCTAACAGCTGGGCATCTAGGCAGAGGAAAAAAAAAAAAAGAGATAGAGAAGAAGAAAGGGTAAGATTAATGTTACTTGTGGATAGCTTTCTTCAATAATTGATTATTTTCTGTAGTTTCTGCAGATGTGCTGGTTATTTGACCAGCATGGTGTGTCTGTTGCCACAATAAGCTAATTGAGCATTTGGATGGCAATGGCCCACGGCTGTGTATAGTATGACAAGTTTCACCACCTGGTCTGTCTGCAGTTTTCACCGTGCTCACATGGGAATTTTGAATCTGCTCAATCTCCTTTCATCTGTGACCCTCTTTATAGATTTTCGGCATGTGTGATCCTTGCCCCAGGGGAGACAGTTTGCTTCGGAAACTTGTCCTGTAGGTAAAAGCAATAGGCCATCCATTACCCTCTTCCTTCCACTCTCAGGTTAATGACTACATAAAATATTAAATGGGGTTCCATCTCCAGAGTGTCTGTATAAGTGATTTTACATTATCTCATTCAGCCCTTCTCTGATTTCTTCTAAAGTGTGTTGCTTCTTTCTAGAATAACTCTAGCAGTGAAAACCATGATTGATTTGACAACCACTAACAGAATGTTTAGTACTAACCTTCCTCATCAGTGAATGAAGAAGATGGTGAAAATGGAAAGAGTAAAGCAGGGATATATGGTGTGAAGTTGATTTCCCTTATTTAAAATATTATTAGATATACAGTTTCTACAAGTTATTAACAAGTAGACATGGGCTGCAGGTTTGCTTAGAGGGATGAGTGAGAAATAAATAGCACATTTCTACCAACTGGGATTAAATTCATAAGCAAATGGTTTGGTTAGCAAATCATAGAATCATAGAATACCTCTGGTTAGAAAAGACCTTTAAGATCATTGAGTCCAACCATTAACCTGCCAAGTCTACCACTAAACCATGTCCCCAAATGCCACATCCACCTTTTAAATTTCTCCAGGGATGGTGACACAACAACTTCCCTTGGCCCAATGCTTGACTGTCGTTTTGGTGAAGAAATTTTTCCTAATATCAATTTAAACCTCTCCGGGTGCATCTTGAGGCTGTTTCCTCTTGTCTAATCTCTTGTCAAATTGGAGAAAAGACCAGGTACCCCCTTGCTCCAGCCTCCATTTTGGTACTTGTAGAGAGTGGTAAAGCCCCCCCAAGCCTCCTTTTCTCCAGGCTAAGCAATCCCAGCTCCCTCAGCTGCTCCTCACAGGACTTGTGCTCCAGGGCCTTCCCCAGCTCCATTGCCCTTCTCTGGACCCGCTCCAGCACCTCAATGATCTTTCTGAATTCAGGGGCCCAGAGCTGCACGCAGGATTTGAGGTGTGGCCTCTCCAGCGCCGAGTACAGAGGGACAATCAGTGCCCTGGTCCTGCTGGCCACACTATTGCTGATAACAGGCCAGGATGCCATTATTATCTTAAGGGTGGGTGTCAAGAGGGTGGGGCCTGGCTCTTTTCAGCGGTGCCCAGCAACAGGAGAAGGGGCAATGGGCACAAACTGAAACACAGGAAACGTCATCTGAATGTAAGGAGAAGCTTACTTACTTTGAGGCTGACTGAGTACTGGAATAGGCTCTCTGGAGAGGTCATGGGGTCTCCTTTTCTGGAGATTTTCAAAACCCCTCTGAACGTTATCCTGTGCAACCTGCTCCCAGTGATCCTGTTTTAGCAGTCTCATAGAGGTCCCTTCCAACCCTGACCATGCTGTGATTCTATGATCTTATGTGCTGCTAACCTAGGATTTGACCAAATACCAGGAAAACCTGCAGCATAACATAGCCCAGCCCGTGAGGAAAAGCCTTGGAAATTCCCACCAGAGAAATCAGCATCTATTTTGACCTAGGTTGTAAACTAGTACACAACTTGTGATAGTATAGCAATTTTTTTATATTTGAAGATCCTTGTTTGGATATTAGCAACTCTTTTATTTTACCCAAACAATGAAGAAGAGAACTCAGATTCTGCTTTAAAATGTTTCCTCTAAATCCTTCTAAAGTGTTCATTGAACTTAACAAAAGAAAAAGCAATCCTACTATCCGTATCGGTAAATACACTATCGAATACCTCCACTTCCACTAGAAACATTTAGCAGGGGTAGTCAGTCTGAAAATGAGGACTTCAGTGGTGTAAATCTTGATTTATAGAGTTAGAAAAAGGTGAACCAAGAGGGCTGCTTTTGAAGTGCACTGAAACCAAGAGTTAGAGTAAATGCTCTGCTTATCGGAAACTAGTCACAACTATATAACCAGCTGTACAGTTGAGATTTTTTCATCTTAGTCCCTGACAGAAGCCAGAGAGTTCTGCTCTTCCTTCTGTGAGCAGAAGTTGTTAATGAATCTTTTTGCTGTCTCCACCTTCTCTTCTGGTTTAAGCAAGAGCAGTGAGCACAGCTCTAACGCACAGATCCAGTTTGCAGAGTTACAACCCCAATGAATGACTGGAGGTTGAAAACAGACCCTGACTCAAGAAGCTAAAAAAAAAAAAAAAAAAAGGTCAGATAGCTGTGAGGAATCCAGTGTGAAACAAGTTCCTTTGATTTCATTACTCCACTCTGTTGCTGCCCATCAATTCCCAGTGTTGCCCTCAGCAGCAGGTGATCTCAGAGCTGGCTGAATGTACAATCTCTGCGTGGCTCCCAGCACTCTCTGCTGTAGGCTGAACCCCACAGATCAGGAATAAGGTGCACTGACAGGACTGCTGAACACAAAAACTCTGTGATGGATCTTCACATCTCTAAACCTAATAAAACAATTGCTGCAGAGCAAACTTAATTTTCAGCTTCCTTTCTGTTTTCACCATACAATCATAGCTGAGTAAAAATGTGTCCCATAATTTTTATTTGTAATCTGTTCTCTAATCTCTGTGAATTTAATGAAATAATGTTTGGCTTTCATTTTTTTTTCCTTTTCTTTCCTTCTTATTCCTTTCATTTCACCTCTGGTTTGGTCTACCCAGTATTATATCTGTAGTCTATCATCCTTACCAGACCAGCTTGCTAAATTGTCCTCCGAATGTCAGAAGAAAGCAGTCTGAAATGATGATTTAAAGGAATGATGCTTACTCGGGTCAAGTAAAACATACAACCCAAGGAGCCATTTTCACACTTTCTTTAGCTCCACTTGAATTGCATTTCTCTTTGTCACCTCCCTTGTCATTACTGTCACCCTTCACCAACAAAGCACTGGCAATTAACGCTGAGGTAAATTGGTGAGATAACATTTACCTTGGCATTGTCATTATTCTGTGGTTGATACATAGGAAATCAGAAGCAAGTGACCAAATGGGCTAAAAGATTAGAATTTAATGGTCAAAAACTAAATAAATAAAGGATAATAAAATGACAGGTATTTGGTAACACCTTATAAATGGGGCTATTTTTCTATAGAAGGACCAAACAGATTTTGCTTTGTATTTATCTTCATTTGTTGTTAACTGGAACAGGCTGTGAAAATCACAAAGGACACACAATGTCTATATAAATTTAAAAAGCCATTTTTCCCCTTAAAATCTAAGCACCAGTTAAAAAGAGTAAATCGGAACAGATTTAATTGGTATTCCCATACACCAACATTAGCAATTAGCAAAGCAACAGCAGGGGGAGAAGAACAGTTACTGCACCCTGTCTAAATGGTCTATTTAGATGAATTAAAAAAACAGTCAAACTTAACCAGCTGTTTGCAGAAAGAATTTTGCTTTATTTTCATAAGCATGTTTATTTGAATGAATTTAATCCCCATTGACAGTAGGGCAGGATTAGAATTGTTTTCTTCCTATTAGTTTGTGTATATTTTTGGGAAATATGAGATATTGTAAACATTAACAGCTTGCTTGCTTGGCTTAATGATCATCCAAGTATGATAAAGGATGACAGATTTAATAGTATTTTTACTCATGTAAAATAGCATTTGTCCACGGATTTTCTCGGTATAGATTTCCACACAGAGAGATTAGGAGAAAGTGCTGATCTGCCTCCTCCCTCCTTTCCTTTCAAGACATTTTATGTAAAAGACTGAAGGATATTTGAAGATGAAGATGCCTTTGATGCTTAATTCTGAAAGTCAGTACAACATACAGAGAGCTTATCTTGCAAACACGCAAATCTCTTCTAGCTGGGAAAGGTGAAAAGTAGGAAACTGAACTAATTTGACTGCTTCTCAACCATTTTGACCAGGTGGTTGTTATTGCATTTGTCCTTCACCGTTTGTGACTGATGAGAGATGCTGGACATATTTTGTGAGAATTTGACAAGCTGATTCCCATTCTGAGTTTATAATTCTGGGTGCTGTAGTGATGGATAGCTGACTTACTGTTCTAAGAGTCAGTGCCATGTGATGTGATTTGGGCTTAAATCTGAGAAGTCTTTATGAAAACAGCTGACGGTGACTATTAGCGACAGAGTTTGGATCAGAAATTTCAACTATACCTGATTTTTTTCATGCATATTTTATTTGATTTTAATTAGGACATTTATTTTAGGGGACTCTGGGGGGTTTTTTTGCTATAATTTTTTTGCATGAGGTAAGTTTAAAATAGGAAAACTTAAAAGCACAGAGAACTGAGGAAACATTTATTCACACCAAAACATGTTTTCATCACGAAAAAAGTTGATACATGGGAGTGACCTAAATGTAGACTTCAAAGGCAGGCAGGGAGCTAAGACATCCCTGGAATTAATGTTATGGTCTATAGCTTGGAAACAAAACGATATGTTCAGCATACTTTGAACATACTCTGATGGCTAACCCATAGAATTATTTTAATATTATTGGAGTCTGTCTGCATTTCTTAATCTCAGCAAATTTTAGAAAACAGATGCAAAATGTGGCAAGGATATTATCTATTTTAGAAATAAAGCAATCACGTGCCCAAACCCATTAGGTGCCAGAAATTCAGTAAGCCAGGAAAGCACACGGGACATCTGCTCTAACCTGCCTAAGAAGGGGCAGCAGCCATGAGGGAGGAGGCATATGAGGAGGTGTGTGGTGGCTTGCACTGGGAGGAATGTGAAGAGGCACACAGAGAGAGGGGGCACTGCTGTGGAAATACACAGCCCAGGGTGAACACCTGGAAGGAGGCACTCCAGTCTGGAGGGGCTTTGGCCTTCAGGTAGACCCAAACTGGGGCGAGTATGCCCCTGAAAGACTGTTGCCTATGGACTGATACAAAAATGCACAGAGGAGTGGAGAAAACCTAGTAAGGAGCACAAAGGAGCAGGGAAAAGACACTAGGACATTAAAAGCAGCAGATAGAAACCAATACACCCCACTTCAAACTTCTGTGCTGCCTGTCACCTTATTGAAGCTATTAGGAGGCAGTGTGTAAAGTGTGGCTAAAACAATGATTTCTTTTCTATTAATGCTGGAATCAAAGAATACATGTTTGTTTTTATTGGGATTAAATTAAGTAAAAATTCTCTCAGTTGAGGCTGTTTTGCCTGCTACAGTTTATAACCCTTGTGAAGGTGTGTACATAATAGTTGTCTTGGCTGACAGCAGAGAACTTAACCAGTGCTCAAAGAATATGCCTGTTATAGTGACATATATTTTTGCATCAATTTTACCCATTTGTAGACATCATTCTCCTGGAATAGTTTCCAAGGTTCAAAATGGAACATACAATCAAAAAGTTACAGAAGTTTTCTGGAAGAAGTAAGCGAATACTACAAAAAGATACAAACCTCTTTGAAAGAGTACAAAAATACCGAAAATAAACCAAACCCAAAGGAATAGATATGTTGTGATGGAGAGAAACAGGGAGAATGACATGATGTTCAGAGATGTGAGCTGTGAGTATTTAGCATCTCTGAAAACCAAGTCAAAGACTCCGGCTCAAGGGAGATTTCTTTTGTGTGTTTCTATTCTATAACAAAGACAATAAAATTGAAAGGAGGTAAAATACATGAAAATAGGTTTTACAACATCGACACATACAACATGATTGATTCAAAAGAGAGTGAAGTATGGTAATAAAAGAAACAAGGGTCACTGTGTAAAAAAAATGTAAATAAGTACTTAGGAAGAACTATTGCTGCTGGGTTCATGAAAAGATGCTTTGATCTTTGTGGAATGCATTTTTTCGTCCAGAAACTTGTTTGTCTTCTGTGATCCTACCAGAAAGAACTGGGTGTCCTGTACAGAATTCTTCTGTTTAGAAAGCAGCTAGAACAACTGCTTTATTTCGACTTTTCATTCCTTTTCATAAAACCCAGACCTTTCAGTGTGGTCATTCTCAATTTATCTCAATTTCTTCTAAGCATTTCTTTTCCATTTTGTTCAGCATCTCAAGCAGCCATGTCACTTGGTGGAGATCTGAGGACTGCTGCCAGAAATAAGTCATGGAGTCAGGGAAACAAGATTGGTGTCAGAGTGTATTCAAGGAGAACTACAGAGGTGATGGACTTTCAACCATTGATTATTAATACAATCAGTATCTCTAAACTGATGTGGGACTTACCAGTTCATTAACCAAAGTGCATGACAATGATGAGAGCACTGGTTAATGGGTCATTTATACTGACCTGCTATTCAAAAACCTCTTCCAGGTAATTAACAATAGGACAAGAGGGAATATTTAGGCTGGACATTAGGAAGAATTTCTTCACAGAAAGGATGATTAGATATTGGAATGGGTTGCCCATGGAAGTGGTGGAGTCACCTGGAGGTGCTTGAGGAAAGACTGGACGTGGCACTTAGTGCCATGGTCTAGTTGACATGGTGGTGTTCAATCATAGGTTGAACCCCATGGCCTCTGAGGTTTTTCCAACCTAATTGATTCCATGATTCTGTGATTAATGAATTGCAACTAACAATAATAATGGGTCATAAATCTTTCGGCAGCACAGTCCCACAGTGCTGGGAATGTTTACACTGACATGTACGCGAGATACAAGTCACCTGTCTTTTATTCCATATGAAAAATTGAAAACATACTCATAAAATAACCACTGGTGAGTCCAAATTTATGAGATTTGTTGGGCTGATGTTCCCAGAAAAAGGGATTTATCAACATGCCTAACCTGCTAAACAAGATATGCCAAGGATTTCTCCTTGGTGTCTCACTGTATCTGGGATCTTTAGTCTTTCATATTCTAAAGTTTAGTGTTCAAGGTCAGTTCCCTACTTTTCACTGGACACAGGACAAACCCTACTGTTGGAACAAGTGGCTGCGAAATACTTCAGATACTTGGGAAATGAGTGACCTGTTTTGAAGCAGGGCCTGAATCTGTGAGGACTCAAATTATTGTGGCTGTTCAGCAAATGGTCAACGTAACTGCCCTCAAAATCGGTTTTAAATTCTTCATCTACATCCTCTAGATTCTTCTTCTGAAATTACACCCTTCGTGTTGTATCTGGAGCTGGCTTTAACTGTTGCCACTTTTCTATTATTTTAGGTTTCACACTTTGAAAGCAGTCTCACCTGAATTTGTGCCCCTTTCTGTTTCCAAAGTTCATTTATTCAAAAGAGCAGGAATCTAGAGTTTTCCAAAAAGGTGTTGTTTGATTGATGGTATTAAGGAAACTGTATCTATAAAAAAGTTTAAATCTTTTGACTGGTTTGGAGAAGAGCGCATGACAGTGTAGAGGAATGTGACCAAGGTTACAACTTTTACAGAGTAGGTTGAGCAAGAATGTGAAATGGACAAGATACAGAAGTAAATTAGCTGAATTTAGTGCATTATGCACAAATCTTTTGGTTTATTCTCTGGTTTGCTTAATAGTCTAGTTTTCTTCTCTGACTTTCTGCTTCTTCTCAGTAATTTTAACTGCAAAATATAACATTTTACTACCCTTAAAACTGGAGAAATACACTCTTGATTAAAGGATTTTCACAATAAGGATTTTGAAAGATGCAAATATAGGTAGAACAGCAAAGCAGTAAGTTTTGATTGAAATTCCCTCTGTTTCTTCTGTCTACAGCTTGGTTTGTGAATGTTGTTTTCCTAACACTGACAGTTCTGTCATATCCTTTGTTGTGATAGATGGCCATGTATTCCTTAGCAGTTGTAACTACTCAATGGCTGGCAGGTCTGAAAGTAGATACTATGGAAGGCAACTTTTCTTCCTTTTCCAAACAGTTCAGTACAGTTCCTATTGTGAAGGAGATGAGAGTTTTGCAGCTTGTGCTTGCACTGTCCCTTGCCACCTTTTTAGGAGACTGAGTGTTCTCTTTTTTTACCAGTCTCTGACTCTGGAAATTAATTTATTCAGGAAGTTATTTCAGAATAGATCCCAAGCAGCCCCATCTAGCAAGTTAAATTAAACCTGCCCTGTCTGTACTAATAAAGGGAGAAAGGAAATCTATATTGGTTAAGCCAGATAACTTCTTTTGTTTTTGAGAAAGAAATCCACTTCTCAACAAGAGTGAAGTATTTCCCTATCTGTTCCCACTCACATTTTCTGGAATAGCAGACATAAGCCAAGACTGGGAGAGAAGTTCAATATTTTGAATTTTAAAATGGGAACAATGATGGGCTGGTTTGAAGTGAAAGGGGCAGAGGATGCTTTTTGCTTCATGGCATGAACAGGATATTTAAGGCTGGAAGATGTCCTGGTTTTGTCCAGGACAAGGTTAATTTTTGCAGTAGCCAGGAGGGGGCATGGCAAGGACGAGGAGGTTATTCTATACCACATCACATCACTGCTAGAGGTGGAGGAAGGGGACTCTCTGGGGGAGAAGAGTTCCTTTGAGAGGGAGTGTGGCAGAAGGAGCCAGGGGGTTCTGTGTGAATTGTTCCTCTCTCGTACCCTCTGTCATTAGTATTGTTGCTGTTATTGTTCATTTTCTTATCTCATTGCTGTTTCCAGCAAATTGTTCTAATTTCAACCCGTGTTCTTTATCTTTTGTGCCTTCAATTCTCCTCTCCATCCTGCCACACAGGAAGGAGGAGGGGAAAGCAGGGGAATGAGTGAGCAGTGCATAGTTCGAAGAGTCTTGGTAGGGGCATTGAATTGGGGAGTACCATTCCTAGACCATGACAGGGAAGCCATTAGAATTCTCAAAAAAGAGCTTGTTTAAATTTATTTAAGAATTTTATTGCACCTTTCCACAGATGCCAAATTCTGTACCATTTTTGAATTAATATCAAAGCCAAACAATCCACTGAAAGAGTTGGTGTATTAGAAGAACAATGTAAGATTTATTCTTCCCTCCAATTATTATATTCACTGTGAAGAATCTGCACTACCTCGTTTAAATCTTTCCTGAAGTGGGTCACGCAGTGAAGCTGATTGATAAGGAGTTGGAGAATTGAACTTTATGGCTGATCAGCAGACCTCTATCAGCTATGGGAAGGAAGGTGTGCCACAAATAGAACTGTCACTGCAGCAACCTTGCTATTAAATCTTTAAAACTGCCAAATTTATGGCCTGGAAGAAGGGGCATGGGCTGATCCACACGTAGAGATTGAATATGTAAGAAGAATATTTTGGAACTGCAGTGAGTTGTTGGCAGGAGACTTGAACTCTAGTGAACAAACCTATCTGAGCTCAGTGGGGAAAAGTGTGTAGTTATGCTGCCTTTCATCAGTTCAGTGACAGGCTGAAAAGCACGCTAAATCTTCTAATACAGAAGCATTAATTTTTTTTTTTTTTGAGGGCTTGAAACCATGAGAACAAAAAGAACAGATATAAGCTGCTTCTTCTTTTGTGCCAAAAAAAGAAAAAAGGGAAAAGAAGAAAAAAAAAACATAAGAAAGGTAAAACCTGCACATAGAATAAAGACATACGCACATGCAAAGGAGTAAAGAGGACTACTTTCATTCGCATCTCATGGCTTCATATACAGGCAAGTGGAGCAGGAACCTTCTGACACTTTGTGATGGAAGACTGGAGGTGGCTGAGGTGTTGTAAAACCATGACCTATTTTGAAGAAACTGCTTAAATCTCCAGTTCACCAGGATGAGGCAATTGTGCATATATGACTGAGACATGTTGTGATTATTAACAGATGTGATCAATTTAGAATGAGTTTGAAGACATTAGCTTTTTGGGACAAGGATACAGCATGAACTCTGCTGACAGTGCAATTCAATTGAGCCGTCATAAATATAAATACCTATATCTAATCAAGAAAAAATTAGGTGACTATAAATTCTGGTAGTAAACAGAGCCTAAGAGAACATAATAAGCAAGCTATCACTTTAATAATAACACTTTGCAAAAGAACCTGTCATGTGTTTTTCACATTTTGAACACAGTTTGCTATAGCATAAATTTAGGAGAGTTAGCTACATTGTAATATAAATCATTGTACAACCTCACTGAATCATGTGCATCATTTCAATTGTGCTATTTTTGTGTTTGCTCAGTGTTATAACATTGGCTATGCCTGAACTGCTGTAGCCGTCCTGTTTCCTGACTTTCAAGACAAGTGAAATGGTGTCTTTTTGGAGGAAAGCATCCATATCCACACCTCATAGATTTTTGCAATAATCTCCTGTAGAGTAGCTCCTGTGATCAGAACCTTATCCTTTGTTGTGCATCTTATATAAGTTATTAAGTATTGACTGGTCTCCCTAAGAAACCAGTTACAGCTTACATTTCATACAGCTCCTTTAGTGGAATTTTTTTATATGTCATTCTGCTATTCTTGTCAATCACTTCTGATTATGACCTATACTTAAATCCTTAGTTAAATCCTACTGCAGCATCAAACAAAAGATCAAAATTATGTGTTTAGCCCCTGCTATTTATAGAAAAACTTACAGATTTTAAAGTTGGTGTTTGGTGGATGTCAAAGAAGAGAATGGGTAAAGAGGGAGACATAACTTATGGTTAGGACTTTGTGGGAAATAGCTTAAAAATCCCTTTCCCATGGACTGAAACCTAAACTTTATCAGGTTAAAAAACAGAGAATGATAAAATATCTTTTTTTTTGTTTCAGAGTAGCTGTTAACTCTAAACATTGGTGCAGGATCAGTAAGAAGCACAAGCCTTTGTTCCAGCTGATTCAAAATAGGGACTTCAACTGCATTACCTCACATGCCAAGTAAATATCCTATCAGTGTTGACCTTTCTGGTTGCTAATGACATTCTTGTCTCTAATTTTGATTAGCTATTCCATCTTTGCTGAAATTGATATGATCATTCCCACAAAAGGTCTGAGTTTTAATGAACCAGAACCTTCTAAAGAAAAAAAACCAACATAATAATTTCACTGGAATTTCCTGAACAACTCTATTTATTAGGAGGTGTAACCTACTGGTGCAAATCTGTAGTTACATTTGCACTCAGCAAATAAACCAGAGATTGTTCTCCGGCCCTGAAGCTGCCTGCCGTGGCAGAGTTTGAATCTGTGGATGCTGAAAAGCTCTGGTAGAGAAATCTTTCAGCTTTTCTTCAGCATTCTGTGAGAGCTTTGCAGTTCTCACAGAAGCTATGAAAAACACTGCTACGAGTTCTTGTAAACTAATTCTTTATCTTGCACCTGGGTTTGTTATGCAAGATTTTTATGGTTCTAGCTTTCTGATATTTGAAACAAGTGTCTTAGAGCTTGACCAATCCCCTCAAGGGGTGGATGGCTGAGCACCCAATTGTCTTATGCCATTCAACACACTCTTTGCGATCCCTGTTATAAAAGATGAATTAATTAATTAATAAAGAGTCAGAACTGCTTTCCCCTCTGAACTCGTGACATTCCTTGCCGTCAGTGCCTCTCACAGCGACATGAATCCACATGGCTGAACTCTCCTGTCCCTTTCCACAGTGAACAGGTTTGTTAGCCTGATAGTTTCCAGCCTGATCAACTTTGGAAATACCCTGGGCATTCCCAAGGATATTAGTGGTTGACTCAGGCCAATACTTCACTACTCATTTAACACCATGGAAAACTACAGCATGGAACTCACTGGTGTTTTCAATTTACCAGCGTAGATGTAGCCTGTGCTTACAGCCTCGGCCCTGTTCTGTGCTTAGTGCTGCCAGTGTTAGTTATTGGGTTGTATGTCTACCTCAGTGCATGGGTGAGCAGGTGCGCATCAAATTAAAATTTCATAGGCTCATTGAATCTCTTAGCTAAACTTGATTATTTTTTGTTGAAAAAAATCCATCAAAATCTCTGTAAATCAGGGCAGATATTCACTGTTCCTAGCTGTATAATCTATAGACTGGTGCAATCTGAAGTTTGAGCAAAAATTTCAGTGTTGATGACAAAAATTTAGGGAAAAACAGTGAAGTATCAAGAAGAATAGTAAAAATATCCTTCATGATATTTTGTAGTTTGACTAATACATAGGATAAACATATCTGAATTTGTACAGCATTTTGCATATGCCACTGGCACAGAGAATAAGAACTGTAGATGACATTTCTGATGTACTAGAGGAGGTTTATGTGGTAAAATTAATCTCTGCAAATTTGTACACAGATTATTAGGAAACAAGCTGAAGGACAGTTGTCCAGTTGGTTGTGCTGAAAAGCAAACTCATGCCTGGATAGAGTGCATGTATTCTTCAATGTTATCTTATGTAATATTTCAAGTAAAGGCTTTGGCACACAAGTAGGTGTGTACTAATGAAATTTGATAATGATGCAGGGGTAGGTTGCTGGCATTTATTCTTTTAATACTGAAGCTAGAATATATGATTTTCATTTTGTCCCTCTGGGCACATGGGGGAGTATATGTGGGCCCTAGAGAAGGATTTTCTTTTTTCTTTTTTTTCCTTTTTTTTTTTTTTCTCACTTTTTGTGCAATTAAATTGGGAGACGGAACTACTGACCTTGGCTGTTGCTGTTGTGAACTGCTGTTACCTAAAGAATTTATTCTTACCATAATGCAACATTTCTTAATTTATAGTGCTAATTCAGCCTCTCTGAGGGCTCATTACTTAAAGTAACATAAAGATTGGAATTTTTTTAGATCATTATTTAAAGCAACATAAATGCCTTTTTTGTTAGTTTTTTATTGTGATGGTGCATTTAACTAATGGTGCGTTGTGAGGGAACTCTTACTGGAGGCTGAAATGAGCATTACTTGAATACAAAATTAATTCATCATCCTCTATGCTAATTAAAAAAACATGTAGGAAATGAATTCATAATGGTGCTACTTAATGTGCAACTTTTTCCTCCTTAATTGTCTTTAGAAGGTGAGAGAAGTGTTGCAAACCAAAGTAGTAGTCTATTCTATAGAACTATTAGAATAGTCTATAGAATATTCTAATAGACTATTTCTAATAATGGAAATAGTCTGCTGCTAGTGCAGGAGACTGTCACTGTTATGTCCGAGGCGCATAAAGAAAACGACACAGAGTCCAGGCTCATGAACAAGTGGAAGCCGAAGCTTCTTGCTTTAATAATTTTCTGACTACTATATAGGATAGATTGCAAAAAGTGTGCTGAGTGGCAATAGGTAATTGATTCCTCGGCCATCCACCCCTTGAGAGGATTGGCCAAGTCTTAGGATACCTATTCTAAAATATTTACAAAGTCGAAGCCATAACAACCTTGCAAAACAGCTTGCAAGTGCAAGAAGTTTATGAAACTGTGACCTTGTTTAAAATAGTTTACGTAGGAAAGGCAGTCTTCTCACAGAATATTGAGAAAAGGCTGAAGAATTTCTCTGCTTTTAGCTTTTTAGCACCTATAGGAGACTAGGCTTTTAAGAATGTGTAATATCTGTGTATATCTTGTATGTGATCTGTATACATTTGTGTAGGCACATATTTATAAACATACACAGAAAAACTTGTGTGTCACATCAAGAAGATCTACAGAAATATGTACACATGTACCTGGGCAAGGCCATGCATATGGCTATGGGCCTGATTCTGGGCTAGTGTGAGCCAGCAACACTATTGCCTTCTGCTCTGCCGTGAGGATCTATCTTTGGGGAAATTCCAGAAATTCATCAGGCCTGTACAAAGAGCACACCAGTCAGGGTATATTCTCTGAGATCTGACACATACTGAACTAACGCTATCTCCATATGAAAAGGGGAATCCTGCCTCATGTGGTTCCACTCCCAAGTCTTCTCTTCATAGTCATCATGTGATTCATTGTCTGCAAACAACCACCAAAAAACCCTTTTAAATTAGACTAAATTCCCTGCATGCATCTTAGAGGTACACTATCCAGACGCAGCCCAAAAGGAGGAGTGGGAAGCTGTGCCTGCGGATGGGCAAATAAACCAGATCATTTCTTTGCTCTCCAGCTCACAGTTAGATCAGCTAAAACTGTCTGTAAAATCTTAAGGTTCAAATCATGAGTATCATCTTTGTGTATACCACATCACTTAAGTGTGGCCATTCTCTTTGAGGACTTTGTAATCCCAGTGCCAACGCACTTTGTCTTTTTCCCCTGTGCATCATTTAAACCTTAATGAACTAAATCAGTTTCTTTCCTCAAAACTCACCTTTTACATGTTGCTTGCTCACAATTGTAGGACTAGGGAACTAAATTAGGTTGACTTTTAAATTACATCATTAACTAAATTTCACTAAAAATGATTCTGATCTCGAACCAGTGTAAGTACACTCAAGTAACTAGACATGATGCCTGAATCTTTTCCGTTGTTGCCTAATTTTTAGGTTTAAGTTTGGAGGTAGGGGAAAAAGGAGACATGAGAAAGATATTTTCAACTAATTTTAATTTTTATAATGTATTTTTTTCTTTACTATCTCCCAGAAGTTCAATTAGTGATCAAAGTTTTTATTTTCCAAAAATAAACAGGACTTGGTATTTTGGGGTAATTTGACATCTGTATGCCAAGCACTTCTCACGAAAGGCAAAGAGGGACACTACCCTTACAGCATACTTTTCTCTGCTCAGCCACAGGACTTCCATGCAAATCTCACTTAACTATGGACTAGAACCACGTCTGCTTTGACTCCGTATCCCAAGTGAACTAGGAGCTCAGAAGAGGTTTTGTTTATCTCCTTGCCTTTACTTGGTATCAAACTAACATTAGAAAGTAAATATGAATGAGATTAAATATTTGTCTCCTGAGATAATTTCTATTTAATAAAAAGTCCAGCTAAGTGTGTGGGAGTCTGAGTACATAGTCTGTCCTCTCAGATAACTATAATTCATGTTGAGACAGGTAAAAGTTGTAAACAAGCTGGTACTCATCCTTTTATTCTGCCCCATGGCCACCACAATACCTGTTTTTGATGGGCTCCCATGGTCCCGAAGCATTCTGACATGAGTCAGTTCTACTGATGGGCTGATATCACCCAGGCTCTTGTCAGGTGAGGACCGTGAGCTGAAGTACTGTAAAATGGCTACAATGCTAAAGAGTCATTTTCCAGAACAATTTCAAGTGTTGAATGTTGCATCCAGTAA
>VZTI01004655.1:1560382-1617242 GCA_013397865.1 Struthidea cinerea | reverse complement strand
AAAAAAAAAAAAAAAAAATTCTGATGCCATTTTTCTTAAAGAAATCTTTCTCCATTCAAAGTTCTTTCTGCTTTCTAGCATAGGCTTCCCAGGGGAAAGGATGAAGGACTGATGTTGCCCATTTTCCTCTTTTTAACTCACAAAAGAGTCAGTTTCTCTGAAGACGGAGAAGAAGTGTGAAGTAAATTTGGAAATGCTGGGAAGCAGCAGAGCAGTGCTTCTCAGACCTAGGAAAGGGCTGTCTGACAAGGACAATTCTTATGGTTAAAACCTATGAAGGGTTAATGTTGCCTTTAGAAAATTCAGTCCTAAAATAATTGAGAAGATATGGGCTCCTCAGCTTCTCCTCTTATACTGATGCTGTTTCTCTTATGATGTCCAGACCTTTCCAGAAGAAACTGGCTCTGTGTCTCTTTACTCTGTAGCTGGTTGTCCCTGAAATTTTCCTTAGCTGTAATAGTAGCTCAGTAGAAGTTTGAAAAGTTGCCTTACTGACTTTCTTTTTCAAATAGATGTACAGCTAGCATTCTTTTTCTTTTTTTTTTTTTTTTTTTACTCTGGAAGCACAACAGGCCTTATTTTAATTAGTTCTCTACTTCTGAATAGTTAGTTCTGAGGAGATCTATGGCACACATTTTCTTTAGCCTTCTTGGAAGTCAAGTTCAAAATTTTTTCAGAATATTTATTTGAGAAAAGGATATTACTACATATGGAGTTTATGGATTCTAGAAATGGTTGTTAAAATTTTTTTAAAAATTCAATTAAGAGAATCTGCATGTTAGCAAGCTCTGAAATCCAGTCTATGGTAAATATAACACTTGAGCTTTGAGAGGGCTGTAATTAATTAACTAATTAGTGGAGTTTTTTGGGGGTATTGACTGACCTCCACACAATACCTTATTTTCATTTTGTTCATGAATCTTCAGCTGGTCATTTCTTCAGGACTCCTGTTGTCATCAGTGGGGTCTGACCTATGCCAGTTTATAATGGACAGATATCTGCACACAGGAGGGTGCAGTGTGTCCACAGGAGGAAGTTTTCAGCAGTGAGGAAGGGTGTTGCGGAGCTGGAGAGATTGACATTCTGCCTCTGAAGACTGCCTGAACCTTGGAATGAGGGGTACTTTTGTACTAGGATGTGATTTGGAAATCTCAAACTCTACAGCAACACCAGAAAACATTCACTGGCATTTTTAGTAGCACTTTAGCCTTGTTGTTGTACCTCTGCATTTTTAAGCCACGTAATAATACTGCCAAATGATTATTAGTAAGCCTGATCCGAGTAAGCGTAATCACCATTTAAATGGAAACAAGTAGTGTGAGTAAACGAGAGATATGAAGTTCATTGTTTCACTTTGCAAATCACTAACTCTGGGGAAATTTCCATTTTAATATGTTGTTTGTTTCAATGTAATGACTAAGAGGTTAAGATCACATATATCCCGTGGATAATGTGAACAAATATTTATTTCAACCACTTTTGTTTTCTGTAAGGTTTTTTATTTATTTACTTACTTACATGCTTACTTTGCCAAGCACTTTGATATTTGTCATCCTACTGTCCCTCCTTCTACTGTCTATATTCTTAATTCCCACTAAAAATATTTGCTAATAATGGTGTTGTGTATTGATAAGTTGTTCTAATGCAGAGAAAAGAGGTGGTGGAATATGATTTTACCCTTTAGCTCTGTATTTTACAGAAACCTGCATTTTCGCTGGACCTATGTTATTTAATAGTGAGGCTTACATCAGAAGATCAGTGATCGTGCTCAGGTATTAGTAAATAAATAAGGGTGTGAACTTCAAAGGTGCTTTGTATGATATTCAAGACTCCATTTTACCTTAACATCTCACCCTGCTATTTTGCCAATGGCTATTGCAGTGATCTTAAAATCTTTAGAGAAAGCATAAACTGGATTTTTACAATTCAAACCAGAATCTGTTCTTTATATTTTCCCACTGTTTTTCTCTTCTATTTTACTGCTCCAGGGTAGAATTACATTAACTCAGCAATGTTGGGACGAGTGGGAATTGTATTAGTTCAGAAAATATCTTCCGTGCTTATGAATAAATAAATAAATAAAGTAAAAAGATTATCTGGAGCACTGGCAGATTGATTTAGCAGAGAGACTGGGGTCAAAGATTTTTACTTGTCGTAATGGTCTTCATTACGACATCACCAGGGCATCCTGTTGAGAAAGACTGGCATGCTTTGGCTCCACCAGTGTCAGACTGTGCTATAAACATGCTAGTACCTGACTTGTGAATTGCTTGCCACATGGATGGATGTTTGTCACAGACACTGGGACACAGATGTCACTGCCTAGTGAAGGCCTGCTTATCATTCATGTGGTCACTTCTATTACCTCTGGTCATACCGTGCTGACCTGCTATTAGTGACTCTAATTTAATTTCCCCCACCAGTGTCATGGGTTATTTCTTCCATTACTTTAGAGATTTAATTTACAGGGTAAACTCCATCACTTGAATGAAAGGGTTTTTCATGACATGAAGAACAAGTTCTTTTTGAAGATTAACATGGTTCTGGCTATTTATCTTGGTCATTTCTAAGGCATGAGGCTTAAACACCAGTGAATGACATTATATTCATATGTCAGTGCTATTTCCAAAATACATGAAGTATTGTATTTTTACTCATTTCAGCCATATTGCAACATGTAAATATGATTCAGTGCACAGTGTTATGAAAGACCAGTTACCCTCTCGTTACAGCTATAAATAAACTTGTCTGGAGTTGAGCCTTGGCTCACATTGAAAAGACTGACACATAGCATAGATAGGACAGTCACTGTAACAGGCAAATATGTTGGCACCTGTATGCTTGTTTTCCCACATATTAATCATTCCACATACTGGAAAAACATGAGGAAGCAATCCTAAATATCTAAATATTAATTTCATGTCGTTAATATAATGATATGCATTTCCTAGACTAAAAAACCCTTGTAATCACTAATTGATTTTTCAGTGTGTTCAAATTCAAGTGCTCGCACCTCCCGGAAAAGAGCAAACCTTGAATGCTTATTTAAGAAAACATAAATATTTCCTTACATAATCAGAAATGTAACTACCAGAGCTTAATATATTTGTATGTGTTAGTGAAATAATTTTAACTCTTTGCCAGAAGCTTGTTTTCCTGTGTGGCAAAGACTTCTTCATGAAAATATTTGCCAGCCTTTTGGGGCTGCTTTTTCAAAAATGCTACCTGAATTAATTTCTGGTGCCTCGGAGAATTTCTGTGCCTTTATAGCCTTCAGTCTGAGGGCAAAACCCACGCCCATGAAGACATGTTGGGGTCACTGAAAGTAAGAGGGCAGAGCTTTCTTCATAGAAACCTAAACAAAGAAGAAAAGGATGAATAGGACAAAGTTGCCTGCTAAGTTCTTCAAGGGCTACATGACTCTGAGATCAACAGAGAAGACAGTGAAGGGAAAAGGCACCCATGATTACTTTGACTTCCAAGGAGAAGGGACAGCATGGGTAAGTATATGAGAGGGTTGACTAAAATTTATGCCAGATGATTTGGACACCTGCCATGGTTTCAGCTGAATCAGCCCAAAGTTTCCTAGCACAGTGGGACTGTCTGTAAGGAGTGAATTAAATGATCTTGTACTTGAATGCCTTCACCCACACTTTGCCAGTCCATTTCACATCAATTTTCATAAAACAGAGAAGGAGACAGTGAAGAAGTCTAGGTTTTCCCATTACTAAATTATAGTTCAGTAAGATATTAATATATATTTAAATGCACATATATTCAAGTACATATGTAATGTGTATGTGAGCATATATGTACTGTATTTTTTTGCTTTCAAGAAAGGCAAATAATTATTAATTTTTCAGATTCTAACTGGCAATAAACTTAGACTATATGTTATCCATAAGAGTTCCATGGGAGTATTTGCTATTAAAACTGTTTTGACTAGCAAAGTAGGTCATGTTGCTCTTTCTGTTCACATGAAACTCAGAGGGAATTGAGTTTTCACTGTGAAGATTTGTGATTATTAATTTATAATTTACTTTCTGCAACTACTCTGTTTTATTCAGTTAGAAATAGAGTTGTCTTACAAAGATTTTATTTGGAAGATTTAAAAAGAATTTCAGAGTTTAACTGCCTCCTGCATTTCTCCTTGTGTTAGTGCTACTTCTTCAAATTTGGTGCTAATTCAGTCAACAGGGGCACAGACATGGATTAGAGCAGTAGAATTGCAACACAGAATCTTATTCCAAGTATTTTTTCTCTCAATGATCTTTGCTTATCTGTCAAAAAGATGGCCTTCTGTTTCTATTGTCATACATTTGTCACATTTGAAGAAGAATGTTTCAGCAAGGAACATGCAGTGGGATGGTATTAAATTATAAAGAAAGTTCCAATTTTTATGCAAATTAATTTGTTTACAGACAAGCACAAGAAATAAAAGAGTAACTATCAAGAGGTATCAGTGTCATGGCTCTACACAGAGAAATGCAATTGAAATTTTCAGGAAGCTATTTTTATTTAGGATCAGGTTCCTTCGCTGCTTGCTTTGAGGCACATAAACCACTGGAGAACTGGCAGAAATGAAAGGAATAAATCCTCCCTGTTCTGGGACTCCTCCCTTACCTCAACAGGTGCAATGCAACTTCTGTCATTTCGGAAATGAAGGATGTGGTCCAGAAGGTACACCTGACTACTAAGTGATATAACGGATACAACTACAACTAGAGAATATTGTTCATGAAGTGTCCTGTATGTTTAACTATTTAAAAAATATTTTTCAAACTCTTCAAGCAGTTGTTGCATTTAACTGCCAATATCACTGCTAGCTGTACATTCACTTCAAAAGAAATGCAGAATCCCTCTACTGAAATACCTAGTCAATGCTGCAGTAAACAGCTCTGTTTTGAAGTCGATCTGCAAGTAATTTAGCACAATGAAAGAGGCACTATTCTTTTTGGTTTCTTTCTTCAATACCTCAGGGACTTACATACATCCTGGTGATAGTTCTCTCACTTTCAGGTGCCTGTGAGAAGAGGTGTCACAGCAAAAGCGATATGTGTAAGGTAAAAGCCAAGCTAGCAAAACTAACATTTTCTGAATGCACAGCATTTGAGCATCAAGTGGGTATTTCAAGGTAGTCAGGTCCCCAGATTCAAAACCTAAGTGAGAGCTTTACTTCCAGTTTCTGCTGATGGAGGCAGCCCAAAAGAACGCTGACTGCAACAAGCTTCTGAGCCTTAGGCATGACTGAAGCTTACTTGACAAGATCACTTACTAAGCCCTATGTGCCTGATGAGACTCAGTCACAGTGGAGTGTGACAACAATGCAGAGTGGTGGAGAAACAGGAAAAGTAGCTGAGTCACCATATTTACAGGTCACTAATCCACTCTGGGTACAATTACTTAAAAAGCCTATAGATTTGGACAAAATATTTGTTGTGGGTTTTTCTGGATTTTTTTTTTTTTTTTGACAAATCTTCTTGACTTAATAGTGTCTGTTAAACAGAAATGGAGTTTTCTAATCAAAAATGCCAGAGGAGAAAAGAAATAGGTTTATTTTATGGTGCGGAAAAAAATTACTGAGCTAACTGGGTTTGCTGTTATTGACAAAGATCCCTGAGGAATGTACAGCCACATAGATGTAGCCAGTAATATTGCTCATACACACCTTCTAGTACAGACACAAAATACCTCAAAGAAACAGCAACTAAACCTAAGGTTTTGCTAAAGAATACAGATCATTTGCAAAGAAATATGTTTTAAAGCACATGATTATATGAGTTTTAATGCAAGATGAAGTACAATTGCATGTGGAGGCCTTTAGGATATCTCAAACTTGTATGAGTTTAAAATTACTATAGATCATTGTGTGAGGTTTTTTTGGACACGTTATATTATTTGACTCCTGGAATCCTGGCTGTTTGCGTTCTTTATAAGAAGTGTCTACTTGATATTCCTGCCAGAAACATTCATTTTCTGCAAGAAGGGCCATGGAACCCTTTTGGCTTGGCTTCAGCTGTCGCCAATCCTTGGCATCAAACACCAGGATCCTGGGGAATATAGTAAGCAGGAGGTTACAGGGGAGTTACTGGGGAGCTGAACCTGAACAAAGTAACAGTGGGAAGAAGGAGGAAATTCAACATACATATATATTTTTAAATATAATTTTAAAATAAAATATATAATTATCCTCATATTTTAATATTACGAGTCAAAAACTTTAGGGTACTTTTAATGGAAAGGTATGGATAGGGGGCTTATTAATACACTGGAGATGTACTGAATCTAGGGAGATGATGTGAAAAGAGAGATACAGTTCACTGGGTGAAATGAGTGGGAGTTTTATGGTAGGCCAAGGGTGACTACTCTGGCTGGAAAAAATGGCAGATCTGAGGCAGGAGAAATGGGAATATGGAGTATTTGATTTCAGGTTAAGCATGTCAAGAACTGCCTAGTCCCTGCATGTGCCCTCTTTCCTGTTAGAAATGCAGCAGCTCAACATGGACTGAAGATCAGAGACTAGATGAAATTCAGTAATGGAAACAGTTGAATGGAGGAGTCAGAATTGATAGAAGAGTGCCTTGCCGATAACCCAGTGGGCTGTCATAGGAAAAAAATTACCTAACAAGAAAAAATGTTCCCTTGAGTTCTGAAACAGAAACTAGAAACCATAACACAAAGATTAATTCAAGAAAAATCCATCAGATAAGACTGATTCAACCTCTGAAGAACATCTTGCTCCTAATCGGGATCAGGCTTGTTGACAGTGTGACCTGCTGGACATAAAACAGTCCTTGAGAACATAAAAAGCGCAGATATATATGTTTTAGTTTTAGCTTACCATTGTATTCCATAACATTATTCCATGATAAACAGACTGTCATAATTGAAAAACAGCGAAACAATCTAGATAAAAACATGTAGACAACAACTGTAAAATCAGGATATTTTCTTTTAAATTATTATTAAAGGCAAAGTAATTTACATGTTTAATGCTTTCCCTCCTACTGGCATAGAATTCAGAAGGGAATTGTTAAAGGGATAACAAACAGAAAATGAAATTATAACGAGATGAGAAACCAAGGTGCAAATTTGGAGCAGACTATAACAGCTAGGCAGTTAACTTGGAAAATGCTATTTTCCAGGTGCAGGGAAGAGTTACACATTTACTTAGCCAAGACTGGATATACAGAGAAGAAAAGACCAACCTTTGCTTCAGAAAGTTCCCAATAGACGGGAGGGTACAATGAAGTGAATAACAGGAGCATCTGGAAGGGAGTGTTTGGAAGAAGTAGCAAAGCCAAATGTTGGTAGCAAGTGGGCTGAATGGAAATGACTGAACATGCAAGGCAAGAGTGGGCCTTAGGAGGAGGAAAATATACAAATAGCCTATGTTTTACCTGGTTTTCTGTGGATTCTACACACTCTTAGGTAAATTGCTATGAAGCGCTTTGCTCTGAAGTGGTTGCTTTTGGTCACTCAATCAAACAGTGATCACAGAGGTAAGAGAGGAAAGGGGTCAGTTAGATTAAGAATTGCAGTAGGATTTACAGACACCAGGGAGCTGCCACCAGGGGATCTAGTCCTTGTGCATCCATCTGTGATGCTCAGCTTTAAAAGAACTGCTAAAGATCAGGGCTCTCACGTCTCTGGACTGAAAGGAATGGAACTGCCTTTTCACTCATAACTCTGAGAGAACACGTCTGGCACACTATAAGCATGGAAACTGTCTATATGCTGTAATTAAAAAAAAAAAAATTCTCTACCCCTACTGGTAGGAGAGAAGTGGGAGTATACGCTGGAAAGAACACTAGATACATTCACCACTGCCTCACTGTGTGGAGGTAGGAGTCTTCCTTCTGAACTTCCCCCTGGTATCAGATGCAAATACAGCATGTACTTTGAGCTCAAATATTGAGAGAGGACTATTAGACTGTGATGGTGTATGCAATCTCTATAATTTTTGGACTCTGTCCTTTCAGATTTATATCTACACATAGAACAGAAAACCCATTGTTTCCTTTAGCTTTCTATTTGGGGTGTTGAAAAACTGCATTTATTTATTTTTTTCAATCTGCTGTTGTTCATGGGTTCTTCCAGATGCATATAGATTTTTAGATGTATAAATATTTCTTTAACAAGGAGATTTCTGATTGTTATAGCGTGTTCCTTTCTCTTTGTCTTCTTTACACTGAAGTATTTTATTTCTCTGCAATACAGAGAAACTAGAGTTAATCTTGATTTGAAGCCAGAGACCAAACAAAACAGTCAGAACTGGCAACAGTAACTGAATGATGTGATTGTTAAATGTGACACAATGCAGGGATTGGGCATTAGTAGATCACAGGCTTCCTGGCGCTGGAGGTAACAACTGTGGCCAAAAGTGTCTGGCACATTTGGTCAAAAGAGGTTGATGACGACTCTTATATTTGGGGTCCCTTTTATATTCACTGTGATCAGTCAATTTTATTGTTTGGTTATTTATATTTTTTCTCTAGGGGCTGCCTAGTTAAAGAAACTAAACCTTCACTACTGCAGTTTTACAGTATTAGCACTTCTATAATTTACAGAGTATTTAGGAGTGATGTGTATTGGGTTTGCATGGCTGAGCTTTGGTAGTGGAAGGGCTGCAGGGATGGCTTCTGTGAGAAGATGCTTGAAGATTCCTCCATGTCCAGCAGAGCCAATGCCAGCTGGCTCCAAGACAGATGTGCCACTGGCCAAGGCTGGGCCCATCAGAAATGGTGGTAATGCCTCTGAGATAACAAGATTTAAGAAGAAGAAAAAAAAAGTTACTGCGCAGTTGTAATTGCAGCTGGAGAAAAGAGTGAGAACGTGTGAAAGGAACAGCTCTGCAGACACCAAGGTCAGCAGAGGAGGAGGAGGAGGAGGTGCTCCAGGCACTGGAGCTCTGTTTCCCCTGACATCCAAAGTGCAGCCCATGGTGAAGAAGGATGTTTCCCTGCAGCCCATCGAGGACTACAGGGGTGCAGAGATCCACCTGCAGCCCATGGAGGAGACCCACACTGGAGCAGGTGGATGCCTGAGGGGAGGCTGTGACCCCATGGGAGGCCCGTGCTGGAGCAGGGTCCTGGCAGGGACCTGCAGACCTGTGGAGAGAGGAGCTCACATTGGAGCAGGTTTCCTGGTAGGGCTTCTGACACCATGTGGGACCCATGTAGGATCAGCCTGTCCTTGAAGGACTGCACCCCATGGAAGAGTGACCCACATTACAGCAGTTTGTCACGTTCAAGAAGTTCACGGAGAACTGTCTCCCACCGGAGGGACCCCATGCTGGAGTGGGGGAATGGCTCCTCTCCCTGAGAAGTGGAAGAAACCATGGGTGATGAACTGACCATAATCCCCATTCCGTCTCCCTGCACTGCTGGGGAAGGAGGTGGAGCTGGGAAAGAGTGAGGGATAGGGGAGAAGGTGTTTTTAAGGTCTTATTTTATTTCTTATTATCCTGCTCTGATTTTGTTAGTAATAAATTCAATCAATATCCCTAATTCTCGTCTGTTTTGCCTGTGACAGTATTTGGTGAGTGATCTCTCCCTAATCTCAACTCATAAACCCTTTGTTACATTTATTCTTCCCTGTCAAGCTGTGGATTGGAGTGATAAAGAGGCTTTGGTGGGTGCCTGGCATCCAGCCAGCATTAAACCACGACGTGGTGTCATGTAACCTATGCCTGTTATCCTTTTGGGAAGTACTTTCCTCTTAAATCAGATGTGGTAACTTATTGCAGATGCTGAGTTTGAGACTAGTGAGCTGGATTGAGATCTCTGTTCTTATTAGCACTGATTTGTTAATCTGGATAGTGGTGAAGTTTATCATCATATGACTGAGGGTAAATGAATTGTGAAATTAATATAATAATTTTAATATCATAAAGTGCTTGTAACACAAATAACCTGCCACATTATGATTGAAATATATAGATGAAAAAGTTTTGGCGGAAATAATTTTTATTTCTTACAGCTTACTCTTCCCTTTCCATTTTGATGGTCAGCTATGTATTAGCAAGCAACAAAATAATAATGAAAAGAGATATCTGTGTGCTCAAATTTAAATATACATATATATGAATTAGATTCTGACATGAAATTTCAGCGTATTTTTAAATTTGGAGACCGAGAATAGTCTCGTTGAATTTGAGAGACCAAAATTGATTTTCTACATTAATCCTTGCACTTTCCTATACCTTCTACTGAATAATCTAGTAATAGATTCTCAGACGGAATTTCAGATTAAAGCACTGAACTGTGAGAACAGTCAGCTATTTCAGCTTGGCAACATTTGGGCATAGAAATTTATTCTATGCATCTTCCATGCGAGAAGGAAGCTTGACAAGAAAGAACAAGATTAATTAGGAAAAGAAAGCTCTTAAGACTTTATAGTAGCAAGACTATCTCATACAAAGTATGCAGAGAGTTTGCATGATGCAAGAATGAAATTATTTTGTCTCATATTATAGGGAAAAATAATAATTTAGTACGGTATCTAGGTAAAGAAGAATGTAATGAAAAGGAGAAATTGCAGGTTGTGAATATAATATCATCAGATATTATTACATAAAAAAGCTGTTATTATTAGGGTTGCTCATAAACTCTAAGAAAAAAAAAGTTCTGAGACCACCTAGTTTGGTTTTGTATCACAGGCACAAGGCTCAGTGCTATAGAAAGGTTGGGTTTACAAGGTCAGCAGGTCAGTGGTGGCCTGAGCCAGGGCACCAGGCCAGCAGAGCTGGGCAGGTTGGCAGACACTGACTGGGGCCACCCAAGAGTCTGGATCACAAGACAAGTCCATGGTGCCAAGGCAGGTTCTCAGGTCAGGCTGGGGAAGTGGCATCACTGGCCCAGGGTCCTGATCAAGCATCCGAGGGCCATGTGCCAGGATGTCTGCACTGCAGCTCAGATAAGGAGCAAGGGCAGGGCTGGGACTGAATCCCAGCTCCTGAGTGATGGGAAAGCCCAGCAGGCCTGCTGGTAGATTTCTCCCAGCCCAGCTCTGCTCCTGTGGCTGGACCTCTCATTGACACAGCAGCAGAGCTGGCTGTGTATGTGGCAGCCAGACCCCCAGGGAGGTGGAGCAGCAGCCTCTTAAGAGCGATTTGGGGCCCTGGGTTAAACGGTCTCACACAGCAAAGCAGATTTATTCTGTACTGAAAAAATTCTCTATAGACTTTGTTTTATGTGTAAATCCCTGATGTCACACAACTTTCTTACATTTTATTTATTTTATTTTATTTTATTTTATTTTATTTTATTTTATTTTATTTTATTTTATTTTATTTTATTTTATTTATCTCGTATTGAACTAGTGCAGATATTGATTTCTTTTACATTAAGTAATATTTACCATAAAAGAAATTTATTTTAGAACAATAACAGAAAGTGATATTTCAATACCTCAAAGCTATATGAATGTTTGGATTAAGTACTTGTGAAAACTTTCCCAATTTATGTCTATGAAGCCCAGAGGCAAAGAAACTTCGCAGCAGTCCTTACCCAGTTGGGTCCTGTGAGCCTTTCAAAGATTGGCACAGCAGTTGGCTTCTGACTGACCTACCACTTCAACCAAATATATCTTAAAAATTTTCCTGGAAGAGAAAAACAAGCCAACAAGAGTACTCAGCTGACACAATTTCTTCCTGTTTCAGTTCTTCATCTCTCTCTAGATATATATGTATATATCACACTAACTCTTATCAGTCAGAGAGGGGGATAGGATGAGGCTGTTGGTGCAGTTCAAGTGAGTCCCGAGTCCTGGCTGAGGGAAGGAAACAAAAACTGTGTAGTTTCCTTCCAGTGCTATGATAAACCGACATTTTCCATTTAGTAAATTGCTTTATTCACAGGCAGTCAAAGCGGAATTCTTAATTTTTATAAAGGGGATGATTTTTGTTCTATATTTTTTTCTTGTTGCTGAAAGCACACTGCCTCCTTGGTCTTTCTAATTTCACAATAGAAGACAGTAAATCCATTAGGTAGGCTGGCATTTAAATGTAGGAAAATAATCTTATTCCTTGCCATGAGAGTTTAAAATTCCACAAGCATATTTTCTTCAGTTTAACTCAAGTTTAGTCACAAATTCAATACTGCAGCTGGGCATCCAGCAATATAGCTTGCCTACTGTGTAGTGATTTTCATTTCAAGTCCCACTGACTTCATATCCTTAGTGATATTCTTTAGTTCCATATTAAAAAAAACCAAACAAACTCGGATTTATTTGTGTAATAGTGGAAATAAAGCATATTCAAACTTGATTTTCAGAGAACTGCTATACTACTATATACATGCAGCATTTGTCCTTCTGGTGACCCTTTCTTTCTGTGGTTGCAGTTTTGACAGGTGCTTTTGCTTCAGGCCACTCAGAGGCTTTACACTATTAACTGTGGTGACATTTTTCTCCCTTGAATTGTTCCAGGAAAAAAGCTGATGAGAAAGTTCGACTTTCCTTTTGCTTCACTGCGTATCTTAAGGGCTTAATGTTAGTGTCATGGTGACAACAGAAAAGTTAACATTTGCCCTTAATTTTTTCAGAGGGATATATATCTTGGCACAGCTATTTCAATGGGTTATGAAACATTTGAGAATGTGTGTGTCAACATATGCAGAAATAACCAATAGTAAACAATCACAAACAGTGGGCTGGAATCACTGTTAGTATTAAGATCCTGATCTAGATCTATAGCTCAAAGAAATAATCAATCTTCTTTTTATCAGTTTCAAGGGACTCAAAACATAGAGGACTCAGGTCATGATCTAACTGCAATGTTAGGGTCATTTGCAAAAGAAAACTTAACTATTACCCATTTATTTAATCAGGCATAACACTTGCTTTAGTGGCTTAGGCAGCATTCCTTGGAAGACTTTTACTACATTTAGAATTTTACCTTTATTTCTTTATTGACTTTCCTGATTTATTGCCCTTTTTTTTTTCTTTGTCTTTGAGCAATCTCTTTTGTTATTCTGAACAAGTTAATGGCACTGGAAATACTGTTAATCAAAATGTTTGTCTTTGCCACATTCACTTACACCCAATACATCAGAAAACTTCTGATAGTAATTGGAAGGAGAGAAAACAATTGCCTGTTGAAAGCTTGATATACTCTGGATTTCAGAATTAAAGTTACTTTTTTTATGCTATTGGATTTGGAGAGATTTTGCTCACATGAACAAATGAATTCATTAGTCCATAAAAACAAAAAACAGCAATACCCAAGCATTCTTTTGCAAGTTACGTACAGATTTAAATCAACATAAATGGAATTTATTAATATTTTTTGTCCCGATGTTATGGAGTTTGATCTTGTTTTATGTCTACTTATATTTGCATTAATGTCTCTAAAGCATAAGTTACTTCTCTATTTAACACTTTTTTACTTTGAATAAACACATCTTTTCCTTCTTCTGTGTGTATACTTATGTGTGCATATATATATGTATAGATATATAAATGTGTGCATGTATCCATTTTGTCTTGTTTGTACTATTATTAGGCATCCCATAGAGACTGCTGGTGCTGAATTATTTTGAATTTTTATTTTAAAACTATTCTGACACTGAAAATAAGTTGCTTGAAACTTCTCTATGGAAAATGGATAATGTGTAGAGAGGATGTCTGGTTCAATGTTTATCTCATTAATCTGGCCCCAAGGAGACCTGGATATGATTCTTTGCTCCACCACAGGTATTTTATTTGACCCCTGGCAAATTGCTATGCCTCTGTATCTCCATTCTTCAAGCTGCCAAATGATTGAGGATGTGTGTTTATCTCTCTTGGGAGGGGACAGGGTAGGTAAAGAACAGAAGCAAGGAGGAAGATTTGGAGGATAAAAGTTCAAACACAGCAATAATGGAATTATGAAAGACTCTTATGCCCCTGTCCTCCAAAAAGGCCCCCAAAAAACCCCAAACAGAACAAAGGCATAAAAAAAGAAAAGAGGAAGATAATTTATGCGAAGTTACCTGGGCTGCTATTTTTGCAGGCTGATGCTCCTCTGTTGTCTGCCTCGTACTGTTACTGGTGCTAATGCAACTGAAAAAAATGCCATCACTCCATTCATATGGGAATATCACATCCATGAAAGGAATATAAAAAGCAAAATATTAATTCTTAGTCTGTTTTAGATACCATAACCTCATGACTCTAGGGTGAACCAAAGTTAAAACTTTGGTTTTATCCTCCCCATGCTTTCCTGAAATTTGAATTGAGTGAGATATCCTGTACTGATATGAATCACTCATAATTTCTGTGTTAAGCTGGTGTGTCTAGATATATTGAACAAACCTCCTCCTGGAAATCACAGGGGTTCAATAGCCTTGTTAAGCAGCCCTAAAGACAAAAAATGCATGCTGCATTATAGGCCACTTGCAGGAGGTTTATCATCATATTAAATTTATATTCTATACTTTTTATATAGACACTTTTGAGAAGCAATCTTCATCTGTCAAAACCTACTAAAAGGCAGGGAGGGTATTTTAAATGAATCTTCCTGTGACAATAAAGGTAGTTACTTCAAGCTCATATTATGCTATATTGAAGCAGTATGTCACTTGATAATATAGGTATGACCCATTATATGTTTATTTATGTACGTCAGGTAATGCTTTCCTCTGTGTCAAACAAAACTTTATCAGTGTTAGGAACTCATGATAAGAATGTGTCCAAAATACCTTGGAGGATGTAACCAGTCACTTACCCTGACAGAGTAACATTTTACTTGAACCAATATTTTAAAAATACTATGCCCAAAGAAAAGTCCCTGAATCTGTATTTAAGCACTTACATAAATAAGACCTTGTTTACAGAGACACTGATAACCTATTCTATGCGTTGGAGCTGTGCTGTTCACATAAGTATTAAAGCAATAGACAAAGCCAAGGCAGAGAAGGAATCTATGATTACAAATATCTTTGAAATTTTTCTTTTGATGTTTTCTGTGTCTGGTTTTTCTTTCTGGATGTTTCCTATGTCTAATAGATATTTTCTTTTAATCTTTTAATCCTGATCATTCTCATCAAAATAATTTATTTTCATCAAAACATATGAAGAAGGAAATCTGTTTCTATTCTATGTTATTACCTGAAATTGCTTTTTAAAAATAAACTCCTTTTATATAAGACTTCTATTTTATATGAAGATCTTATATTAGAAATGCAGTGACAGAAATGTCATTTACAGCAAGAAGGAAAAAAGAATGTCATAACTTAAGTAGACCTCAAAGTAGAGATCAATACCTAAGAAGGAAATCATTTAACTTACCTGTGTCACCCTTGCCTTTCTCACTGGAAGAACTGGCTTTAACTTGATGAAAACATAAAATTTGTAGGTTAATAGCAAGAAAACGGGCAAGTTCTTATAACATAACAAAAGGTAAAAATGATTAAGTCAGTAGGCTCTTGGATATTAAAGAGATTAATAGGCTTTTTAATGGCTGTATGAATTAATTTGCATGAATGATACCTGGAACCTGGAGAAGAATGAAAAGCTCTTAATGCCAGCATAAATGATCTGTATTCTCTTAAATGATCATACATTGAAAAACAAAAGGGAAAATCCTCTGATGCAAATGTCACCTTTACTGAAATTCCCAAGTTCATAGAAAGTCTAATTAAGGTGCTGGCCAAGACAGCACTGCTAATGATTTCCTAAAAGGTCTCATCATTCTTTGAGCGATCACAGGATGATTTAGCAAGGTTGTTTTAAAACAAATAGTCATTCTTCAGATTTTGTACTTGATCCTGGTGCCACTGTGATTGCTAATTATGAAGACTCTATTGCATCTTATTTGCAATCTTGAAACCATACAAGAGTTGCAACATCATAGCTTTTAGCTTTTCCCAGACTATCTAGATATCTAATTCAGCTAGTGCTCAAAAAGCTCACCCCATGTTTTCGTCACGGCAAGGCACCTACTTCATCAATTCGCTCAGAGAGTATTGACCCCTTTGGAGTTTCAAGGAGCTCTTTGTACTTTCAGTCATCTGGTAAGATGTTATGCTAATATTGTGATCAACAGGAGGTCTTATTCATTGTCATCTTCACTTGTCATAAGGAGAGAGATGGCTTGAAGACTGCCACCTGAATACAGGGTGTCTCTCCCTGCTTCCCCTCCCTTTTGAGAAGAGGTTCATAGGCGACCTGAGGTAGTACAGAATAACCTCTGGGTGCTGGCCATGCTCCTCACCATCTCCTGCAAAAATTAACCCTGTCCTGGCCAGAACCAAGACAGGTGTGAAGGATTCAGGGAGAGTTAAATGAAAATCATTGAAGTCAGCACCTTCAGTGGAGAAGATGTTACTTGGCTTAAGAGAAAAGGGGTTGGAGAGAACCAGTTCATCATTTAGAACAAGTAGTCGGGTCACCTAATGATAGATGATTAGAAGGTAGGCTCCTACTCTGGTTTTTCAGACTGTAGCCTATGGAGGATGAAAACAAGTTCCAGAGGCAGGTTTGTCTCAACTTGAATATAATGTTCAGAACAGCTGATTCTTCTAAATGGCACCCAGTCCCAGAATTCCCTCAGAATCTTCAGCTTGACATAGATTCTGCAGTGAGCTTTTTATTGGTTTTATCGGTCCCAGAGGTTTCAGTGAGATAAACATATCAAAAGACGTGAAAGGAACATCACAATTGTCAACAGGAGAGGTCAAATTATACATGTCCAGGTATAATGTTATAAAAGACAAATTCAAAAATTTTTAATGGAGAAAAATTGCTACCGAGGGAATATGTCAGAGCATAGTTTAAAACAGGACTAACTCAAAAGTAAGTAAAGATGTCAGAAGTTAACTCATTAACAGTATTACTATTCAGACAGGTATGAAGTCAATTTACACAATTTTTTTTCCCTGAATTTTATAGCAGGATCAGATTTCCAGCTCACACTTCTACTAAGACATAAAATCTGATCATAAATCTTGAGAACTACAGGCTAAAATTGCAATAGGCACTGCAAACTTTTACAACAACAAATATGCTTTGAAATAAAAGGTTTAGTTATAATGAACATTCTGTTCCTAAGTAAGGGTCTGGCACAGGCTGTTGTCATGAAAACACTCTAGTTTTTCCTATTTCAGTGTTTTTGAAGCAATACTAAATGGATAGGAAAAATATTTTTATGTTTTCTCATGCCAGATGTGCTTTTTTACAAGTCCTCATTTGGCAGTTTGTGTTTTGGGCCATTTTCAGTCTTCTGTAATAAAAGAATTACAAGAAAAGAATTTTCTACAATAGGTCTTCATGAATCCCATTTGCTTAATGTCAGTTTTTTACTGCTGTGGCTAACTGCTCTGTCTTAACCAAATGAGCTTATTTATTTTTTCTAAAAAAAATTACAGGTATCAGGGAAAAAAAACCCATACTTTTATTTCTTTTTTGTTGAAAACCCTGAACACATTTAAACTGAATATTTTAAATTCTGCTGAAAATGATCAGGAAAAAAGAACCATTGCTGTTTTGAACATATTTGAAAGATACTTAATGGGAAATGCTGCTCAGTGACTTGTGTTGCCCTTCCTATCTTCTGGAGAGAATTACTAAATATACTTCTCAATGACTGCTTCTTTCTGATGAAGAAAGAAGCCAAGACCAGAGAATCTTAAAAAAATGAGCAAGAACAATCTTAATCTCAATCTCCAGAGTATCTGGTAGTCACATTTGAAAAGAACAACTGGAGATTTAGGTTAAGTTATTGCAATATATTTTGAATTTTGAAGCATTGATTTGCGGAAGAATTGCGTTTGATATTCCGTGCTATTAATATTTCTGTGTCATGAAATATTGCCTGTTTTCAGGCAGATCTCGTGTGAACTTGTTTTAAACTTTGTTGCCAGAATTTACCTGCCTGTGACCTCGAAACTCAGTTTTGCAAGCTAAATTTTGTCATTGAAATGGTTGTGAAAATCATCACAACTCAAGCATGTCTTTTCACAACGTTTTTTTTTTCCCCCCTTATTTTATGAATGCTCATAAAACTCTCAGTTATCTGTTTTTTCCAGTAGACAAATTACAGCATTAACTTTTTTGGTTTCATAAAATGTATAAATTTATGAATCTTAAAATTAAACCAATGAGTTTAAGAAGATTAAAAATGCTCTTTAGTTACAAAGATGATTGTTATAGATGAATAATTATACTTCTTTGCATTAGCTCCATACTTCGTGTTAAGTTCAAGCATCTCTGACTGGACATAGGCATATGTCTAATTTACTTAACTGCCTTCCCCTAGGATATTTTTCTAGGTCAAAAGACTGCAAAAACCAGCTTTTTACCATTCTCTGCCCATCTTTTATTTTATTAGACTGCATTTTGGCAGCAGATGCACTAACGGAATTCAAATACAGTTGATAGCAAGATTGAACTAACAGACTCATAAAAGGCACTTTTACAGTACTCTGATATCTGACCCAGTGTTATATAAAGATCAGGCAAACTGGATAGCTTTTATGGAGCTCATTATTTAATCTTAATATTAAAGAGAACTTAGCATAGAAGACTCTAATGAAGATTTGTAATTAAATGGGAACATCATTCTTAACCTGATTATAATTGCAGGGTTTTATAGCCCTTTTCCAGAAATCAGTCTCTTGTTGATGTAATGCAAGGAGTTTTATAAAAAGCATGTCTTAGACTGTTTTCAAATCAGCTATTAAATGCATTATATGATTTTTTAATCTATAGTTGTTTTTACAAAATATACCCTCACTGAAAAAATGTTAAGTAGTTCCCAAACTGATTTAAAGCAGTCAGAAAAGGAATGAAAGAAGTCAAAATAGTAATTGAATTATAATGTCTCATACTCAGATTTTAACCTCCGGTCAAATGTGATTTTAACTAAAAAATACGAAGTATGCAACCATCCTCACTGCGCTTATATATCTGAAGTCTCCATTAATACACCTCCACAGCATTTCAAGTCAACTTCATGTGAAGGGAGTTCAACTGTCATATTAGCTCAAGTATAAGTCACTCTCTGCAGTACAATGGCCCTGAATCTGATTAATCTGAATGCTCTTTTTAGCAAACTAGATCATAATAGCTCCCTTGGTGCCATTAATATCTAACTCTTCTAAGATCATGATATCTCAAAGATATTTGGTTCATGGATTATGCATCCATTAGGCTGAAACATTTCTACTAATATATTGTGGTCATGCATTTATCATGACTTCACCAAGCAGAATATGGCATAGAGTTCACACTGAATCAGACTGATTACAAAAGAAAAAGGTTTCCTTACAAATCAGTTGAAATTAGCTAATAATATAATGAAAGCTGTAATAGTTTCAGATTTTTTTTTTAATCAAGAGTGACACCTTGGAGTATGTTTTGGATGTTTCTGGCATGAATGCAGTTATGTAAGCATTTCCCTTTTTCAATCCTTTGTGTGCCTGCTTGATTTGTTTTTTTCTGTTTTGGTGGTTCTGGATGGATGTCAGGTAAAGTTATAATTCTCCAAAGTAATCTGTCACCTTTTCTTATTTTTTGCTTCACTTCAATCATGTATTCTTTTCCTAAAAGTTCTACAAGTATACAACTTCAAATCCACATGGATAATGTAGATTCCAAGAAAAATCTGTAGTGACTGTAAGTCTAAAATACACCAATTCGGTACATGTCAGTAGTGCTGTAAATGGGCCTGCATTGTGAATATACCATGATATTTAAAATTACTAGTGTGTTCCCTGGATAACGAAAATGGAATTTTGAGATGTGTAGCAATTTTCTCCATTAAGAACTTGGACATTTTAATTTAAAAGCGTTAGCTTTTGTGAACAAAGACCCATCCCACAGAATCACAGAATCGTTCAGGTTGAAAAGGACTTCTTGACATCTAGTTCAATCCCTGCTCAGGCTGGGCTAACTAGAAAAGATTGTCTATGACCATTTCCAGTTGGGTTTTGAATATCTCCATGAAGAGAGAATCCACAATCTCTCTGAGAAACCAATTCCAGTGTTTGACCCTCCTCACATTAAAAAAGTATTCTCTTGTGTGCAGATGGAGTCTGTGCCCATTTCCTCTTGTGCTGCCGACAGACAGTACAGAGAATAGTCTGGTTACTCTTCTTCCTTCCCTCCCAGCAACAGGTTGATAAATCCCCTCTGAATCTCCACATCTGCAGGTTGATCAGTCCCAGGTCTCTCAGCCTCTCCTATAAGTGATGTTCCAGCCCCTTAATCATCTTTGTGGCTCTTTGCTGGACTCACTTTAGTATATCCATGTTTTTCTTGTAAGGGGAAGTCCAGACTGGACCCAGCACTTCAGGTGTGGTCCCACCAGTGCTCCCTAGAAACAAAGGAACACATTCCCTTGACCTGTAATGCAGCCCAGGATGATTTGAGCCTTCTTTGACATCAGGCTTCTTTGTTGGCATATGTTCGACTTGGTATCCACCAGGATGCCAAGGTCCTTTTCTGTGGAGTTGCTTTCCATCTGGGCAGCCCTAAAGATGTACTGGAACATGGGATTGTTGCTTCTCAGGTGAGCACTTTGCATTTTCCTTTAATGAACTTCATGAGGTTCCTATCTGCCCAATTTTCCAGACTGTGGCACATGAGTCATACCTCCCAGTTTTGTAACACATGAAAGATTGCTGTCATTGTGGCATGCCCCTTAACCTAAATCATAGAATCATTAAGGTTGGAAAAGACTTCCAAGGTCATTGAATCCAATTTAGTTCATTAATGAAGAGTTTAAATAGAACTAGACACAGACCTGTGTACACCACCAGAGACTGGACCTTTTGCCTCTGATCACCACCTTCTGGGACCAGCCCTCCAGATTCCAGTTGACCCTACTGTCTACCACTGAGACATTAGTCTAGTCCAGCTTACTCTACCATCTAGATTGCATTAGTTTCATTAGTTTGTCTGTGAGGATGTTATGGGAAATAGTGTTGGAAGCCTTACTAAAACAGAGGCAAGAACCACTGCTCTCTCCTAATCCACCAAGCTCTTCCCGTCATTGTAGAAGGTCATCAAGTAGGCTGAGCAAGTTTTCCCATTTATACTTCCATGTCAACTGATCATGATCAGTTTCTTATCCTTCACGTACTGTAGTTCCCAGAGTTATTTGCACCATCATGTTCTCAGGGACTGAGATGAAGCTGTTTCCCCACAGTTTCCCGTATTTTTTGCTTGCTTTTGCTGAAGATATGAGTGACACTTGATCCAGTCTCTCCAGACATGAAGGAGCGGCAGTGCCAAGCAGGGAAACATCAATAACCCAGTCAGAGACAGAAGCCCATGACCTGGCCCTCCAGGGCATCCCAGGAGGACATTAACCCCATGAGTCTGGGATGGCACACACAATTGTGAGCCACTAGGAGAGGCTGTCCTGAGATTACTGACAGAGCGGGGCAAGGGTGTGTGGGGGGGTGTCACTGCTGGTCATACGGTCTCATTAGGGGGGAAAGAGTGTTTGGGGATTGTACAGAAATTATGGTATTTTTAGGCAGATTCTAAAGGCCAGGGAAGGGAGGGATCAGAGTTGACTGAGAAGGAAAATATTAGGGAAAATAGAGGGAATGGGTTTTTTGGTGTAAACAACCAAGAGAGCTACACACTTCTCCGCGTACACAGCCATGCCCTGTGCCTGGCGCCTGCAGTTGGTTCTGGCTTCTCATTTAGCTCCATTTCTACCAATTTGCCTGGATGAGGGACTCTGCGTGTCTGCATGTGTGTGTTTGTGTAAGGGGCTGTGAATGCAGCCACTGGAGAGGGTTCAGGTCACAAGGAACTGTGGATGCTGGGTAGATTCAGGTTCAGGGAACTGTGGGGTGCCAGAGAGACTGTCACTGCTGACAGGCATTACACAGGGCTGTCCTGCGAGTACGGTAAGAGGTTTGGGAGTCAAGTACTTGAGCAGCCATATGTCTGGACCAGATACTGTAGAAAGCAGAGGGTCTCTGTGACAGCTACTGGAGTGTCCAGAAGGCCCAAGTTGGATACTGGAGAGATCATGGGATCTGGTCATCAGCTACTGTTAAGGTAATGAGTTTGGGCTAGCTGCTGGAGATACTTGTTTGCATGTGTGTGTCAGTGGATAAGACAATGTAGATACTTCCCACTACCGGCTTTTCACTGGTTTTGACCAGAGAGGGGAATGGGATGAAACCATTGGTGATGTTTGTGTTTGTGGTAGCACTGAATATTTCCTGTTTTGTGGGAGGCTGGCCACTCCTGTGTATATTGCGGTATGTGTGCGTCAGTGCCCCTTGGGAATACATGTTCAGCCTCAATACTCTCGGCCTGGGGATATGGAGCTGTAGCAAACTCATTTCTGTCAGGCTACTGGATCTGGCAATCCCTAACAAAAAGGAAGAGAATAGTTGTTATCTCTATTCTAACTTAACTGAAAAAATCTGGAGAATGCTGAACTTTTTAAAGTTTTTGTGCGTTTTAGACTTAGCAATGCTAACATCCTGATAACAGACATGTGCTGCTTGTTGACATAACATTGGGCTCCCCAATGAAACTATAAAACACCTTGATGAGAGTTTAGAAGGATGCTTAAAACATAATCCTATCATGACTTTGAAAGGTTACATTGAAAGATAACAAACACTCTGCAAAAACAGCCAAGATTTAGAGTTCCAGATATCCACAGTAACTTTGAAGCCTTTGTGACAATGACCCGACAACTAAAGCCAATCTGCAAGGATCCCAATCTCACTCAAGTGTTTTATAACTTGAGAAGCAAGAAATTGTATAAGAAACCCACACTCAAACCAACCAAACAACCAACCAGAAAAAAAAAACCACAAAACACAGCAAAACAGGACAAGATAACATAAAATGTATATGTAACATTTTCAAGACTTAATAGCACAACTTGGACCCTCAACAGCAGTTAAAATGTTTTTTTCTTACAGTGCTAACAAAGTAGAATATGGTTTGCACTTCCTCTGTCTTTTGTGGCAACAACTTGAAGCATGTGTTTAATTTTGTAAAAAGCAAACAAGCAAGTTGTACAAAAGGAGAGAGAAAAGAAGGACGATGGCCAAGATAGATTTTTTAAAGCGCTTACAAAATCAGTATTGAAGTACAATGTGACAGATGAATATAACTACACTTAAAAAAAAATCAGTATCTGCATCATTCTTTTGTTAAGTGCCATAAAATATTAACGGAATCATCTGTAATGAGTGATAAATGAGGGCTAGTGTTTTAAATTGAAGCACTGAGTAAAAATCAAGCCTTTGTCAAACCCCCTTAACATTAAAATGAAGTTCCTTTAACCTTGAAAATTGGCAGCTATGAGGAATCCTAAAAGTCTGTAGTGTCATCTACAGATTTCATTAAAAGCCATCTCAGAGGGTTGCCCAATGCAACAGTGATGGCTGTGATAGAGCTGAGCTTTGTCTTCAGAGTTTCTGACAAGTCTGATCCTGAAATACTAGCCTTTATTAATGAAATGGTACTACACAAGAGCAGCGAGTACCACCACTTATAAACAGTTGAAATTGATCCTTGTTGAAAAGCTGAAACAAAACAGGATCTGCAAGCTTCTTTAGATAACTATGCTAATCTTCTTAGGCTCTGTTGCATAACAGCCAAATTTTAAATCTAGTATAATTATTCAAAAATGTAAATTAAAAATAAAAAATTGCGATAATTTTTTTTAATTATAACACTAATAATTATGTTCTTAACTAGTGATCCTATTGGCTTTGCTGAGGAACTGAAAATTCTTTCCCTGTCCAGACCCCACTGTGAGAGCTTCTTGCCAGGTTTCAGTGGTGTATGCTTAGCCTTTTTATGTGGCTTCAAACATCCAGGTTTCTAATTGCAGGCAGAGCAATCAGAGTGCAGCAGGAAGCAGGAAGAGGAGACAGGAAAATTGGTGATCACACCTAAAGGATCATGCCCTGTGTCTTTTGGTGCAGTGGTCATTACTGGTCTCAAGAGTCAAATACCAAAACTATCTCAGATGGCTTTATCATGATCAGGGCTCTGCCTAACCTAAGAAAAAGAGGAGACCTGGGGGAGGTGGCTCTGCTGAGCTCTGTTGGGCTGTTCTCATTCTGAGAACCCATGAGTTACCCTGGGGATGAGTTGCACAGGATCCTGTAAGGGTACATAGAAGGTGAGTTCATTTAATTCCCTGAGGTTACCTAGTCAAGGAAAACCAAATAATTGTAAAGGGCATAGTAAGTAAGGAGGCAAATGATAAACAAAAAATGTACCATGACACAAACTGGTAGGCAAGGGTTAACAGAAGCAATGCCAGGGACCTGTTGGGCTGAGAAGAGAGGTTTGTATCAGGGCAACCGATCTTCAGGCCATAAAGTCTCTCTACTTCATATGTTTGCATATGAAGTTCTAGGTGCACTTCTCAACTGCTGTTAAAAAAAACCCAAAAAAACCAAAAAGATTTAAATGGATTTATTTTAAAATGCATGCTAAAAATTTTTAAAAAATACGTACTAATTCTGTATTATAACGATTACGTAATTTCACTGTTTACCTTTGGGCAGTTTCTGGCTTCAAGGCATTTGAGCCAATCTATCACAGAAATATATTCCCTTTATAGCTTGAAGGGAATCCCTCCAAAATGTAAGAGCTCTTTGGAAACTCACCCATAAGAAAGTTTTCAAATAGTTTTCACAGCCTTTAAAACGTGTCCATAGGTTAGTTGTCAGAATAACCAAAAGAGAATAACCAAAAAAGACTGGACCAGGCAAGCACAGACCTGGTCTCAGTATCAGGAAGTGAAAATGGCAATCCTCTCCTTTTCAATTCCTTGCATGACTACATCTTCGGGGCTTTTATATTAATCTTTTAGCCTTAAGAAATTCCACCCTTGCTTCAGAGCAGCAAGAATACTTTGTTTTTACTGCTTTATTTACTCACAAAAATATTTCTGCACTAAAATTGTTTATTGTGTTGTTTGTCAGTCTCTGGAGAGAGAAAGTGAGCAAGATTTAGAAATAAATATCTGTTGTAATATTCATGACGTTGACCATTCCTTTTAGTCAGACCAGTGGGGACACTACAGTGACTTATGGTTTTAGCAATTTAGATACAGCATTTATTAAAAGCTGTATTTAAAGTTCCCAGTGGGACAGTCACTCCTACTGTCTGATTTTACGATTAGGATTTGCATTTATAAGGATTTACCACATGAAAGGAGTTTTGCTTGGTTGAACAGTTGATTGTTTTAGTAGTTTAAACTCACTTTTCAGCTGAAAAAGGACCACCAACCAACTTGTACATCTGTATTCTCAATTTTTCTTTCCAGTGTTTTTGCCAAATGTAAATGAGCATTACTGATCTATAAAATAACATGGCATTTTAAAATAAAAGTACTGCAAGAGTTTTGGTTTTGGACTGGATAGTTCATGAAAGATATAAAGTACTTGTTACGTTTGCTCTTTCCTTACAACACAGTACTGCTCATGTTCAAATGCTCCATTTTGTCCTCTGGTCTCCTTTATTTGTAAAGCTTGAGATAAGGTTACTTTCCCATTCACACAAACTATTAGACATTTTAGATCTAATTTTATTTCACAAATAAAACTCTTAGTGAGCTCTGCACAAGGAGAAACAACTGCCTGTTCCATAAAGGTGGAACTACCCTGCAATTTCTTACTTTCTATGCCACCATTTCATTTCTTCTCTTTTTCTTATCAAATGCTGATGTGTAAATTTTAAAGCACTATGGAAACTATGCAGTGAGCTTTGTTCAGGTAGTTCTTCTGTTTTTAACAGTTAATGTTAACTGTGTTATTAGACTGCGGCAGAGAAAATCTATGACTAAATTAGTAAGCTGGGCGGTGCAATACAAAAGGATCGGGAGGCAAAATAATTGTTGTTGAGAACCTGACATCCACATTACTTGGGAGCTTTACTGCAGATTTTTCCCTAATCCAAGATTCTGCAGTGAGTATCCATTATTAACTGTACTCCTGAGAGTCAACTTCCTGGGTTTTTTCATCAGAAAATTAAGTGAATTTGCAAGGAGATGATTTAAAAAATGCCTCAAAAGCTTAATCCCTGATCTGCCAGCTTGCTTTAAATTAAATTTTTTTCTATTTATTAGATAAACCTATACTATTATGAAGTCTGAAATGTGTTTTGTACAAAATATCCTAAAATTTGTGAGACCAGAACCTCGATCCATTTTTTTGCTGTCACTGTTTCAGTAGGTTTTCAGTGATCATCTAAGAAATAGCACTTTCGCCTCTCTGCCATCCACTCTTCCTGTTCCAAGGACAGTTTTAAAAAAAGGCAAACAAGGAATTAGAGAACATAAGAAACTGACTTGTAAGGATGGCTTCTCTTTATATTAAGATGGCCTAATGAATCTGACTTATACCAGAGAAAACTATTTCCTAGGTAGACTGATGAAGACTCACTAATCCAGAGGATACCTGCAAAGCTGGGTGCTGTCACCTACTGCATTTATCCACAATAAGAGGATGTAATTGGAAACCCCTCACAGAATCAATGAGGAAAGGAAGAGCAATTAGGTAGAGTCATTTAGAAAAAAACAAATGAGTCTGTTCTTGACCTTCATGTAGCAAGAAAGGGACTGTGTCACAGCTGCAATTTAGTACAGTAGTGTCTTGCAGAAACTAACACAGATTATAGCAGAACATAATTCCACATGAGAAGATGTGTAACTGGAAAAATTATTCAGTATTAGATAGCAATTGCCACATGAGCTGCAGCAAGGGAGAGAGAGCCAGGTTAATGAAGAATTTCAGAAAGTAAATGCTTGTGAGATAGCACTCTCTTAAAAGAGAGGATGTTCCAGGGTGTGCTGTTAAAGAAGATGTAGTAGGATTTCCGTACTTTCTAAGAGGAGAGAGTAATTTTCTCTCTGTGAGTTGACTTTATATCTCTGCTTCTATTGGTTCAAAAAGAAGTTACTTGTAGGGCTTCCTCGTTCCCTCTGGGGGAAAAAGGAATGAAGAAAAAGTTTAAACGATTTTTCCCCACTTTTTGTTCTGGGCGTTAAGCAACTGTGCTGCAACATCTATTCCTCCAACTCGTGGAAACAACTGAGAGAAAAGAGGAGGAAAAGAATGAAGCAGGGTGCCAGGCAAATTGATTGACTGTGCTTTCCTTCAAAAAGCTATCAGATCCCAGCTAGAGGATGAGTCAGTCAAATACTTGCCAAGCAGTATTTAGCTCACATAATCATACACTTTTTTTCTTGCTCCACAAGATTTGTAGCTTTTCGTCACCTCTCTATAAGCTACATAGACAAAATGTGTATTTAGGATGGTAAGTTGGATGAACAACCACTCTAGGAAGGTTATCAAAATGGTTATTATCAGAGGAATCCCCTGAGTTATCACAGTGATGTGAAATTGTTTTCTCTTTCTGTCTACTATGTTTGGAATATAAACATTTTTCATGTTGCATTTCCATGTTTGGAAAATAAACTTTTTTCAGCTATTTAGGAACAGCTCTTTTAGGTTACTTGCAGACAGTTGCTTCCCCTTTACCCTTGCTGTCAGAGAGTCTGGGCCATTGATGTGGAAAGGAGTTTGTTTTCAGCAGTTTTGTTCTCTTGCCAAGAAAGAGGGGGAATTGTTCACCCTAGGGCCACTCACCTGATACAGCAGCGGAGGCTGTGGACACTCCGAGTAGCCTTGTAGATGGGCTGAACAAGAAATTGAAAGGATGCTTAGAGCATGCTGCTGCTGTTCCAGAGCTTTGTGCTGCAGCAAGGCACATGAATGAAGTGACAAACCTCTGACGGCAAAGCCAAAGTTTGGCAGCCCCAGCAGACTCTGGGAGCATAGCAGTGGCTGCCGGGAGAGCTGGTCCTGAAGGCATCCAGAGCCCAAGTGCCTCAAGGCAATGAAACCTTTGCACAGGAGAGGCCAGATACAAAATTTTTTTAACTGTGCAACAAAACATCACCTAGGGCATCACAGACTAATCACACCCTTTTTTGCGTGATTAGCATCTGCAGTAACCTCCAACTTGCTTTGGAATTGCTTATACTTCAGGGTTGGTAAATTTGGAAAATATCTTGGCCAGGTTTGATCGCCCAGCTTCGGCAGCTGACTGTGTTTCAGAAAACAACCTGCTTCTTTAAAGCACTTTGAAAAAGCTGTTGTCTGAGAATGACTGGTAATAAAAGTGCAGTGGATATAAGAAGGCACCATAAATCATAGGTGTGCAAGTAATAAATTACTTTACTGAGCAATCAGCTCCCTAAGAGCTTAATATTCCCAGTTTACACCGTGAGAATAAAATCTCTAAAATATTAAATCCTTGAAATATGTGTTTGTGTTTTCTCCTTTCCTACGATGTATTTGAGACAAATCTAACAGCAGGTGACACAGGTTAAAATGTGTATTTCTCAGGATGGAAGATCAAACCAAACTACAAGAAAAAAAATGAAAAACACTAAACCAAAGCCAATACAGAGGTTTTGATTGATAGGGAAATAGCCAAGTGGTGACAGTAAATGAAAGAGATGATGGGAGAGAGAAAAGAAACATAAATATGAAAGCCACATAATTATTTGTCATCAAACCTGTCATTGCTTTCATTTTGGTCTGTTTATACTACATTCCTTGTGTTATAAACACTACTTTGATGACTTCATCAGGCTCTCATTGGAATGAGTCCCAGCCATCCTCACCAGCACTTCTTGGGTGAAGTCACACCTTGTAGGGTCCAAAACTCGACCATGGGTCCCACAAGTGACAAGGTGCATTACTTCTACCAGAAACAATTCTGTAAGAAATTAATATTCTGAAATTTTATATTGTATTTCCACAGTATAACTCCTCAGTATGAAAGTATAGTCCTGTATTGCCCAATTCAACAAAGAAAGGGAAAGATGCAAGGCACAGAATGCAGAAGTACCAAGAATTTTTTAAATTCACGGAATGATTATTCTGGATTATTACAGAACTGCATATATAAATTACTCAGTTAATCTACCAGATATCGCATCTATTGTATAAATTATTCATCTGTTATCTCTTTATACTGTCTTTCCATTTGGTCATTATTCCTATTTCTGATATTTTACCTTTACAATTTTCAAACTTATCTGACCTTTTACACATTGCTTAAACAATTGTAAAATCATATCATATTATCCCTGAAAGAATTGAATTTCATATTCTCTTATTGAACGGTTTACATTTAACACACTCAGAAATGCTTTTATCACCTGAAAAAGTAAGAAAAATGAAACTGAAGATTTCAAATTACACCTCCTGTACAGGCTATTTCCATTTAAAATTATATCTCATGTTAGTGTGGCTACTACAGCAATGGCTTTTCTTCTTTTTCAGTGAGAAGACAGTACAAGCAATTTGCTCAGCAGCAAGGGTGCTTGGGAGATGGGTGTGATAGATTCAGACCTACACCAATTAAACAGACATCCTGCTTTACATAGTGTTTGTAGTTATTTTAAAGCCATCATACTGAATGCCATAAGAATAGCCTGCCTATTTCCACTGTCCATTATCCTCGCATGATGAAGAAGTTTAACCAGGTGACATTAATAATTTTAACATGTACATTAAAGTCCAAATGCCTCTGTCATGCTCAGGGCCATATATTCAAGAAAAGAAGGTCTGAGAAGTATAAAAGTAGGAAGATACCTAATTCCCCTTTTTTTTTTCTCTCTGGCCTCTTACCTTGAAAGTATGTTTTTGGCAGAGGAAAGGCAGATTCAGCCTGTTCAGGCTGCCTGATGCTTTATGGTGCAAACTCATGTATTTACTTAACTTTAACTCTGTTAAACTTAGATTTAAATCCGTGTTGAAATCTTCCATGATTAGCATCAGTTTAGAGCAGAGCATTTTAGAAGCAGTTCCACAAAAACTCAGTTTGTTTTTTAAAGTATATAATTAGAAAAGAGTATGTTGCTTTGCTTGTTGAATTATTCTTACTTATTTAATTGAAAATCTTTAGTCACTCCAATGTATTTGGATGTGACAGAGGGAATTGAAGGCCTTGCACTCTTGGATGGGGTTTCTGCTGAGTAGGAGAAAATGTGCCTGCATGTGACTAAGCTGCTAAGACCAGACTTCTCAACATGTGTAAGTCAAGACCTTTAGGGACACCATTTGCAGGAAGCCCACATCACTTTTCCACCATATCTACCCAAGGGACAAGCTCTGTGTGCACGTGTGTGACTGCCATCTTCCTAACAGAGGTACCTTGGTGCCTTTCTGTGACTGAAACAGGTCTTTGCTGTGGCTGCTACCACTGGGCTAAAGGAATGAGGACTAGGAGGTGGTCTCACTCTTGGCATCCTTACCCTTCCAGCACACTCAATGAGATAAAAATCAGACAAAGGCTATGTCTTCAGATTGTATAGTTAAGAACTTTGTGTCATAAAGCTGGAATTTTGAAACGGGAGTGTTATTTCTTCAATTTATTACTTTTCCAGAGTTACTTATAATCCTTTTTCCCATATATGAATTTTAATGCAACATGTCTTCGCACAATGATCATGAGATGAACTAGTCCTGCTCAGATAGGACCCCTCTGGTATCAGGAAGGCAGTCTATATCTAATAGGTTATTAGAGGATTTGGGCTTAGATTTAGAAATGCGATAATGTTGTGACAGATTTGAGAAATATTTAATACAGGGCAGAGTACTCATCATGAGATCAAAAGCTGTATAACCTATGTATGAGAGTTTTTTCTGACATCATTTACATTTCCCTCTCTATGTCTACTTTACACCTTCAAGCACATATGTGTTTTATTAATTTTCAGTAATTATGCCTGTATTTATTTAGCCCAGGTAAAAATTCTACACTTCTATATTCTCTACAGACTTTATTTTCTTATTATTTTTTGTTTCATGGGAATGAAGTCAGAAATGAGACAGCTAACATAAGCTTATTAGTTTCTCCAATTTACTAAATCATTTTTTCTGGTGTGACCAGAAGTTAGAATACATCCTGAAATGAGCAATGGCATAGCACAGACTTTTTTTTTTTTTTTTAATGACAAAAATGTCTCTTTCTTTTTTTAAATTTTTAATTTAATATATTTTCTAGTTCTTGGCAACAGCTCTAGATATTTGAGCCAATGATTTTTTGTAAGCAAGTTTCTTCAGTCTCTCCTAGGTTTGCAAAATATTCCTCTTGATTTGACTCTATTTTTAGATAATCTTTTTAGGGTCAAGACTGGAAAGGAATAAGATTACTGAAAATTTGAAGAAGTGCTACTTTCATTCTGCGGAACAACCTGCAACTGTTTGAGGATGATGGAAGCTGACAGGACCAGCTCTTCCCAAAAGAAAACTCAAAATCGTTGTGCCTGCTACAGAACACAACACCCATTTGTTTACTGCTTTTCAAAACTGAGCTTCACGTAAGGCCACACATTTCAGAAGAAATACTAATACATTCATGAATACAGATATACATGATATGGGTAAATAAATTTTGACCCGAAGCCCTGATGCAAGTTTGAGATTCAAGCAGAGACTTTAAATATTTTATTTTCATTTACTCAAAAAGACACAATAAGACTCAAGTTATGATTGAAAACGGAAGGATTTTTTTTTATATTAGGCCCCTGCAGTTTGGTGAAGTCAGCTGCTACTTACAGTACAGGGCTTCTAAAAATTTTTATTGCAGTAGCAACAGCTCCATGCTTAATGGTGGTTTACACTTGAATAAAGAATAATTGCAGATAATGGGTCTGTCAGCACGAATGGATTAGGGGTCTCAGCAGTGGTTCCATCACCACAGTGAAAATACTAATTTAAAATCTCGTTTCCTTTCCTTTGACCTTATGCCTCATTACTTTAATGGCATTAAGAGTTAATTTCTCACAGAGTAGTTTATTTATTTATTTATTTATTTATTTATTTAATATAACTATTTATTGTATCACTTTGCTTGGTACATAACATTGCATTTTTTATAAAGGAGCTTTATGTCTTGCGTGGCATTTGCCATTTTATGGTTTAGTTCTAGGAAAGCTGTCAGCTTTTTGCCAGTTTGAGGGCTGGCCGTGAGCAGATGGTGGAAGATTTGGGTAGTCACTTGAAATGAAAGAATACAAAGACTGACATCAAGACAGCCTCTTCAGGGGAAGGCAAAGAGAAGAGATTCCTACTCTCACCTTTTTGTAGTTTGCCTCTTCTATAGGAACACATTTGCCTCTTTTATAGGAACAATTGGGCTTTTCTAATGACTATTCCACTATGTATTTAATTTGTTATTTATAAATACAGCATGCATATTATCTCATTGCAGTCGTGTAGAATTCTATTTCTGCACTCGCAGGCTCCTATTTAAAAATATGAACTACTAATCATGCTTTTAGTTTCATGTATTGTTGCCATTTGAAGACTCTTTTGCATAGAAATGAAGAAATTAAAGTACACTCACAGAGACAGGATATTCCACAGCACATCCTGTGAGTCCAATTAATGAGTCTTTATAGAGGAGAGGAGAGTTTGAGGCAAGTTTTTTACCCTCTCCTGAGAAAAAGATGTAGCATTTCCTGGTTTGCCTCAGCTGCTGCTATCTAATTTACCTTCCCAGCAGATTTGCGTGACTCAGTACTGCTGGTGAGGGATCTCTGCCACCAGGTAAAGAAACTGTGGGAGGAGGTCAGCGCACTGTGCAATATCAGAGATAAGGAGAAAGAGCAGATGGATCTCCTCTGAGACCCTGCAGCGTCAAGAGTCTGAGCCCCCAAACCACAGTGAAGGAGAAGGAGACAGTCTGTGCTTAGCGGGTTGGAAAATGGAGACTCCCATGATGGTCAAGGCTGGGAGCTGATGGCCCCAGGAGGATGGCTCCTGCTCCACCTGCAGATCTGCAGCTGCACAATAGGACCAGACAGGGAGCTGGGAGCTGTATCCAGGGAAACGTCAAAACCAGCTGAGACTGAGCCCTGCAACAGCACCTTGATCTGTTTATAAGGTGTAATTGGAATTAATTCAAGTGGATTGTTCATAAAACAAATTTCTGTCAGTTTTCTGATATATAGGAACTTCAGAAAAAATGATCCGATTATAAAATAGCTAAATGAATATTTGATCAGAAGTTTGTTGTTTTTTTTTTTAATCAGTTAAGGTCCTTGAATTTATTTTCCTAATATTAGAATCTGTATTAAATTTAGAGAGGTTTTTATCTGAGTATGAACTAAAACATACTGAATGAAATGAAATCTAAACAGAGTCAGAGAATAGCGATGTAACTCCCTGCTTGTAATAAAAGATTGCTCGTAATAAAAGTTAGCCAAAACAAGCATTGGAGTTAAAAAGTCCTTAAAAAAAGACACTGAACATTTTATTGAGCATTTTACTGGCTTATCTGATTTTAAAGTTAGGAAGTAAGAAGTTTCATTGAAAGAAACTCCTCTATGACTCTTAATTCTTTCCTAAGCCCAGACAGTATTTGTCTCAGTCTTTTAGAGGTCCTACCCAAACAAAAGACTGCTTCCTATTTCATTAGTCTTCTGTTACTCACTCAGTAGGAAAGAAGAGAGACAGAAAAACTACAAAGGATAAAGGCAGCAGTAAAGAACTGTAGGAATGAAGGAAGCCAGGCCAGAGCAGAAAAAAATTGAATCAAATTTCCAGTCAATTAAATGAAATGGAAAAGAGATGTAAGGAAAAGTGAATAACCACAGGCGAAATTGTGCTGCCCTTGGTGAAGTCAACCAAAGCTGCTTCTTACAACATGATGAATGGTTAAGAACTGCAAGAATCAGTCAACAGATTGTTGGAACACTTGAAACAAAGCTCATGGAGGGAAGAGAAAGAAAAAAATCTTAAGGAGATTGAAGGAAGCCCGAGGGGAGCTTGAGGAAAGATATGTCTAGAGAGACACTCAGTAAAAGACAAAACCGGAAAGAGACAGGCCAGATTCTCAGCAGAGGCTGACAATTTAACCCATCTCATGGACTGTTCCTGTCAGACCTGTATGTTGAATAGTGGTAAATAAATTATAGAATCATGTCAAAGAATAAAATATATTACATTTAACATCAGTAGCAGGGTAAAAACTGTACAAAAAACTATACAAGTTATCTGGAGTATTATTTCAGGTCACATTTTATTAGGGGAATTACATTCCTTTTCTGGTATAAAACAATAACAGGTTGACATTTTTAGTTTTTCTTCTAAATATTAATTAAAATATTTGCTGTGAAAGTATCAGAAAAAAAATGAAATACTGTTTCTTTTAAATTTATTTCTGATTTACAGGTATGGTTTCTGTCCTCTTTACCTGGTGTTTCTATCAGTGACATCTGCCACATTAGATCTGTTGCTATGTGATAATTTGCTAATGCCACATGCTCAGTGGTCTCTCTGTAAACATCCTTGTATTTTTCATCAGTCACTCGTTAAGATTAGGTGGACTTGTAAATTACTGTTTAATTTTTCAAATCAGTGTGATTCTACTAAATCCAATGGCTTCACATGGATCCATTTTACACCTGTTACTCCAAGGATGACGTACGTTAGATATTACGAGGTTTGTAAGTTTTCTTGAAAGCAAGATATATAATAAAAATATTCTTTAACAGTAGCTGTGAAAGAGGAAAAATTATCTTAAATGAGCAAATGTCTATTGTGAGTTTTAATGGGATTATGAAAAAATAGTGACAAACTATCCTAAGTATCCTTACAGACATGTTAAAATATGATTTTGGAATCTAAATTGATTATGGTTATGATACAAAATTTGAGGGTGTTCTGAAATCCAATCAAACAAATAATAAAACCATCATCCAATCATTTAGATGCCTTGCACTAAACATTTTTGTGTAAGAACTACTTAGTCATAACTTCTTGAATCCCAGAACCTCCGACAGTCACTGACTTAATAGGCAAGAGTAAATATGGATTATTGCATCTAACTTCAGGAACTCAGACATGACAATGATGCTATAACTTACCATGTCGAAGGTACAGAGCTACTAACCTCATTCCAACTAAGTATTTTTGGCTTTTGACAACAACTCTGAATTGCATTTGGGAACTTGGGATACCAGAAGTAACTGAAACTATTTTTGTTTTAGAGATCAAGACTTAATTAATCAGTTAGTTAGGATAAATTAGAAGTAAGTAACTCATGATCATGAAGAAATATTCCATGTTTTGTGTGTGTGTGTGTGTGTGTGTGTGTTACTCATGGAGAGGCTGTTGTATGATAAATGTTGTTGTAGAGTGGTAGCTTGGTTGTTAGGTTGGCATTCATGTGACAGTGCTGAGGTTTCAATTATCTACTTGCATCAATCAATCTTTTAGTTTCCAACACTGTTGCCTGCAGTAATGTCACAGCTTTTCTGTCAGACAGGAGAACTTTGCGGGAAATGTTATTCATTACAGCTGCAAATCTGTCACTGTGCCTGGCATGGCTTGTTAATGACAACATTTATTTCAAAGAGTCGTGTTTCGCTTTGTTGCTGGAGAGTTGATTTTGTGATCACACAAAATATAATGAAATGCCAAGAAGATGAAGTGAATGAAGTTTGCCAAAAATGCAGCTAAAGTGGTTCAAATCTACAAAAAAAAAAATGCACATACAAATACAGTCTTTATATTTTGTTGAAAACATTTAATCACTTACTAGGTACATGAACATGGGCAGCAGAAAAATGTTGGTTAGAATACAGTAAGTAGAGCAGCAGGCACAAACAGCAAATATGAGCTTCATTTGGCTTTTCCAATCCATAGTACTGGAAAGAAAAAGACTTTTCAATCAATCTTTTAAAACAAATAAACAAATACAGCATCCAGTTCTTATACTGCTAATATTGAGATGTCATCTTTCTCCCTCATCTCTTCTTAAAGTAGTGGAACATTTTTCATGTGAAGAGAGGCTGAGACGGCTGTGACTCTTCAGCCTGGAGAAGAATAGGCTTGGGAGAGAGTAGATAAACCCCTGATGGAAGGGAATGAAGAAGAGGGAGCCAGACACTTCTTGGTAGTGCCCACTAACAGGATTGGGCACTGGGCACAAATAACAACAGCAACAAAAACAAACAGGAAATGTCACCAGAACACAAAAAACCACTTCTTTACTGTGTGATCAAATGTTGGAGGTTCTCCAACCTCCAGTGGTTCTCCAGAGACATCATGGAGTTTCCAATCATAATGATACTCAAGTTTAAACTTACAGAACATATTCCTTTACAACCTTGCCTAGCTGACCATCCATGGGCAGGGAGAGCTGGACCAGAAAACCTCAAATCTCAATTGTTCTGTGATTTATGCAGGCTATTCACACTATAGTTCAAAACACAGATTAACGTAGGGTCAATACATGCTCACTGTGAAGCAGTAGACCAGCAGAGCGTGGGTATAGAGAGGCATATTAATTGAATGAATTAGGAGGAGGGGATTATCAGCAAATTGATGATTATATCAGTTTTATATCAGTATATGTTCTAGTGCTATAGCAAGGGCATACCTCCCGCTATTCCTCGCAGTGCTCTCTTCATAATATCTCTGTTGAAATAGGTAGAAGGATATTTCTCAGGAGACAGAAACTTGTCAAGTACTCTTAGAGCAAACTTCAGACTCAGACACTCAAAATACGGCCTTGCTCCTTGCCTTTATTTTTTTTTAGTTTATGTCTACTCACCTATTGCATATTCCCCCCAAAATACCTCAAAACAAATGAAAAAAAAAGAACAGCCCACAGATTTAAAAAAAAAAATTAAAATTCAAGTGCAAAGTTTAACTGCAAATGTCTTTAGAAATTTTTTCTCAACGTGTAATGTTAATAACGTTCAATAAGAAGTAAATGATCTGAGATTTATAAAATAGGACAGTTAGTAAAATCTCAGAGTATGAGCAACTGCTAGAGATTTTGTTTCTGATTCTTTGTCATAACCAGTAAAAGAAGCCATTTGACTTTAGAAATAAACTTTCTATTACATTACATTAGATTGGACTCATTCTATTTCTCTGTGCAAAGCTGTTGTGTGGAGAGGAATCAATAAAATATAAGTGGAATTTATGCTAGGTCTTGCCATACGCCTCTACAAAAAAGTGTAAGGGCATCAGCAATAATAAATTTAATACATGAGTACAAGAAATATGAAAATATTTCTATTCTCAGTATGTATAAGGGAATTCTTTAAATCTTCTCTACACAGCATAAGAGAATCAAATGCAATCAAACCAGTAAAAATTCCTATTAACTACCTCATTGCTTAATTTCCTTTGTCTCCCTGATACATCCAAGCAATTTAGTGTGCAACATTATTGATATGTTTGTCATCTGAGAATGATGTTTTGTGAGCTTTTGAGTTCTCAAAGCATTCCTTGTGAAATAAATAAATAAGTAAATAAATAAATATTAAAAATGGACAAGCTGAATAATTTTGCTTGCTAGTTTACTAGGATATAAACATGAACTTTGTCTAGACATGCTGATTGTAATCCATCAAGCAATGGTTAAAGAGTAATAATCTTCATTATTCAGGGAGAATATGAAAGACTTTCCTGAATTACAATTAGAATTCTTAAAAAAAATCATAAAGACATGTAATTTTCTACGTCTTTTTTCTGAAATAAAGTTTGGCAAGAAGAGAGGTGAGAGAAGCACAAGTGGACCGCCTGTTGCATTTAGCCTCAGAATTCAGCAAACACATAATTTAGAATTTAAAAAATGCTCATCCTATAAATAAATATAGCCTACATATAAAGGAAAAGTAAGTGTAATGGTAATCAAGATATAAACCAAAACTTTTATGAATGATACGGGAAGAGCATGCCCATTTTCCAATAGAGGAAATACAGAATACTCCTACATAGAATATTGACTTTGAATGATTTTACATTTATATTGGGGTGTATAGTTAATTTTATAAAGTCTATTTGAGAGGCAGTATTGCTTCTAATAAATACACATCAGAGTATACAGTACTTGAATGATAAACTGCATAATCAAGATTACTAAAATGTTAAACAGACCAGCTGAAAACATTGGAACTGATTTTCTTCTCAAGTCTCATTTTGTTTCCTTTGGAAAGTCCAGTTTTATATGGAGCTTTTTAAAGGATTGTAAACAAATATTTTACAGTCCTTTTGTTTCAGTACCAATATTGCTTCATACTCCCTTAAAAACCTTTTCCTTGCATTTCTGAGACGGAGATGATCGGTGACCATAAATTAAACCCTGTTAAGTCAGTAACAATGTCTTATGCCTTAAGGTCCTCTCATGAAGATACAGAGGAGACATCTTACACAGTAAAGTAATGTATTTAGACAATTAACAGTTCCACTACTGCAAGTCACGGATTATGTGATCTCTACATCAGGAAACACGGAGAAGGGGCATGTAAGCAGCAATGACGTTGTTAAATACAGTCTGTCCTCTAATTTAATTGACTACCTGTAGGCCAGACTGGCAGCCAGCCTTCACAGAGAAAAAAGACATGCTATGACCATGCCAGACACCTTGGAAAATGCATAATCTTGTCCATTTTTTCCAGCTTTACATCCTCTTTCCTTATACTCAGAACAGCCAAACAGCTTCAACATATTGGGTACCTTCTCCTTTTTCCTAGTGTCCTTGTACTCCACATCATTTCCCACAGAATAGGGAGGATTGATCCCTCCTTGGATTTTTAAAATGCTTTTCTTAACAAGTTGGTGTTTGGTGCCCTTTAGTAAATTGCCCATTTCTCTAGGAAATTTATTACAAATTGATTTCACATCTTGTGGCTGAGCTTTCCCCCTTGTTCAAAGCTGAATCACTGCTCAAATGAGTTCTCCCATTCACTAAAAGAAAATGCTAAAGGCATTCTGATCACTTAGATGACTTAGACACGGGAGTTTAAAGTGCTTTGCTAATTCTTAGGGTATCTTTGTAGACTTGTTCTTTCTGTAAAAAGAAAGAGATCTGTTCTTAAAGAACAGATTTGTATTTGCAGATCTATGAACCAATATGGATTTATTCCCCAGAAAATAAAAACTCATCCAGCATATCACTTTTACTCTGACTTGCAGTGCTGCCAACCTAAGCTTCATTTCCACTCTTGCAACATGTTAAAATGCAAACCCAAAAACTTTAAGTTGTATTTCCCTCTGTGATTGCAAAGACCATATTTTACCAAGATGGGAAATGTCTTTCCTGTTTCCAACACAAATACATATTAATAAATAATTTGCTGGCCTGTTAGCAATTTTTCTCAATTCCTATTGAAATTTGTGATTCTTATTTCTAAGAAATATATTAAAATGACAAATCTGTTTCTAGTTATTCTCTTTCTAGTGTATACAATTTTGGTTTTTTGGCATATTAGCCCAAGGAAGGTCATCTTCTAAGGGGTCACTTTTTGTTTAACCTGACTTTGTGCGTAGCATAAACATGACAGTATGGTTGATTTTTCACTGTGGGGGAATGAGCTACTCCAGTCAAATGAAAGTACAGATAAAATGGAAATGAGAGAAAACAGCACACAGTTTACACACATCGCCTCAGTCTACCTGGTCTTGTTATCTCTACAAAACATGAGTAGCTCTAGAAATGTGTTCAGGTATGCCTCTGGTTTAGAAACTCTGCCCATAAAGTACTCAGGACTTCTCTGCAGATTATTGTAGGTGACCTGTATAGCATATTTCCATAGCACGTTTTTCCATGCACTTTGTTTTTCCTCAATCCCATGAACAACCTTCTTCTGCCCCATATGTAGTTTTTATGGCCTGGAAGAGTACCCAAACTATCCCTTCTTTAAGATGTTGCCTACCTGCCAATACAGCCATTTTTCTACCTCAGTGATATACCCCTGTAGAAGAAAGATGTTGTTATTCAGCTGTATGCAGATTCTTTATATGTTAACTCCCTTCCGGGAGCATCCTATTCTGCTATCTGCTGCTCCACCACAGCTTCCCTTCTGAAGGTGACAGAATCCCTGCTCTGTCCAAGAGTCCTTGGGCTTATATGTCTGTCCCAAAGATCCTCTCAGAGTTTTCCTCTAAAGAGAGTGAACAAGCACAGAGACATCAGGTGGTACAGTTAGTGGAGGAATCCTCTAATCTATGACCATATTCAGTGACTCTACTTTTACTCTGACTATCCCGCCGCCTCTATGTGTTGATTGGCTGAAGGGTATTCCCAGAGTTGCACACAACTGCACCATGGTTTTGTTTATCAATTATGTTATGCATGATTATGTCATGGAATAAGCTATAATTTTCATGAATTGTGTTATGGAGCATGCATTTAGCTTATTGACCACCTTCATCTAGACTAGCAAACATGGTTGATGTGAAAATCTAATAGCTGTGATCTTGTTTTCTGTGTATTGCAGCTTTCCATTTCAGAGAGTTTGTTGTCTTCACTATGTTTTGAACCACTCTAAATACAAGAGAAAATCTCTGAAAAAAAAAAAAAGAAAGAGCTAAATTAGAATAACTGGGGTGGAAAAGTATAAGTGCTCCTTGCAAATGGAGAGTTTATTAAGAATTCCCATTACAAAAATCAGAGCAATATAGCCTGAGAATTGGCCATGGAAAACAAAAGAAATGCTGTGTAGATCATAGGAGTGCAATGTACTTTTTCCAGATGGTTAAATCATATCCCCATTTTTCTCTAGAAAAATGGGCTTGCTCTTAGAAAATGCTTAGAAAATGTTCACTATAACAAAGAATCTTAGGTCTAGTGAAGTATTTTCATATGTTCAAAGTTGTTATACATAAGAAGCCCACTAAATCACACAAGCCCTACTGAAAGCGCAAGACAATGAAAGATCAATATGAAACTATCTTCCTCAGTTTTTTGATAAGATTTAATTTAATTTAATAGATTCTAATGGTGAACCATTAAGTTCCTGGAGCACGATTTCATTAATATCACCCAGATCACTGAAGTTTCTTGAATTAATCTCTGAAATACTTAATATATTTTATTAAAAAAAAAGATCTGAATACAAAAATAATCTTTCATGAAAATATATCTCTTCATGCCATGCTTCCAACATGCATAAAGTTTCTACTATTTGAGAAAAAAAAGGCTCTTGTTACCAATCTGAATTTCTCTTGTTTCAGATTGTGGACATGAGATGTTTATATAGCACGTATGGTAAGCAGGAAAAGAAGTAGACAATGATTTCCTCACCCCCATCTGTATATATATATAGACAATAATAAAACCAGCTGTTAAATTAGTATTTGAAAAATGAAATAATCATGACTCCTTTCCAGTTATTCTGGATTTTCTGTGATTTTTCTCTAAAACTCCAGTTCATGAACACCCGTCTTAAGTTATCAACATCAAATCTGAAGGTAACCAAAAGATAAGACATGATATCAGAAATGGAAATTGTATAAATTAATTTCTCTGGTTTATGATTCTGCCTATGTGTTCAGGTGCTGAATTAGTCTTTTAGATTTTACTCTTTGAATTCTGTCTGTTGATGAGAAACATTGAAATTTCTCAGAAACCTTTAAGTACAGTTAGTAATCTTATACCTAATTATATGACCCTGCATTTTCTTATATTGATACATATTCCTAGTAAGAAACTTATTAAGAAATCTCTGTTGTTCAATACCAGTGGCCTGGCTTTTTTATTTACAACCATAAATGTTATTGTTTGCCAACCTGACCACAAAAAAGTTATCGTTTCTCTCAGACAATTAAAAAAAAAAAAGTTATAATAAAGAATCAGTCTTTCCATAAAAGTTACAAACTTTCTATCCCTTAGATTTATTTTTAGAGATGTGCTGGCCTAATTTTATTTCATTTACTATTTAGTCTATGTGCCATTACTTTTATATTATATTAATTTTGGGTACTAAGTAAAATTGAACAGTTGCTGTGGCATATTAAATTAAAACTAGTGCTTTTATTAGCCTCTTTAGAAATCTAAAAAACCCCCCCCATATTATGTTATTTTGACAAGATCTGATTAATATCAATTAAATTATTATCCTACTTTAGTTTTTAAATTAATTGAGCTTCATACCAATTGTTTCATCCTTCTGCCTACAAATGATGCTATGATGACAGGATTATAATTACTTGAGTCACTATGTAGCCTTTTAAAATATTGGAAGAAAATTAGCTTACTTCTACTTCTCTGGAATTTCCCCAGTATTCCAAGATTTATTATGATTTTACATTAGTTTCCAAAGATCTTACCATTCAGCTCTTTCAAAATCTCAGTTGTAAAAGTTTAAGTTAATTATCCAGTATTTGGGGGTGGGGAAGAACATCTGCCTTAGGGAGTCCTTAAACTTTCCAAGAGTTCTTGCATTTCAAAAATCCTGTGCATTAGTTATATATTTTTCCATTGGGGCTTTATTTTTAGATCTATTTCCATGCTACTGGTGGTTAGCGAATTATTTCCTAATAAATTAGCCTTGCCTTTTAATTTCCAATTTTCTCCTTAATTTAGAATTTCTACTTAATTTAGTGCAGTTCTTAGCCATAAATCAGGGTGTTGGTGCATAATTTAGCTCTAATGTACCACATTGTTCACAGGGCTGTGACTGCTGCAACGAGTGCCCCAACTGAGTGAATAGCAATAAGCTCACAAACTAAGGCTAAGGGTTTTGTGGGCTCTGCTTGTCAAACTTCACTGAATGCCCCAGCGGTTTGATGTAGCTCTTCTTCCATTGCCTTCATTTCCCTCCACAGCTGAAAAATTAGTTGAACCTCTAAGGCTGTTGTTGGTGGTCCACATGTACAGTATGTCCATAAAAATATATTGGCGAAGAACAGGGTTAATTTTTTGCAGTAACCATGAGGGGGCAGGGCCTGGAGCCTTGTTGCTGTGGCCAAAACTCCAACCTTATCTCATCACCAGAGACTAGAGAAAGGGACTCCCTGTCTCTCACCTCCTGGAAGAAAACGCATTCTTTTCCAGTCATGGGAAAGTGCAGCAGGTTGAGGGTCCATCCATCATTGTTTTATCATTGTTCTGGTCTTGATGAGCATTTTCCACATAAATCACCGTCTCTTTGTAAATTTTTGTTATTGGCAATTTTGCTGTTACTGTTCATTTTCTTATCTCATTGCTGTTTCCAGTAAATTGTTTTTATCTCAACCTGTGACCTCTACCTTTTGTCTCTCACCAGAGGGGGCAAGGGAGTGGCTTGTGGTTTTCTTTTAAGTGTGGGTTATACTGGAGAAACCATTCCTAAACCATGACATTCCCACAAGAAGGAATCCATATATTCATTGCCATTTTTTTCTGTTCTCTTATTTCTTTTCTCAGTAGGGGTGATGCACAGCAGGGAAGACTCAAAAAACAGGAGCCATAGCATGTGGCTAAATGTTCCATGGGGTGACTATGTTGGCTGTACATCAGGAAAAAGAGATGAGCTGTTCAGAGTGATCTACATTGTCAGAAAAATTTTTATTTTAACCTCTCTGGTAATTATGGTGTTGGTCAAAAGTTGCCCAGGGTTTAACTTTAAGAAAATGTAAAGTAAAATAAATAATAAAGCAAGCATTTTCTTGTAAATGGAAGAGAACCATAACAAATGTGTTCTGTAAAATTATCGTAAAATCATAGAATCACGGAATGTTTTGTGTTGAAAGGGACCACAAAGATCATCTAGTTCTGGACCCCTGCCATGGGCAGGAACACCTTCCACCAGACCAGGTTGATCCAAGTCCTATTCAAACAACACAAAAAGAATTAGCATTATATTTTTTTGGTGAGCATGTAGCTGCTAGTAGCTTAAATTTTATTTTATTCATATGTTGTTATGTGCAGATGATATTTTCAGAGCTATTTTAGATTTGAAATACAATCATGGAAAATCCCAGCTGATAGACATATCTTTTGTTTTTCTTGTTCTTGGTTTTATATGTGCAAATCCTGAAATTTCTATTGTGCATGGCATATGCTATCACCACTTCTATTTTCAGTAGTAATATTCTATCCTTTGAGGTTGATATATAGCAGAAAGCTCATCAGTCCAAAAAAAGAAGTAAGATTGTTTAACAAAGCTCTATCTGAACCTGTTCTGGCTCGGATGATGCTTTTTCTGTGGCATGTCCAACTGCCACTGTATTTCATGGTATTTCAGGCTAAAAGGATACCCAACTCTGCCACTACGAGGTACTTTTTCTCCCTCACGCATTGCATCAAATAGGTGTGGTGGGAAAAACCCCACGGTGCTGAAAGACTCCTAGTGCGGCACTGCACTCCCAGCAATGAAGTGCCTGCTGGATCAAGCACTCTGTGATGTTAGTGTCTCTGGGACAATGGAACAGATTCGTAGATAACTGAACCCTGGATCCCTTCCTGCCCCACATCTTACCCATTGAGAAACTTAGGTGTAAACCTTCAATTTAGAGGCTATAGCTCGCTATAGGCCATGTTGCAAATTTCTCTGTTGGTTGCTTCAAACTATATTCAATTTCCTTAACTGTGCTTTTATCCAGTGGGCATGAAACATTTATGATGTTTTGGGACAGAAAAGTTTATATGACTTGTTTGGTACAGATACAGGTATTTTCAACATCTGAAATGAGTTTTCTTGGAGATAAAAAAGATATTAAGAATAATTTTTTTTTTTTTTTTTTGTACTACTGGACAATATTGAGAACAAATGTAACAAAACCTGACATTAAACATTTTTGTTGTGGGTAATGAGAAATGTTCCTGTGGAATACATTGGGAGGTGAGAGATGAACCAACAAGAGTCAAAAATGTAAAAAAGGGTAGACTTATTTTTCCTGTTCTTATTTAAGACCACCTCAAGCTAACCAATTAATACATCTTGGCTTGTTCTGCAAAAAACTTTTTTCAGAATAAGAGAGATGTGGGCAACTCTTTTGAATGTAGGCAGCTGAGGTGTATTATTCAGCTTAGAACTGGGGGTTTCCAAGGAGTATTAAATGTCCCGTGCATTTGTGCTTTGCCTCTGAAAAGAGCATAAAAAATTGTAAAGATCAGCCCAAAGACAGAACACAGCTTCCCATCCCTAGGGGGAATCTCTGTAGGGCAACCGCCCTGTTTGACCACAGGTAAATGAAAGACCTGGGGCCTGATCCAAGCAAAGCACACCAAGCTTGAAAAAAAAGACCCCAGGACAGGCTTTAAATCTCCAGAATGATATGTAGGCTCCATTCATCAGCACTAAATTCCATTTGAAAAAGAAAATAAATGTTGATTTCCATTAGGTAAGGAAAACATTCTGGTGATGTCGACCTTGACAACATCACTGTTGCCAAATGGGGTTGTTGAGATGTATCACATTCCCCTCAGCTTGAATTAGACATGAATGAATGAAATAAGGTGTGATTAATAGTATTGCCAGTAAAATTTGTTCTTGTGAAGAACTGATATTTAAAAAACTTTATTTCTCTTTTTTTTTTTTCCTTGTCTTTTTTTTTTCCTACACTGGAAAGTACCTAAGCTGCTACCTTGATCTGAAAATGTAATACACAAAAGGAAAGACAGGAATTTTCCTTGGTCTATTCTCTTAGATATGTATAACCAAAGAAATACCTTTGAAACTGAAACAGCTGGAATCTTGTTAATTCTTTGAACTTGTAAGAAGCAATTTTCTCCCAAGCCTCTAAGTTAAATATTGTAATTTCTCAAATTTCCAGGAAAAATAAAGAGAACGGGATCTCATTCATTGCAAAGATGTCAATACACTTTTCTCATTTTTATTTTCATTCTTATTATAGAAATTACACTTTCAAAATACAATATTTGTTTTCTTGACAAGTGCTGAGGGAACTATTTGACTGCCTAACAGGTTTTGAGAAAACCTAAACATTGCAAGACTTTTGTACATATATGAGCTTTCATATTTTCATTACAGTCTCTCACACAGAATTGCTTAACATAATGGCAAGCTTTTCTAAAGATTATTATTCTAAAAAGAGTTGATCTACTTAAAGTAATATGCTGCTGTCATTGATTTTATTTGTTTAATAATAATTGCACTTTTTATTGTACATTTTGCTCAGGAAAGTAGAAGCTATTTTGAAGAAAAATGAAGTCAAAGTTGTTCTGGAAAATGTGTACATGGATTTAATGATACACTTTACTCATCAAGAAGCAAGTTCTACAAGTAAGAAGCAATTACAGTGTTACAGTGCAGTTCCTGCAGTTGTTCCTGTCTGAGAGGACAGTTTGAGCCAATGAATGGATAACGAAGACAAGCAATAGACACAGAACCTTATGCTTTGTCAACATGCATTAGCTGCAGTGGTGAAAGGGGATGTAACACAAGAGGAATAAAAAATTGCCATCCAAGCACAAGGCAATATTGTCCATCTCAGAGGCATCTAACTGCCTGTGGGTCTGCCCTGTGTAACTCCCAGCAAAGGATCAGCAGAGAAATAATGGAGTGCTGCTTATAGGTAAGTGCATTATATACACATAAGGGGAGAAGGTGGAATATAAATAAGTGTATTCCTTCTTCCCATCACCTGCTGTCAGCAAAAACGTTTTGGCAAAAGGGATGTTTACTGTGATTTAGCAGCATCAGGAAGTAGGGATTGACCTGATTATAGCAGCAACTCTCAGGCTTCAGCACTTTTGTTAATCATGTGAAATCCTAAAGATGACTTGGGAACTAAATTTAAGCTTCAGGGTTTGAAAGATCTGACTGGAGAGTGTCTTAGCTGCAGGAGGGGGATCGAGCATGTGAGCTGACGAGGGGCAAGCACCAGACCTAGCACTTAGAGCCAAGCCTTCTGGCTGGGGCTGGGATACCTACAGCTCCTGCCAGCTGCCTGTCTGTGTGACCCTCTCCTCACCAAAGCAGCAGCACTGCTGTGCGAACTCCAGTGCAAATTGGCTCTTTTTAATAACTGGGTATCCATTTTATCCATGTGTCCTTCTTCTTCTTTCCTGTTACCCAGGCCAGTGCTTGAACACATTTTCGGCCTGATTGTCAGGTATACACTGCTATATCACCATATTGCCTCAAACATTCCTCAAACATTAAGGTAATTACTGCATTCTCAGGTAGGTGTTACTAGGGAGCATAAATAGGAGAAAATGCGTTGAGAAAAAGATTGCTTAAACATAGGTCTGCCTGTGCTGAGGCAGAACTGAGGTAATCATGGCTCAACACTATTTTGTGCAGTGCTTGAACAATGAAACATCAGCTTATCTTGGAGTTTATGATGTGACTATGACATTAGAAATGTACAACTACCTTTCTATAATAGCATCATTTTTATAATGGCTTTTAACCTCTGATTTCATTATAGAATTTTCAAGGCATTTATTCTATACTTTGTGAGATATTTGTGCCTACAACCTCCACATTGAATTTTATGTACGAGGAACAAGACATTTTTGGACAGAGGCTCTTGGATTAATTTTCTACCTGTTCAGACAGTGAGAGAGATTTAACTACTTGTGCTAACCACTTGAGCTTTTAACCATTTGTTATAATGGTATCAGACGAGCTTGGAATATTTGCTTGAAACAGAACTACTTTATTTTCCTGCTGAAAGGAGGTAATCACTTTTGCTGATCTACACCCCAATCTATCTAGAATTATGACTTTAGTCATTTTGACCTGAGCAGAATGTGGTACAACTAATTATTGTCCACATGATATGAATCACCAATTTTTAAGCATTTTTGAGCTACCACGTAAAGATGGTAATAATTCAGAACTGTGTGACTGCTGCCACCCACCTGAGCTAAGAAGTCTCTATTTCTGAACAAGACAGACCTGTGCTCCCATACTGGCTGGTGAAGGATATGCGATATTTATCTGGCGTCTCAGACAAGTGATGTTTTTAGAGGGTATACTCTGTAAAGCTCAGGTTCATAACATCTTTTTCAATTTAGACAATGTTCTCCTGTTTCAGTGTATTCTAATGTGAAGGGATAATCTTTCATTTGCTATCTGTAAGAGAAAACACAACTGAATTATGGAATTTTAATGTTATATTATGAACCCATATAGAAAGCCTTGCAAAAAATATGATCTGGAAAAATCATTAGCATATCTAATTTAGAAAAAACATAATCACTGAATAGTATTATTTTCATCCATTTGTATCTATATATTGCAACTATGCGTGTTTTTAAAGGCATGGAGAGACTAATTTTTCCATGTGAGCAAATACTCAGAGTTGTGTGTAAATAACCTGGCAACTTGCCATAGCTATGAAATGACTGCAGCCCTGACATTTTAGTGTACCTGCTTTTAGCATTCTGCTTATAGAGAACTATAAACCTGTACAAAAGAAAGGGGAAGCTGACAGAATACCCTCAGTTATAGCTCTAAAGAAAAAATGACTTCAGGAAAGCCATTTTGGAGAACCGTTTCAAAGGAACAGAAGAGGCAGAAAAAATGATATCTTTCTGCTCTCTGCTTTACAGTAAAACTGCCTACTATTTCATTCTGTCCAATTCTCTTGGTCTGTTTGTGTATTTTTTAGCCTGAGTCTATTTTTTCAATATGAAGCACAAACAAGGAAAAATGGCAAAAGAATAGGTATAAATAGTGAATAGTCCACCTCTAAAGAGCTGCCTTCTTTATGGGAATTTAGTTGTAATCTTTAATGGAGAACAGAGCTAGAGAAAACAGCTCCATACTGCAGCTGAAATAGGAACTGAAATGAAACATTTCTACTGAAAACTAACTTGCAGACACTCAAACCAGGTACTAATGTGTTTTAGCTTCTAATTATTAATTTACCAGACCAGGTGTTTTTAGTATCACTATTTTTATTTTCCCAATAGAACTTGTGTTATTTTTCTCTCTTCTTCTCTTTTTTCTCTCGTGATGTGTATGTGTGCACACAGCCACATGCAGAGGCTTCTGAAAGAATTCTAGAGCACTTAAGTAATGCCTAGATGATATTAATATTTATTGCTCTGCAATAATAGCATACAAGAGGTCTACGCAAACACCTGAATATATAGTGCTATATGCTATAGAATCGGAATAAAAGGTCTTTTTGTGCCTCCATGACCTTAAAATATAAGTAAGTAACTTGTGAGTCACATATACTGGTTTTTTTGCTGAAGACCACCGAGTGCGTCAGGACAATTTGGATAATTCTCTTCCAGATGAAGTTTATATCTATGGTAGGTTTTCAGACAAAATTTCCAATTGTACAGGTTGTAGGATTACACTGTAAGGAATAGATAATCTGTGACCAGTTTAAATGGAATAGCAGGAAAACTTAATCAGGAATTAAATATGAATTTAAAAATAGGATATCATCCATAAATTTGTAAGGAAGAGGTGGCTATTGCCAGCTATAGAAATTACAAACAGGTAGTCAAGGTTTGGCTACAAATTAAAGTGTATATAAACCGAGCCAGGGGGAGTTGAACCCCCTGGGAAGCCTCAGCTACATTTTGTAGTCCTACAGCATGCACAGCACGCACCACCGCTAAAAAAGGACTAAGGACTGTATAGTCTCCCTTGCAAACCAGTTCTTACAATAGGATTAGAACCAGCTGTTATTAAGGAATTCAACTGTAATTTTAAGAACAATTAATGAAAAAAAATATTAGGATCTTGAATGGGACAATTCAGAAATTTAATATTAAGATGAAAAAAGCAGTGCCAGAGGGTAGAACATTTCTAGTTCATCATAACTGAGCATCTAATGTATTTAAATAAGATTAGAAGAGGTGCAATCAGATAAAAGAAGGACTTGTTCATTCACTGAGTTACTTAAAGAATGTATTTTTCCCAATACCTACATTGTAGCATAACTTGTTTTTAAGATAAAAATGAAGCAAATGTAAAAATGATCGTAAAAAAGAGCATGTGTTTTATGTAAATTTCTTTTACTGAAAGACACCCAATGTATTTGCCGCAGCCCACACTGCTGTTATGTGATTATACTTTCCCGGAAGACCACTGGTACTGAATGAACCACCTCTTTTCTGTGGCTGTATGATTAGAAATACATGCTGTCTGATGCTGCCTAAGACCTTTTGTTTTAAAAACACATTCTTTCTGTCCCTCTGATTCGGACACATCAGACAAGATCAAAAGACTAGATGAACTACTCGATGGTAGCCTGTGCCTAGGGATGTTTGACTCGCTTCTTGGCTTCGCAGGCAGCCCTCAGTGTCCAGAGCTCACGGACTGCAGGAGTGAGGGTCGCCATGTTCCTTGTAAATTCTCATCAGGCTGAAAAAAGACACCTGACCCTGTGTCAGAACACTTGTGGTTTTATTATACAGTCACCAGAACTCCAGCAACCAGCCCACTATTTAGACTGAAAAGGTGTTGGCTAACAAGCCCTTTATTTGGTATAGGGCACTTCATTAACTTCTCAGCTACCACAACAAACTCCTCAAAAGGTTCTGGCTCACAAGCCTCAGCACACCTTCACAGTGTCCCCACTCACATAGCAAAGTTGTGGGGTAGAATATGATAGCTGTGCTTTGCCCAGGCAAAGGAATGGAAGAAAACAAAGAATATCACCAGTCCTTAGATCCTGCATTGGTCCTGCCACATGGATCCTCTGGAGCTGGGGTCAGGAGACAAAGAAAAAGAAGGAGGGAAGAAAGAGACCCAGAGAAAAGAGAGGGGGCCCAATCTGCTCCCTTTTATCACTAATCTGGTGCACACCTCTTATGCAAACTAGATTTTTCGTGCTGTTTTGTTTGTGCAGGCACATCCAGCCTTTCTCCAGGAAGTGAGCTGGGAGAGGTAGGATGGACCCGACCACGAGTTTCAAGGCAGAGCAAGAAGCTGGCTCACAACAACACTGCCCCACCTCCATGGGACTCTCTCTTCCTATCTCCTTTCCTGTAGCAATACTCAGGATGTTTGAGACAAAACATGCTTAGGTCTGGACCTCTACAGTAAGCAGTGCAGAAATGTAAGTGACTGATCCAGGAGGTGGGGAAGATGCTCCTCATGTTATGTGCCAGATTTAGCTCTGGTTAGGGTGCTTGAAGATTTCCAACGAACTCAGCTTAAGTCACATTTTCAAGGAGCAGCTGTGATACTGCATTTTCCTTATAAAATCATTTAAATCCCTACTCCAGATTAAGTAAAAGACACATCAGATGTTAGACAATAATCTTTAAATAATCTCTGTATTATATATCAGTTTTCTAAGATTTTGTTCTAAAATTAGTTTAAGCCCTTTTGGTGTATTTAATTAAAAATATTATTCTCCTTTTAGCTAGACATTATTCAGAAAGAGGGACATTGAGAAGCAAGGAGCAGAATCCTTAGGAAATAAATTTCATCTTGAATACCGAATTTTTCACACTGATTTATGAAGTGGCAAACACTTCATATTGTGCTTCAGCAACAAACAAAGCATTCCTGTTGCATCCAAGGTAAATATTAATGCAAATATTACTCCAAAGTTAAATATTAATGCAATTGGCAGCAAGATCAAAGCTATCATTGCAGTATAAATTATTTTAAAATATCAAAATATTTAAAGTAAATATTTAAATTGTAAAATTGGCATTTTTTTATTTCAGGAAACACTCTCAACTGAATAAAAATAACTGCAGAATTGGCTAAGTATTTAATTTGGTTCAGTTACAAAGAGGAATCTTTTCCAAATCTGGTATGTCAGCAGTCTTCAAATCCTATTTCTATGGCTGCAAAGACAAAATAATGGAAACAATTAAATGCATGCTTCGTTTGCTTGTTTTTCTCTCCAGCAATTTAAAATAATGAAATGGGTAAAGCATATCTCATGTTTCAAATCTGGTCCCTCACTGTCCATTTTCTAGATGTTCATTAGAGAGAATTCATCAATGCAAGCAGCCTTCCTCCACTTGTTGAATGTAGATCTGTCTAAATGTTTTGCTTATACCTGTTGAAGACAACCATGTCATATAAATACATTTTCTTGCAACTTAACCCTGATGGTAGTTAAGCCTACTTTGGTTATTCCCCAATCTACGTAATAACCCAATAATTTGAGTTATCAGACTTTTTAGATGAAAAAAATGTATACTCTGGAGTCCACTGACTTCAAATAGAGCCTTGCAAATTGAGCCTGAGACGTAATGATGTATTCAGAAAGAATATAAATAGTAGGTTAGTCACTCCTCAGTGAATACCGTGAATAATTTAACTTGTGCCTATTACTGTTCAATTTGACCCATATATTATCTCTCAGGTACCAATCAGGAAGAAAAATGTTGCTTTCATTAAATTTCATTATGGGCACTGTCATTGTATTTCCTACTCCACTTTAGAGGAGTAATCCAAAGCTGACTAAGAGATTTTAAAAGTTGTCACTCATTTGTCAACATCACATGTTCACTTTTTTATTGCCTGCAAACAGAACGGTAAGGAAAAATAGGGCACACCGGAAAAAAATTCCGAGTGACATCCTGAACATGTGCACACACATATAATGTTTTGTCCTTCTTAAAAATTTGACTTCTATAACCTCTTAGGAACATACCCCCTACTTCACATTTGTATCGTATTGGGGAAAATTTATCCTGGTTTTAATGAGGTCTCAGCTGAAAACTTAGTTTGAAATTTTAGCTCATGCATTAATTACACTTTTAATTCTGGACATTCTAAATATCAACCCACAAGATTTCACTTGCCCAGAAATGAATGCAGCATTCTGGAATGCAGAGCTGTTAATGGGAAAAGGGAAACAATTAAAATTTGGTACATTGATATCACAATTGTAGCAACAGTGTTGGAGAGAGCATCTGGAATTGATTTGAATAGAAAAGCAGATTTTTAGTGAAAATTAATTTGGCATATAAACTATTATCCAAACTTCAATCTTAAGAACTATACTTTGGTGTGTAAATTAAGAAATTACTTATTTCAAAGAGCTGGAACTGTATTCTGGGCTATTATTGTGAATTAATACTGATAATACTACAGTGAAGTCAAGGTATAATATGAGAGGATTTGCAATGATGATGCTGCTGCCGCCGATGATATAGCCTAGGAGATTCTGGAAACCAAAATAATTCTAGGAAATATTTCCAAGGGTATTTTAACAGTACCTTCACATAAATGTTTTATTATTTATATGCTAGGTTCCTGTTTACTGTGTATTTTTCTTTGTTAAGATCCTTTTCATGAATGAGGTCACAGGAGCTTGTCAGCTTTTAGTCAGAGCAATAGTATAATAACATTTTGTAAAACTAGAGCTTCCAAACACTATGGGAAAATAAATAAGTAGATAAATCTCCCAGCAAGTCCTAAAAGACAGCTTTTGGAAGGGTCAGGGCCTAAAAAATATTAAACCTACTCATTATGTTTTAGTTTTTGTCAGAGTACTTTCTCTTGCTGTAAGGGAGTAGGACCATGGAAAAATAAACCCCTTGGAAATACAGAGTAAGCCAGACACATTCAGTGAACAGGGAGCTCTCTGCCTGGCAGGAGCAGATTTACCTTTCTCAGATCAGAGAAGGGAGCAATGAGGGCTGTATGAGCATCTGTATCGTAGATTAACAGCAGGGACTGAACAAACTGATCATAACGTGATCACCTACACTGAAGAATGAATTTTCATTACACTGACTTTTATCCTCTCTGTAGAACAGGCATGAAGAAAGCTATGAAGTGAAAAGAAAGTTCTTCTTCTTTTCTAATTCCTGCAATGATAATGCTGTGATAGAGGAGAAATCTTTTTCCAAAGAGGAAGGTGAAGGCACTGGCAGAGGAGTCTAATGGGATGGTTACAACGGCATGGTTGTCACATTTCACTTTTCACTATGCAGCTATTCTAGTTTTGTTTTCAGTCTTTATCCAGGGCAGATAATCTTGCTCAAGGATTTTGCTAGTGCAAAAAGGGTAGAAGAAAGGGATCCATATTAACTGTTGGCAGTTAAAAAGAAACATCAGCTCCATACTCCCCTATCTTTTCTTTCTTCTTACATCTCTAATATGCAGTGGTTTCCTCCCTTTTCTCCCATTCTTACAGTGAAGAATCTTCCCAAGCAGAGCCAGAAGCATTTTGGAAACCATCATAGAAACCCAACACAATTCATGCTAGAATGAAAGGCAAGTTTGCTATTTTATGCTGAGTATTAATAGATTGCAGGGGCCTCCTGGGACAATAGAGGACTGCATTGACCAAAGAAACTAGAGTCCAAGTCAGACCAGTGAAGAGATATTCAGAAGAATTCCCCTGAAAGAATTAGGTATTCTTTCAGCTTCAGTAAACACTAGTACTTCATAACAACACAGATTGCTTCCCAGAAGGTTATGGTGTTACAATAAGGAGGTAAAAAGAGAAAGATTAATTTGCCATAAACTTATATAAATTCTCTGATTAGAAATTAAATTTGATGCACATTACTAAACTTATCACAGCAGGAGAAAGAATTTCAAAGGAGTAGTTGAAATGGGGTGGCAGTTAAGTTTCTTGAAATTTTCTACTGCCAAAAGTTATTTCAAAGAGTGGTTTAATTCACTGTTACAGAAAATACAGAATGGGTTAAAAATTCATCTGGAAATGTTCTTGAGTCTTTTCATATTGACACACCTTTGAAAGTCACACAAAGTGAGAAAACCAAAATTACGAGGCCAGAAGTTCAAGTTAGAATACCTTAGAAGCTTGAATAAAGAATTCCTGGAGGTTTTATAAATCTGTTAGCAGTGTCCTACAGGGCCATTAACTTCCAATAAAGGATATAAAAGATGTACTGGATCTCTGGAGACTGGTAATGGGATGTACAGCATTCACCTCTAGCTCGTTAGGTCAAATCCAGCCCATGCTGAAAGGAGGTCTTTTTGATGATGATGTCAAAGTTGGTGGGTCAACTACAGTTCTTTTCTAAGTTCCTCAGTTTTGGTGATTGTTACCTAAGTCTCACGCCATGAGCAGGATCTACACAGAATGATGTGACTCTTGAAACAGGTCATGAGAGTCTGTGCATTTACGGTGATTGTACCGCTTGCATTGTGCTTCTCCAGAGAGTGAGACAGCTATTACCATTCAACATGACACTTCCAAACCAGAATCTTATTGTATTCAGAAGTAAAACATTTTGCTAAAAAACAAACACATGCCCACTCACACCCAGTTATTTTGCAAATATCTGTTAATTTTTCTGCAAAGACTAATGTTTGTTCAGTCTTCACTATCACTTAACTTACAACCCCTTTTTATCTATGTTCTCAGGGAATATCTCATTTAAAAGCTCCTCACTCTAGATCATAATCTTTCCCAGGGTCAACTCACTCTTAATCTGTTTTTTGATTGCTGGTTTCTTCAGTTGCCCTGTAATTGCCTATGAGTGTTTGTTTGGAGGCAATTGCGGCCACTGTGTTACTCCACTGCTTGCTTCCACCAGCATCACCCTATTAGCAATAATCGATGTAGTGATATAGAAAAAAATCCATCAGTCCAAGGTAGGAATGAATTACTGTCATATTGACCATCTCTCTCATAGTGTTCAACACAGTATTGCACATTTGTATCCCTAGGTAATGCATAACATCCCTCCCTAACTTCCTATAACGTGCCTGGTTGGCTTTAGGATAATTCCCAGAGAGTGAGAGATGTCTTCCTTACAAAGTACAACACTGGGCAGCCAACCTTGCTAATAATAGCAAAGAATGGTTCAGTAGCACTTGTCACTTCTGAAGTGATTACATCTTAAATCCTAGAGGAAAAATGGAGGGTGGATAAAGTCAGTTACCACCCTCTGCGCTGTTAGTCCTCAGCGGCCTGCATGTTCAAGGGCTGTGATCCACAAATCATTACTGTGCTAATCACTCACATAAATGTAGTACACAACAGTAAAAATATAAACATAAAATATCGTTTTGAGCTCATAATGATAAGCACTCAAGAATTAAATAACATCAAGATTAAAAATGTTTGAACCTAATTTGCATCCAAACTCTCCTTTGTGCAAATGCATTATCATACCGTCTTTAATTACACGGTGATATGCTGTTTCTTCTGCAAGACTTTCATTAGGCGTAAATCTGATAAGCTGAGGAATCTTGCTTGTTTAGCAAACTTTTGTTAAGCAGAAAATCTCCATAAATGCTACAAACAAATTTTAAAAGTTTTCTGTCATGAGTCATTTAATTCTACAGAGATTATAAGTCCATGAAGGTTTCAAGCAAAATAAAGAAAAGCAAACCACTTAAAAATCAATATAATTAAAATTATCTTGATACCAGTCCAGAGGAAGGAGCGATTCCAGTGTATTTCAGAATTAAAATTTATCTATAGGTGAGCCTGGTTAATGTGGTCATTAGATGCTAAAAAGCTTACTTTATTTGTAGAATAATATTTTTTCTTACTTGTTTCCCAGTACTTAACTATGTAAACAATATTTTAATTTAGGTTTGCTCTTCTGGTGTTCTTAAAAAGAATGTCTGTTGCATATATAAAGTGATACTATTTGCACTAAAAAACTAAAAGCCCAAATCGGGAGTCTCCCACTCACTTCATGGCCCCTTTTGAAAGCTTTTAAAGAGCTACATGTTAAGGTACACCACGTCCATGAAGGACCATTTTCTCCCACAATACAAACATGGGAAGTTCTATCAGGACCATTGAAGGGTGTAGGAAACACTATCAGGTTATTGGTAGTCTTTTGCTGTAAGTTCATAATGGGTTATGGTCAGTTTGTCTGAGAAATTGTCTAGTTGTTCTATATTTAAACTCATTGCATTTTGCAGCTATTTGGTAGTCCATTTACTGTTTGGGAAATTAATAGCTAAGTGCCTTCCTTCGAAACCTGCTGCAGTGAGATAACAGAAGAAGAAATATTCAGTTACATGGTTACACAGGATCCATTGACTGTCTGTCAACTGTAAGTGCAAATGGCTAAGTATAAACATATTGCAAATGTACTCAGGCACTTCTACTGCAAACTTAAAAACATGCATAGAAGCAGGCATGAGCTATATGCACTTAAACCATCTTCCTGAGGGGTTAAACTGGTCTTGGAATAATTTCCTTTTCCCTTTCCCTTTCCCTTTCCCTTTCCCTTTCCCTTTCCCTTTCCCTTTCCCTTCTCCTCTCCTCTCCTCTCCTCTCCT
>VZTI01004655.1:1368994-1560284 GCA_013397865.1 Struthidea cinerea | reverse complement strand
CTCCTCTCCTCTCCTCTCCTCTCCACTCCTCTCTTCTCCTCTCTTCTCATTAAGAATTAAGAATGCTTAATTCTTTTAGTTCTTCGTAGGCAGCTGGAACAAATAGTGTTACACCTTTATAGGAAAACTACTGTTTTCAAGAATATGTTCTGAAACTCCATGAATTTTTAAATGTCTCAAAAGTATGTTTCAAAATACCATAATACATTCTGGTCTTGTAAATGTTTATGTTATTTTAAAAATTGTGCAGACATTCCTTTCCTGCAGAAAGGACCAAAAAACAGTCAACCAAAACCCTCCTTAAGAGCTGCTACTAGGGCACCCCCCATCCCCCTACTGGTGGTGCCTGATGCTGAAAAACTCAGATCTAAATCCATCTCAATTAACTGACAGTGCTCAGATCAGGAAAGGCCAATTTTAACATGATTATCTATATATTTCTGGAAGAAATACCTATTTTAAAACCTGTGTAATGTTTTAGTTGGGGGAATAGAACAGATTTTTCTTTTTAACAATATTAAATCAATATTGTTTTTATAATATCAATTCAAAAATGGAAGTCCCATTTTAATATCTAAAATCATCGTTTGAACTGAAATACCAAAGTCTTACAGGTTTTTTTTTTTATAAAAGTATTTTTATATTGTATAAGAGTATATAAAAGTATTTTATATACCACCATTTTTTTCCAATTCATCCTGTCCAATTCATCATGTAAATGTGATACAATAAGAAAATACTGTATCTTATTTATAAAACAGATGAAAAACTTTTCCTTTATCAGACGTCTCAAAATATAAGATAAATTTTAAGCAAGATTACTATATCAGGGAATACACGTGAAAAAAATGTCTTACCCTGTTGTTGTGGTTTCTCATCTTCAATTGACCTGATGTTCAGCTGTCGACATCACATACTATATCCACACCTCTGCCACCAGTAAACCTGTCAATTATTATGATGGTTTCCACATGGTTATAAATTCAGATCACATAAATGACCAAGGAAATATTCCCCCCCTTGCTTGATAATACCAAATGAACACTGGAAAAAGAGAAAGCTTTAAGCATTTCACTGCATTTCTTTTTTCTTTCATAAACTGTTTGTATAAAAGTTCTTATTGTTTGTATTTTATTTCTTCTGATATATGGGATTCTTCCACCATGAAACAAGCAGGTAGAACTGTAAAAAGAAACTTCTCCATGGGTTATCTGTGACATCAAAACAAGAGATCACTCAGTTACACTTAAGGAAAAAGAACCACTGCAGTTTAGTGAAATCATGTGCTGGAAATTCAGGCAGAGTAGAAGCTGTGATTTCCAGGTACGCTGCCTATTACTCTTTGTGTGAGTCTGTCAGCAACCTGCAGCTGAAATTTGACTTTCAATTTCAATTCACTTTCTTGTGAATTGAAAAAACTTTGGAAGTTGAGATCCCACAGGTCCTGTAGGTCACAGGTCATGATTGAGAAAAGGGATGTGCTTCATCATCTTCACTAATTTTGTATTGCAAGGGCTGTGGTGGCCGCCCAAAGTTGTTAAATTCACCTTGCAAACTCTTTAAAGACATTATAGACGCGTAACCAACTCTAAGGACAATTAGGAACTACAGGTGCAATTGCCCATGGAATCTGCATCTGGCAGCCTCCCGAGTACCGGTGGCCAACTCTACAGGACTGATTTACCCTGACAAATTTCAGGTTGACTATGGCACGTGAGGGAAAAGTAGAAAGAAAAAGGGAGGTTAAAAGAAAGGAATAGGGGATTTTTTTGTTTGCTTGTTTGGTTTTATTTGTGTGTGTGTCCTTTTGGTGTTTTTTTTTTATTTTAAAAGTGATAAACTAACTCTGAATGTCAAAAGGCAGTAATATTAATCAATCATAGCTTAAAGCTTAAAAAGTCTATTGAAAATTTAAGAATGCAGGCCCAGTGCTTAAGTATGTCACTGGAGTATTCCTGTTTTTCATATGCAAAGCTGTCAAAACCCATTAGACTGCCACACAAAGAATTGGCCATTGCACTGAAAAGATTTGAGAGACCAAAATACAGAGCTGGACTGCACAGGTGTCATGAATCTTCTTCTTCTGTTTTGAGGGGTGTAGTCTCTGAAAACTTTCTTTCTCCTTTATCTACAAAGGTAGAAAGGAATTCTTAATGATCCATAAAAGAAATGGAAATGATGGCTTGCTGCATAGGCTGGAAAAGCCTTTGGCATATGTTTATTTGCAGCATACAGAGGTAGTATATAACTTGCTGTCTTGTTTGTTTGTTTTTTTGTCATCTGTCTCTAATACAATAGACATTTCCACTTACTCTCCGCGGTTTCTTCTTCCCAAGCCTCACTAATCCTTTTTGTTTGCTCTTGCAGAAGAGTCCAATAAATTTGTTCTTTTTTTACACTCTGTTCTGCTGAATTCAATACTAATAGCTCCATTCATCTTTACTCAGCCTGTTCTGTTTGACATCTGGAGAATCACTGTTGTGTATCGCTGTCTAGATATAAATAAGCACAATGTTTGTTAAGTCTGCAAAGTTAACCACTCAAAAGTTAGAAGATGGTAAACTTACACTTGTCTTTCAAAATGTTAGTACATTGTTTGGTGTGTACATGTTACAGAAGAGTTTTACACTGATGCTGCTTTTTAATAGGACCCTGAATCGAGTGAAATCAATACTTTTTTATTTATGTAGCATAAAGTCATTATTCAAATCCATCCAATAAAGAATTACTAATTTATCCCCGAATGGACTAATTGTGGTTTCATCAGAATACAAAATATCTTGATCTTTCTTGGACATTAAAGAGTGTATTTTCATGACAGCACAATAAGATCAATCGGTATTGATTCTATGCAGGGGCCTAGGCAGACGTGTCACAGGACAAGGTACCCACTTATTTCATATGTCCTTCTTGAAACATCTGAGTCATGACTCTCCAGAACATTTAGGAATTACATCATGCAGAGCAAATTTTGTGACTATTATCTCCTGCCATCAGAAAATGGGAAGGATAGAAATTCTACTAAGCAAGTGTAATGTGAAATACTTTGAAAAACATAAAGTAGCTTAAAATGTCAGACTTTGGAGGAGTTGTTGCACAGGAGTGCCTAAAAGTTCTGGGTAAATACAAGACAGTGCACAAATATACAATCAAGATGGATTGTACAAAGAAAAAAATCCCTACATTAAAAAAGTAAAATAAGGTTATCTTTCTTTATTATTTTTTAAAATGGTAAACCCATTTAAATTACAAATTTAAACCAAAATGAACTCTTCTCTTTCAGTAAAAAATGCACAACACTAGATCATCCAGAAAGGAAAATAAAAACAAAGCAAGCAGCACAAAAGCAACATTGGAAGATACATAGCTTGGAAAATTGCACCTAATCAATTGAAGTTTGGCAAAGTAATGAATGACTAAAATCAGGGTGTTGTAAGGGGGAGCACTAGTTTATCTTTGTTATTGCCTATTATAAAATAATCATTAGAAGAGAACATTTTGCTTTGTGTTTCCATACAAAAGAATTTTATGGTTTCCAAATCAACTGATCCAGCTGCAATGAAATGATGATGCCTCTGTATTATGTGCTGTTTGAGGAAGGGATAATGAACTTTTAAATTCTTCTAAGGATTAATTACAACTCCCAGCCTGGAAAATCACTGTTGTGTGGCATTCATTCTTGGTGCACCACAGATAATACATAAAGTATTGTCATTCCAATTTAAAATCCACTGTGCACCTACTTAAAGCCTGTAAAAGTTTCTTTTTTATACTTCTGGTAACTATGGTTTTCATTGGGTGAGTTCATTGCTTTCACTTGGCGGGGGGAGGGCAAATACAGCAGATATCAAAGATATTTCTAATTGATTCCAGTTCTCTTTGTTTTCTGTTACATTCCGGCTGGCTTGCTGCTGCACAATGGGTCAACAATGATTTTTAGATTCATTCTTTATTGACATATAAATAGTTAGAGACTAGTAAGCTTCCTAACCCACAGAGATTTACCCATCAGATTGGATCTTGCACAAACATCTTGCTCTGACTACAACTTCAGTAATTCTTCCATCTTCTTTTTATTTTTACTTTCCCTACAACTGAGTGATTTCGCAAAAGGCTTTCTACAGGCTTACTTCTTGAGGAAAGATTGCTTTTACATGAAGTGTCAGTGAATTAGTTTCAATGGTAGCTGCCATGATAATGCCAAGACTTAATACAGACACTGCAGCTACTGTACGTTAGTTATTTTTCACTCCCTTTGTTTTGCGTATAAGAGGTTTGTAAAACGGTGCATTCTGCTTCCGAGTAAAAAACATCATTGGTGAATCAAGGCTATTACAAAGTAATGTCAAAACTTCTACAGGGTAATGGGATGGAGAACGACATAAGTAATTTCTGCAATTCTTGAATTATATTTCAATGTTCAAGTTCAGGCCCACTCTGAATGTGTTGTCTTTTTTGCTATGCATGCCGGTTCTGTGGAGAACAAAGAAAAGTGTTGGTATAGAAGGAGAAGTATTGTGACATTCCCTTGAAATGTGAAATACAAACATATTATTAATGGCCATTTCCCTGTCACACCTGGTTCCTTAACTTGTTTTTTCTATTTCAAGTATCTTAGGCAATTTTTGTCATATCCAGAAACAAATGTCTTCACTTTTTCTTAATTTAAATTAATAATTAATTAATTAACTAATTAAAAACTTTAATTCTTTTTAATAATGCTTAGGGTAGTCTTGTTTCTGTGCATCCCCGAATAATTTACAGTGTGATAGAAACACACCTAGTCACTATGTGACTATTGAACTCCCAGTAAGTCCTTGTGTGTGTGCATGCGTGTGTGTATCCTAAAATTCATAGCTGCTACTTCCATAGCAGGGAAAGAGAAGTACATCTAAACAAAGGCTTGGCCTGTGATACTTTAAAGCATGGAGAAGAGCTAACATTGAGGAAAAAACATTGCTAGCATTAGGAAAATGTGAGGAGTGCAAGGAAGTAATTTATGATATATTTTGTTGAGGTTAAGGGAAAAATTTAAACAGCAAAACCCTGACTTCACAAAGAGGCCCTAGATCTATATTTGCCAAAACCCAAATGTAAGGAAAACAGACCAGGTCAGTGAGTCACAGAGTAACAAATCCTTTGGCATGCATATGCCTCCCAGCTGTATTTAATATCTATGTACATGCAGCACATGGAGTTCTTTCAGAAAGTCAGATTTTAATATTCTCATCCATTTAACAGCATGGTCTGTGGGCAAACCTGGTATTTGACACAGGCTGTGTCTGTACTAGCAAAAGAAATAGTGCCAGGGAATGCTTTTGGCCACTGGAAATCATCTATACAGTTAAATTGTTAGGGTGATCTATGGCACATATTTGCCAGTATCAGGTAGCACTTGCACCAGCCTCTCCTGGACAGCAGCAGGAAGTGGGTGCAGGCCAGAGACCATTATCCATAAGCAGTGTGTGTGTGACCACCATCTGCTGCAGGGTTAGAAAGCCAGATGTTATAAATGTAGACCTTTCTATGCTAGCTTGCCACTGTGCTGGAGGGCAAATTTAAGCATACTGACAAATTTCTTAGAATTAATAACAAAAGCTGTTGAGATACTGAGACAAAGGGCTCAAGAGAAGGGTGATTTGTGTTCTGAAACTTTGTGGAAGTTCAAAAACCTTCCTTTGTGGTTCATCTTGTAACCCAAATTTCTCTGACATTATATCTATGAATTTAAATGGAAGGAAAAAAATACCAGGAAGATGCATCTCCTTACCTGTTCCCACATCAGTGTTTTAGCATGTCAGTATCATCATCTTCAAGGAGGTTGGACCAAACAACCCCATGGTGGTCCCTCACAGAAGATTCTGTGATCTTCTAAGCAGAACTTAAATTGTCAGTTACAGGCTTCAGGATTGACTTTGTGGAGAACTGCTGGCAGATGCCAATGACAGTACACAACTGTGAGATAGGAACAGTTCCAATTTACAACCAAGGCTATCCTACTCCTGATGCATCCTGCAGTTCATCTTAAGGGCATTCTTGCCCATGTGCACACGCAATTTCACAGACAGAGAAATCCAGAGAAGGTAACTCTATCCCATTTTGAAAAATGAATGACCTGGGGGTTTTGTTTTTGTTTTTGTTTTTGTTTTGTTTTTTTGTTTTGTTTTGTTTTGTTTTTAATATGACCCTTTTCTTTACAGGACTTTGTGAAAGACACATAATCTAAAAATCTTCTGAGTAGCAAAAATTGTTCAATTCTTGTTACTCTTGTAGATCATAAGGACCACATTCATGTCACATTTAGCTGCACACAAAACAACTACAATACAAAATATTAAGAAGGACTTCAGAAAGTTACTTCACTTCTTAAACAGAAGAGCTTGCACTACAGCCTAACAAAAAATTTGAAAGTTTTAGCAAGAGATGTTTCATGAAAAAGATCACCATTTTCCCATCTGTTTAGCTAGCAAACCTTGCTCACCATCATAAGTTTTAAATGAAGTTACACATAAGACTAGAACTCCCTTTTCTGTTCACATTAATTGATTTTCATTTTGAAGGCTTATGAAAAATGCGGAGTTCCCAAATAAGCCTGAGACAAACATATGATCAAGACCAGATCAGAAAAAATGCTATTTAGTACATGAGGCATCCCTAGCTGTTGCTGCAATAAGTTTAAGAGACTAAAGAATGATCTCAATGTCTTTTTAATGTGTAATGTGTAATGTAATAACAGTGGATTGATTGGCTTCCCAAGTGGGACACTGGAAAGATTTGACATAGACTCCTTTATCAGTTAGCTGATTCAGATTTCATGTCTAAAAATTAAACCTGGTCTCATTAAACTGCAGTTCAGATTGGAAAAATGACAGTAAAAAGAAAACCATAGGGATCCCACGTTCACCGTCTCTCAGTTATTTCACAGGAGATCTGTTCCCTTTTTCCTAATTGCTACTTCTACTGAACATACCATTGAGATCTGAAATTCAAGTTTCTATCTGTCATTATTAGAAATATAGAAACAATGCACCCAAAAACTACGTAAACTAGCATGCATGAGAGAGGAGCCTGTATATTTTACCAGTGAGGATTCTCACTAACAAAAAATGGTAGTTGCACAGACTTATTTAGCAATATAGAAATACTGGATACCCTAGTATCTAAATATGTTTGGAAATTGTCTATGCTAAAACTCTGTCAATTGGAAAATTATCACAGACAGAGAGCCGAGTCTGCAGTGTAGTTTACAGAGCAGTTAGGTTTTTCTTTAGTGGTACTTACAGAGTCCTTTTAGTAAGCACAGCAGAACTTCTCCTTAGTGGTGAATCTGAACACAGAGATATCTAAAGTACACAGTGAAGCACAGAATCGCAGATTCAACTAGGCTGGAAAAGAACTTTGAGATCATTGAGTCCAACTTGTGACCTACCACCACCATGTCAACTAGACCATGGCACAACGTGCCACATCCAGTCTTTCCCTAAACACCTCCAGGGCTGGTGACTCCACCACCTCCCTGGGGAGCCCATTCCAATGCCCAATCACCCTTTCTGTGAAGAACTTCTTCCTAATGTCCAATATAGATCTCCCCTGGCACACGAAAAAATGTCCTCAAGCTGCCATCCCATTATCTTACAAAGAAGATGAATCCTAACACTCTACTACAGCACTGTGCAGACATCCTTGCCACTTTAGCTTAATCTGCCATCCTCCTCCTCCTCTCTCTCTGTTTGCTCTTTCATCTTCCCCAACCTCATAGGATAGGGACTATTAAAGAAGCAGCCAAAAGAGCAAGAAACCTGCTCTTTCCTGACTGTAAAAGTGGGACCATTGCATCTTTGTTCTCACTGCTAGTTGCTCTAGAAAATTGCTTATCTTGCTCATGGCTTTATGTACTAACTAACATGCCCTGCTGAGACGGCACTAGAGAAAATTTCAGAGAAGCAGCTTTGCAGTCCTTCCACTGACCTCCCTGACACTTTTGGTTGGTAAAGCCCAAACTGTGTACATGTGTTCAAGCAGAACATGTTTGTGCTATGATAAAAAGTTCAGAATAATTGATTCCTCTCTTCATAAATTAGTAGAAAGCATCTGTGGAAAAAGTGCAATTGTCAGGTTTAGTTCCCGTCTTCTCCCAGCCTGTCATTTTATTCCCACTCTTGCAATAAAACTTCATAGACTCAGAGCTAAGAACCACATTCACCAGGAGAGGAGGAGACTGTATTTAATCTCTCACATTTGAAAATGTAAAGAATTTTATACTTCCTGTTTCAAATAACATGTTTATGGCATAAATTATAGTTTCACCAGTGCCCTACAAACTGCTATTCTGCTCTTCCCAGGAAGAAGAAAGATCTTTTTTTTCTAGTCAAAATTTTTTGAACTCCCAGACATCAGAAGTATCCAGATTGTAGCTCTGTCTGTACTAAACTGTTTGTGAGAGCAGGAATCACTATCTACTTTGTCATTTTGGAGATTTTCTTTGGTGAAGGAGAAGATTTTGACATATGTACTGATGGAGATTTTGCTCTGAAGTCTCTGAAATTAAATATTAGCCTCACATATCTCCCCTATCTTTCTGTATATCTGTATTCCAATTATGAATATTGGGTAGACTGTCTGAGTGCTGGCTGGATCTCTCCAAGCCATGACTTATTCTGACATGGTGTCTAGTCTGAGACAAAAACTCACTCTAAGAATTTTAATAAGATATTTTTTTATTCTACATTACATTTCTCCTCTTTATTTTACCCATAATTTCCATTATGACCTGTTCACTTTTTACTTGCTACTTGTGTATGAAAGTAGCTCTCTTTGTGATGTTTTTATATGCAAGAATTTTATAAGAGTGAGAGGAATAGGAAACAAGAGGTTGATCCATAGTGCTATGCTGTTTGAAAGCCAGTTCTTTCCTGCTTAATAGCAAGCAGATGGCTAACTTCCCTTTTACTATTTTATTTTCTTGAGCATGCTTATGTCTTATAAGGCAATAGCGGATGTTTTCTCTTTCTGCAGAAGAGAATGACAGACTTGGATTTGTGTGGCATCTCATTTTATTCCAGTATCATCTGACTTCTTTCTAATTTTGTCCTGTTTGATTATTTTTAACTAGCTTCTCTGCATTTAATTGCCACGTTTCACTGCTCTGTGAACACAGCGAACACTTATTAATCCAGTGGTGAAATGATTCTTAACTTTAATAATGCAAGGTCAAGACATTGCTAGTGTCTGCTATTAGAATATTTGATGTAGAACAAAATTCAACAAATACTGCATTTGCAGGTTCTTACTAGGTTTTGTCACTTTTTAGGCAGCAAAACTAGCTAACTATTTCTTTTTTAAATGGAGATCCTATGTCAATTTTGATGATTCTAAAATCTGCTTTAGTGAGGACATCAGAAAATTCTGACTACTTTGTTTAGGTGCCCACATAAAGGCCTTTAGAAAATTTGACTGCTGTTTAAAACTACGTTTGTTAACTGCTCTCATTGCTGGCCTAATTTTATGTAGTTCGTATTATTGTTATATGATAAAGCTCTGGAAAACAGCATGTTAGCTACAGGTAGATATCTTATCTCTCAGTACCTCTTCACCTTCTTGTTCAGGCTTAGAGTTTTTTGAAGATTTCATCCTGGAAGTTTTATTATCTCTTTCTTTACTCAAGAATACATGAACCATTATTTGCAATTTCTGTGATAGTTTATGATTCTAATTACTAACGAAGAGGTGCATTATAAAGAAGAAAAGGCTGAGAAGAATAAACTGATAAAAACACCTCTGCACATCTCTTAGCCTCATTACTGGTGCTCTTTCGGTGTTTAAACCTAATATGATGATAACCATTCTTTACACAATTTTCTTTCATTGTGCTCATAACGCCATGGAATCACTTTCCCCTTAATGTGAATTGCTGCTGGTATTACCTTCTGATTGCTTGCTGCCTGCACCCACTGTCTGTTTTATTGTGTCTGAAATGAGCTCTCTTTTTTACCATCCTAACACCTCGCTCTTTTCTGGATTCACCTAAAGCATATTAAGATCTACTTAGAACATTAAAGTTACTATAACTGTGATTTCCCATTTCACTGCAAGACAGCTGGAAGACAGTACAGAATTTTCAAATACCCATATATTTGATATACCAACATCTCCTATATTCCTTCTTCCTATGCCTCTTCTTGACCCTGGCATTTCCTAATCAGGCAAAGAGGGAAATTCTTGATGGAAGCATTATCTAAGACTTCCTGAATTGTCGTCAAATGTTTAAGCAGATAAAAAGTGCTTTTTCTGATGGCCATATTTTTGCTCAGGAAGCATCCATTTGGTTTAGCCATAGCAAAATTAAAATATTGCTAGGATTATATTTAAACTTTTGGGATTAATTCTTGTTTGATTAGTGACCAAAGAGATAATCTAGTCATCAAATACATTTTATAACATTACATTACTGTATGAAAACTATGTGACTACTGGATCCATGCTCAGTACAGACAGACAATGGTAAGGAATAATAATTTGCTGGAGAACGGATTTAAATTGAACATGCCCTTTGCAATACTGAAAACGGGTTAAAATTAATGATGGATTTCTTCTACTTCTTTGCAGGAGATTTAAAGAGGCAGCAATATTAGTCACAATTTTATGCAAAAATCCTCTCACTACTGAATTAGCTTTCCATGACAGCAAAGCAGGTTACCTTAATACAGTTTAAGAATGTGTCTATAGTAGTGATAAGAGAGAATTTTTTGATGAATGTTATCACACAAAAATAATGGGTCATTTGAAGGGACTGATAAACAAAGCCGTCAACTTTCATGTTCCAAATACACAACATTAGATTTTACATTATAAGGAAGAATATTTCTACCAAAATTCAAACAATTTTGAATTGTGACTTCTGTTTTTCTTTAAAAAATGTGTCTCTCTTATCCAGCACCTCAGCTATTATGCATTTTTTTTCTAAACCAGCATGTGATAAATAATTGCTTATTTATAACATCAGATTTCTGTAGGAAAATCATAGCTCTATTTTAACTGAGAGATGTTTTTCATGACAAAATAACTGGGATTGACATTTTAATAACAAGGAATAGCAATGTGAATTCTAGGGATGCAGTAAAAAGAATTATATGGTACAATAATTATTTGAACGGTTGACATGCTTGCCAAAAATTCGTTCAACAGTTATTTATTACAAAATTGAATCAAACTATGATAATTAACAGATCATGACTGGCAAATGTTGAAATCCACAGTCATCAGTGGATTATTATCTCTATAATTTATCAATTATTGACACTATAAAGCAGATTCCACAGTCTTCTTACATGGAGTAGAAAATATTTAGACAACCAGGATGAGTTGAAGGACCTGTGAAGTTCTGCATCATCCAGCACACAAGCTCTTGCATACGGGCAGTTGAAAACCATTCAAAATAAGGAGAGCTTAAGGTTCCCATCATTTAAACAGAAATTATTACTCTAAATACTTTCTGCCCTGTTCTTCATACACAAAGTATAAAATTCTGCTATTTAAGTATCTTCACACTGGCTTTGCAAGGTGAAGTTAACAAGGAAGCCTCAGAGTTCATGTTTCCCAAGTCAAGGTGTCTATGAATGGGGGCTGTCTGCCAGCATGCTGCAATCAGTTTTGAGAAATTTTAATGATTGTGTTCTCAACCCACCAAAAGCTGCAGAGCCAAGCTTGCCTTCTCCAAGATCCTAGCAGCTTCTCCTGATCACTGGAGAATTCACGAGCAGAGGATCAGTGCCCAGTCATCCAACAGAAAGTGGGTCATAGCCAGCCAAGTCATGGCACGTGCAGCCAGACTCGCCTGCTAAGTCACAGCTCCCATGGCAAGATGAATTTTGCAAGGGGAACATATATTTTGATTTATAATTTCAATTCTATGACATTTAGTATAACAGAAGCCAGCTTGGGTCAAATCCATGGGAAATGCCATGTTATTAATGAAACTTAATTTAATAATAATATTAATGTTTGCTTAATTTAAGAGTAACAGCTGTTTCTCTTGCAGAAGGATATGACTATATTTTTTCCTGCTGTACAGGAGCACAGTAACACATTTCTCTGATCCTGGAAAGCCAGACTAATGGATTGCATATATCTGCATGAACACATGCACTGAAGCCTATTTCCAGTCTGCATAACTTATAGAAAAAGTCAATTAATAGCTGGCCAGCTTGTCTGCTGTGCTAGTTTTGGTTGGGGTAGAGCTAATTTTGTTCATACTGCCTGGTATGGGGCTATGTTTTGGATTTGTGCTGGAAACATCAGGGATGTTTTCACTACTGCTGAGCAGTGCTTCCATAGAGTCAAGGCCTTTTCTGCCTTTCACCAGCCTCCACCTGCCAGAGGTGGGGGTGCACATGGAGCTGGGAGAGCAAACAGCCAGAACAGCTGACCCCAGCTGACCACAGGGATATTCCATACCATATGGCGTCATGCTCAGCATATACCGCTGGGGAGATAAGGAGAAAGGATGGGATGTTCAGAATTACGGCTTTTGCCTTCCCAAGTCACGGTTACACGTGATGGAGCCCTGCTTTCCTGGGCATGGTTGAACACCTGCCTGCCCATGGGAAGTGAGGAATGAATGTCTTGTTTTGCTTTGCTCGTATGTGAGGTTTTTGCTTTACCTATTAAACTGTCTTTGCCTCAACCTACGAGTTTTCTCGCTTTTACTCTTCTAATTTTCTCCCCATCCCATTATGAGGGGAATTAGTGAGCAGCTGTGTGGGGCTTATTTGCAACTCCAGTTAAATCTTGATGGTTGCACATGTGTTATGTGACAATGAAGACTTTTCTCTGCAGAGTGATGAGTTTCAGTAACATGACATTGAAAAGCTACTTCTTCATGAAAGGAAATCGGGATGACTTTCTAGGTCACAAGGAAGATGCAGAAGCATATTACTTGGAACTTTTGGATAATATTGTTCTCTGCTTGAAAACCCCATTAAAGAGTGAAACATCAAGCAGCTAAATAATCCAGGTAAATGTGCAGAGGTAGCATGTTTTCAAGATGCCATGTCAGTTGATTTTATAAGAAAAACTACTGGGGCAGAAACACTTTGAAAGAAATTGACCTGAAAGAGAACACCTTCTGCTGTTTCTTTATTCATCTGTAAAATACTTACCATGTGTTCTGCTGTTCTAGACAAAGTTTCCCTATTTGTGAAAATCTTAAATGAAACTGTGAAACCTAATTTTCAGAAAGGTAAAAGCTGGACACAGGGTGCCAGGTACTATTGTATGAAAGAGCCATGCAGATAAATACTCGTGCTCCAAAATTTTCCTGGATTTGTCTTGAAAACACAGAATATATTACTTTATATCACTGAATCAAATACATACCTGTATGTATACATACCTAAATTTACAGGTCTGCATTCGTAGACATATGGCCTTTTATAATTTTAGCCTGAATATATCAAAACAGCACAGTAACCTGTGATTAGTCAGACTATGCTCTTCCTGTTTTCCTTCTCCCTCTTAATTAATTGTTTTCCAATACAGAGAACTGGAATAAACGCCATTTTTTTTTTTTCTGGGAATAAGTGGATGTTGGCATACTGTGAGTTAAGACACCTAACTGTTTGAGGGGCCACCACCTTCAGTTTAGATTTCTGCATTGAATTGCTCTGCAGAGCAGCCTTTGTTCGTTTTTTTGTTTGTTTATTTCTACCCTCCTGTTTGTACAGGAAAACTAATGAGCAGACTAAACTTTTTGGTTAGAAAAACAATCATCTTACTGGATTTTTGTCCTACTATGCTTTCCCTTGTGTTAAAAAAAACAAAAAAACCAAAAAAAACCAACCAAACAAAAAAAACCCAAAAAACCAAAACCAAAACGAAAACCAAAACAAACAAACCAACCAAAAAAAACCAAAAAAACAAAAAAGCAAAAACAAAAGAAGAAGAAAAAGAAAAAGAATAAAGGTAGTTTGAGAGCTTGATTCTGGTATTCATGCTTCTGATGAAGAAGATTCAGGGCTTCCTTTCCACCTACTGGCAGGCAAAGGTGTACCTGGTAGCTGGGACTGTAGAAGTTCACAGCCAAATGACTATCCCAGTGAGCAACAAGACAGATTTGAATAGAGAAATATTCTAACTTCAGCAGATTTTACAAGAAAATGCTTGAAATTGTTGAGGACCTACATTGCATAACTTATGCAGAGGGGAACACAGATACACTTGGTGAGCTGTTGTGGTATTTCACATTTGGAGATAGAAAATCCAGCTGATGACAGAAAATTAGAACTCTGAACACAGGAAATGGAAACAGATAAACTAAATGTTTTCATAGGAGTGGTGTCACATCTGTGTACCTGTGTTTATCCAAATGATCTGGAGGTGACAAAGCAGTGTGTGAGTAGTGCAGTGCCACTCCACTTGTCTTCCGTGCTTGTCCTTTCCATCGCTCTCTGCTGATCCTATTCATTTCTTGCTGTTTGCAATACAAACTGTAAACACTTTGATGCCACTACTGTCTTTATATGGCACCTTTGTCCATGACATCTCAGTCCTCCCTACACCTGCAAATGCCACAGAATACAAACCAAAGAAATTTTTGCAATACTGACCATATTTATTTATTTACATCCTTTTAGGTAAGGGCAAATCAATCCTTTCAGCTGTTTATTGTGTTGTGTGCAAATATGGTCTACCTCACTCACAGCACAACCTGAAAAATGATTCTCATGAAATGTCACTGACATTGCCACATGTTTCCACATGGAAATTTGCTCCAAGAAAAGGACTTTTTTATACTATTTTGGTTGTGAACTGGGATGTACACTTTTCAAAACCAGTTATAGATGTTGAAGTTTAAACTGGTAAGTATGAGAATAGTCTGATAATATCAGCCTCCTCTCTTATTCCATAAATGTGAATGACAACTGACATGCTGGGGAATAAGGGACTTAACTTTGTCTAGTAAAATCATTTTCCACTACTCCTTTTTATAGGTCAGAAATAATTTGTTTCAAAAGGAATTTTGAAATTGTCACTTATAATGTGGACAAATTCAGTGACCATTATTTTTCTGAAATGTAGATTCATGTCAAAAGGGGGCTGGAAATGCTGAAAATTATCTAATATGACTTAACCATTATTCCAGGAGAGGACGAAGAAGGGGACCCATGCCCTCAGCCCCAGCCATTCACCTTATCAGATATTCATTCCCTGTTTTTTTCATTACTATGGTCCTTTAAAAATGTGTCTTTCATATTCAGAATTTTCTCCTGCATTGAGATGTCATCAAATTTTATTAAAGGTTTCAGTGACTTTCTCGGCATGATGAGATTCTCTAAAACTGTATTCCACTGGCCATAAAATTTACCTGTGATCACTGTCTATAAGGGAAAAGAAAAGCTACCAACCCAGGCTTCTGACACAATCAGATGAGCTATCTGAAATTATCTGTGTAACTGAATGCTTAGAAGAGACAGAAAAAGGGAAAATATATAGTTCTTATTTGTGCCTCAGAATGACTTGTTCAGAGAATGGTTCACTCAAGCATCAACTTAGTATTCAGTGAAAAACATTACCCAGAAATTTTTGAAATAACTTGAGGCCTTTGAAAAAGTAATTTCAGTGTGGTTCACTGCATGGAAACAAAACAGTAAAACTGCTAGATGAGAGAAGTAATACTTTAACTTAATGAAACTTATATTAAAAATACTCCAGGTTTTCTAGTCCAGCATCTTTGCCATCTGTGAATTCAGATATTCCAGATGTTTGCACATAATGTATCATGTTATGCTCAGTATTTGCTGTAGCAGAGAGCAACAATTTATTGATTTTTGTAAGAACTTTCTTAGAAAAAAAGATGTAGACTTTAAACTACTTCTGAATAAACTTCCCCAATAAGGCATTAACTCTAAATGGTCCACAATTTAAATTGCTCACCACGATAGCCATATTTGAGTAGATCCTTGCATCTAATCCTTACATTGACTAACAAAGTTCTGTTAGCAGGATGATGATGATTCTGTCAGGTAATTTTTGTATTGCATAGTGCCTCCCTTGTTAGGGAAGCCATTTGGAGCTTTCTGAAAGGGACCTGCTGATATTCCGTGCAAGTACTGTGTGGAATATGAATGTGAACATATGGATGATGCCTGTTAAATTTCACTACAAGGCATCTGGAAGAGAAGACAACGTATGTTTGAGTAAATACAGAATTTGGTTGGCAGTATACTGTCATTCCAAAACCTAGGCCGTCTGGTGTCTGGGAAGCAGGGAAAGAGGCACATCCCCTGTGCTCAGGAGAACACCTTCACCAAATAGCACAGAATTGTGCTCTGTATGTAGCTCCAGATTGGTGAAAGACAGCTTGTTTGACATTCAAGGGGATGAAATAGCACCAAGTAGAGCTTTCTTGAGCTGCTTTCATCTTTGCCAGCTTGCAATGTCATCATGTATTTCTGGCAAATAGAGCTTGCATCAGTTCAGTTGACAGGTCCTCATGAATTTTAATATCTAAGCTCCATATTCATGTTAGGAGCATTAATGTTCCCTGAAGCCTTTTTATTCTAGGAAGAATATAAATATTTCAGAAATTACTTTCCATATATTTGTTCATATATGTTTCTGTGTGTATGTGCTTATACACACGTATAACATTGCTTACACATCAAATTTTTGCCAAAGTTCAAAATTACTTTTGTCTTCACAAAAGTGAATCAGAGGCACTAATTTGTGTCTCCTATCCTCCAAGTGGGCAGTATGTTTGGATTTTTTTAATGAACGTGTAATTTTCTTAGAGTGGAAAAGAACAAAAAGTTTGTGGGTACACATATCATGTCATATTCAATTCAGGTTACAAATCTGAGGGCTGGCCCCCAACTGGGATGAAATGGCACAGCTCCAGTGGAGTAGAGAAAATGATCTTGGTGTTACACAGACAGAGATTGCATCCTTTTCAAGAGGCAATGCTTTAAAAAGAGGCAGCAGAAGACACAAACTCATGAAAATGGAAGTTGTTTTCCATGAAATTTGAGGATAGAAGCACTGTAGAAAATTAGATAAAACATCCATGCTCAGGAATATAAAAACAATTAACAAGAATTTCCTCTTTTCTTAAGTTGTATTAAAGAAATCTGACAAATATTAAGAGGAGCAGAATTAAAACCATGCTCAGTGTTTCAAGTCACTTGATCATGAGGCTGCCAAAGACTTTTGCTAAGATGCTTCTTAAGTACCTTCAAATAAATTGAAGGAAAAAACCCAACCCCAAACCAACAACCACAGCCTTTGGGAACTGCCTATTCAGATATTTGTTTACTGAACAAGAATAAATAAGAATTATTAATAAAGTCAATTATATGTGCAAAGTGTGTCAATTGCTTATAATACTAGATAGAATGGCACACAGTATCATAAATCTTCTAAGTGAAAGCTACATATTAAAAAAAACCCAAAAAAAGTCTAGAGTCAAGTATATAACAGTTATGTGGAATGCAATAACCTGTTTGAGAACACTTTCGGTGAAAATGTTCTTAGCCAGAAATGCTATTGCTGTAACCTTAAAATTGTTCATGAAGTAGGAATTCTTTCACTGAGTGATTTCGTGTGTGAAAGACTCAGAACGAGCATTTTCAGAAGCCCATCTGAAGGGGAAGGTTCCTTTCACCCAGAAGCAGACTTCCAAAGCTTCTCTCAACTTCTGCTTGTGCCAGGCCCTGTTCTGAGGGGAGGGAGAGGGCTATTGATCTCCCTCCTATTGATTTCCCAGTTCCCTCAGCAAAGGCTACTGAAATATTCAATAAAATAGAGAGCCAGACTCTGAGAAATGAATTTGTAGCATGGCTATTATGTCATTTACACTGTCAGTGAGATGTTCCAGTCCCAGGCCTGTGACTACCTATGTCTTTATAAAACAATAGGTGCTGTGTCTGTAAGCTCCAACAGGGCTTGAAATACAGTCAAAAGCATGGCTTTTGGACACCCTGGCTATGTCCACACTAGGTGATGATGGGCAATAGATTGACTGTTATTATTATTATTATTATTATTTATTACTACTCCTTTCCTTAGTCCAGCTATTCATTAACTTGCAAATTATTTCAAGAACTTGAAATCAAATAATTTCATTTGAAGTGGTATGAAACGTTTTATCTCAATCATAAGTTCAAATTGCAATTTACCAATCACATTTCCAGATCATCATTTTGATGATAGCAGTAATAAATATCATTCAGAATGTCAGCTTGTGGCAACCTGTTTTGGGGGTTTGACTGTCGCAGCAAGAACTTCTTTGTGTTGGAGGTGGGGAGTGTTGTAACAGTGGATTAAAGAAAAATGTTATCAGAGATAAAATAGTGAAGGAATCGTACCAGGATTTACTAAAATTCATATGGAGATGAATGCCAAATCAGCTTCAGAGTATTGTCATAAACCCAAAAATATATCTTAAAGATTTAAATGGAAGCTATAAACCAGTTAAAAAGTGTGAAATTTTATTTAGCTTTTATACAGTATCTCTGAAGGACTGAGTCTGTTTTCTAACTAAAACTATAGGTAAGATTAAGAACAGCCTACTTTGTGCACTTCCGGAGAGAGTACGGAACACAGTGCTTTTTAAACTCATTTCTTTTGCGGGAAAAGCAGAGATTTTTGGACTGGTCACTAGAGAAGAATCATAAAATCATTTAGGTTGGAAAAAATCTTTAAGATCATTGAATCCAAACATAAACTTGGCACTGCAAAGTCCACCACTAAACCACGTACCTAAATACCACATCTACTGGAGTCTTTTAAATATCTCCAGGGTATTAAGTCTCATGAGTGGACATACACTGTCCACAATGTATGGACAGTGGAGATCTACAACCAGTTCAGGTACTGCAATTGGCAGAATCATTATGGAAACATTCAGGGTGCAAAAGACCTTTATGAACCTCAAGTCCAACCATTAACCCAGCACTGTGAAGTCCACCACCACACTGAAACATCTTTTAAATACTTTCAGGAATGGTGACTTAACCACTTCTCTGGGCAGCCTGTTCCAATTCTTGACACCTCTTTGCATGAACAAATTTTCCAAATATTCAATCTAAACCTTCTCTAGCACAGCTTGAGGCCATTTTCTCTCAATCTTGTTACTTAGGAAAAGTGAGCAATCCCCACCTGGCTACTCCTTTCAGGTAGTTGTAGCGAGTGAGAAGGTCTCCCCTCTGAGCTTCCTTTTCTCCAGGCTTACCTTATAAACATATTTAGATATTCAACTAAAAAGCTAACTCAAATACATTTATGATCAGCTTCTGATTGTTTCATATTTTCAGCGAAAGCTATGATATATTTCTGAGCTCTGAATATACAAGTCTTTAGGAAAAAGCAAAACAAAACCAAAATCCATAGATGCCCCTGTCTGCTACTAACTTGGCTTTAATGTCTGAGCTGTGAACAAAAGAATTACTGAAAAATGTAGGTGAGGAAATAAAAAGTTAAGTACCTTTCCAAATAGCTTTCTACGTTGTGGTGGGTTGACCTTGGGTGGCTGCCAGATGTGTTATCAATACCAGTCTAGCTACAAATAAAAGGCACAGCGCTATAAGGGCTGTTATGGGAACGTTAACTCCATCCCAGCCAGACCCAAAACATAAATAAGATAAACTAAACCGAAGTTCAAACATAGCCCAAGCTGTATGCCAAGCTGTATGTGCTTAGTCCAAACATAAACTTTTAAAGTGACTTCTCTGTTCCATTTTGTATTTTTTCATCTATACCATTTATCTAAGCTTTCTTAAAGCTGATGCATTGTGCACAGCTACTCAAACCTTTAATATAAAACCACTTAGTGCAAACATCTCAGTGACATGTCATCTCTCTAAGTGTTGCTGTGTTTTTAGAAGTCTCCTATTTTACAATCAAAACTTAAAAAGGACATGTAATCTACTGCAGTGATATGTCAGAAAAATGTTGTAGATATAGCTCGTTCAAAAGGAGGTTTTACTCTCCAAATTCTATGAATTGCTTTGAACCTGTACTTTTAAATATGCTAGATTTTTCATAACAGTAATCTTGGGAAAGACATGGTGCTTTCTTGTTATAGTAGGGTATAGCTGTGGGATTACATATTTTGGTAAGGTTCAACAGTTGTATACTGTACTAACATATTTTTCCTCCATTTTAATCTTTATCCATGATTTATCAAACTGTCAGTAATGGGAATCAAATGAAGATTGACATTAACATAATAGATATAAATAATTTTCCCCAAATAATACTGCATGTGAATTTCAGGGAAGGTGGAGGCTGACCTAATCACAGTTCTCAGCTTCCTTTGCACTGTTGTATGAATGCCTGTCACTATGTGTAGCACTGAAACTCCTGGTTAGATGTGAAAATGAAAAACAAGCACAAATGTTGGGGAAAAATAAATCCCCCACGATTTATTGATTAAGAGCCTTTCAAGTTTCGCAGAATATAAAAGGGAAGCACTAAAATAAGGTACAAAATGAAGATCCCATACCTACCGCCACTGCCTTTTACTTGTTATTTAGCCATTGTTCCTCATTTATGTCAGTGTGTGAGTAGTCAACATCTTTTAGTCATTTATGTTACTATTTAGTTGAAATAGTGATCTTTCACAATAATAAACAAGATAAGAATGTGAAGCTAGGAGAAATAAGGTAAGATCAGCACTAATATGTGCCTATCATTCATGGTGTGTCAGGTATGACTAGGACACAGCAAGGGTAAAGACTAAACACAATGGATGAACTCGTATTCCAACGTGTACAATTAGACATTTTGCAAGCGTAGTGCACTTAAGAAAATCAACCTTTTATTTTCAGATTTTGAGAACTGAATATGGCTTCCGATATCACTGCCTCCTTCTGCTGTGGAGATACAGTGGAAGAAATAATTCAGAGCTGTTAAAGTCTTAAGAGCCAGCTCACGTCTGGCATTAATTGGGATGTTCTGGTGCACTGGTAGGTATGAGTGGTTTGCATTCCACATTGGCAGAGAATATAAGGGTCACCTTGGCGTTTTAAACTAAGTGTCTGGTCAACTCAACCAGACTTTCTCAGCAGTTACTTAGATTGACACTTTTAGAAGGTGATTTTTCCCTCCTGCCTTAGCTAACTTTGTTAAAATGGGTTCAGCCATGTCCTGGAAGTACCTGCCTGTCTTACCTTGTTTCCCTCTTCATATCAGGTCTTGTTGAACCTCTGCAAAGGCATTGGTAACCTGTTTATCCCAGAGACATAAAAGCTGAAGTCTTCAGTATTTTCTCTGTTCTCAATTGTTTTATAGAATATGTCTGGGGATGGGTGTCTTTTTTTTTTTTAATTTTCATTCCACTTGAATAACCATTTACTGTATAACTTCATAGTCCAAATGCATTTATGTTTCAGGTATCTTCCTTTCTTTTGGTATATTCTTGTACCTCCTACATCTGTTTTACCTCTTTATATGCTAGTAGTGGTATTTGCTCTCCAAATCTGAGCATTTAAAAATTCTCTGAAAATTTGGGAAGATTACTCAATTCAACATTTTTCTCTTTTAACCTCATGAATCTAAGGTTGCATTGCCCTATATATTTTCTATTTTCATTATACATTAACCACTGTTAGAATTATCTGATTGTGAAATAGTGACTGCTAATTAAATTACTGCCATTTCCGACTTCAAGTGACTTCCTACAACAGAAAAGCACAGCTGTAGTTTATTTACAGGCAGAAAATTTGAATGCCCATTGTCTGTGAAGGAGGACTTCTGCTCATAGCTTTCTATGTAAACAGGGAGTCGAGTACTTTATCATTCCTTAATGGGAAAGGACAAAGGCAGTACTAAGAAACGGAGTAGTTAAATAAGCCTGTGGCAAATAAGAGCTCCACAATGATGAAATCTACAGTGTTTTCCATCTACTGTAAACATGTGTGTTACAAGCCTGAAGTTTATGAATAATGGCTTCATTTTGAAGTAATTAGAATTCTATGCCATTAACAGCAGGAAGTCTGGATAATTGTATTTCAGAATTAAATGTCTGGGAAAAGACATTTCTGTCTCTATTACAATTATGTTTATGATTAATGACAGAAGTGACAACCTGCAATATAAATACAAAACAGCAAAAATTAACTGTATCCATCATGGATGACAGTACGGAAACTCCAGCAAATCAGTAATCATAGGTAAAAAAAAGAGCTTGATAATCTTGTTTTGTTTCATATTGGAATATCCTCATATCCTTTCCCTTATTTTTGAGGTGTAAGTCTTCCAGCTGCTTCATACCAGAGTAAGCATGAAATACTAGAGATGATTAGGCGCAAAATGATACCTTTTGTAGACCAGTCAGACACTGTTTTGTGGGTGTGCTAGAGCTTATCTTGATGGGGTCAGGGGTGTCATTCAAACACACCTGTAGAGCAACACAACTAATAGTGTTTTATTAGCACAATATTTATTGAAGTCAATTCTCTTTTCTCTGAGCTAATGAGTACTGGAATACCTTAGGTAATATAAAGTTTCTTACAAAGCAGATGAAACTGCTTTTGGCGTTTACTTGAATTTGTTTCTTGATGCTTCCACACTGCCAGTTCTAGGAAAAATTATTTTCTCATGTATTGCTTCATGTGAACTGCTTCTGTTCCCGAGCAGCACCACGCCTCTGTGGCTGAGATAAAACCTCTGACAGCTGCTGATTTTGTAGTATTGCAGCAGGAAGTCTCCTGAGTTGCGCCATGAGGAGCCTGTTGGCAGACCTAGCAGGACTGGAGCCAAGGTGTAACTTATAAGTCACATCAGATCAGGTATCACTGAAAAATTCCATCTTTGACAAAAATCCATCCCGTAGCAAATCATAGACCATGCCACAGGAACTGGAGAGCAGTCATGATCCCAATGAGTCATTTGCACATTGCTCTCTCCTCCTCCTGCCACATCTATAGATTAAGGTGGAGGCAGACACCACTCTCTTCCCTCCTGTTTATATCTTCATTGACCACGTGGGGTGTTAGCTCACAGGAGTGGGTACTGAAGTGAATAGGCCTGGGTCTGCTCAACTCAGTTCATCAGTGTAATGAAAGCTAAACTGACATCCTCAGGGTATTGCACTTGCAGGAAACTGACATTCTCCTGTAGGAGAAGCGGGAAGATTTAAAACCGAAGTTTTAAATTGTCTGAACATATTTTTATTCATTCTTACACCACAACAGACCTTGTCAATACAGAAGTTCTCGGCAGGATGTCTTTGTTGAATTGCACTTCACAGTAAAGTTTTCTGAAGGTATTCATCATCATAATAGCCTGCACTGATTCTATTTTTCTTTGTTTAACTGGTTGATGCCTTCCCTTCCTGACTTCACAGGTACTGGGTACTCTATGTCATCAAACAGGTGTAACACTGATACAGCTGGTTCCTCTTGCAGGAAAAGGTTTTCTGGTTTGTTTATTTGCTGAAGACTTTATTGAAATATATTGTCTCTCTCTCCTTGTGTTTTGCTCTTGTTCTTAGTTAGGCCCTCTATTATCACTTAGGCGTTGTTCTGCTAGACCTGTTTATCTATGTTAGTCAGTTTATCAATCTAAACACCTCAAGGAGAAGGACAGCTGAAAACTGCCCCATAAGTTTTTCTTGATGGCTACTGAATAAATATATGGTTTTGGAAGCATGGGCATATCATTGCACAGTGCCTAAGTCAAGGAGATTGATTGCAAGAGCCAAAAGGGTAAGCCCTCCTAGGCAATAGGAAAAAGCCTGCCAGTCAGTGAAGGTTCCCGCATTCTGAAGACGTTCAGTAAACAATGAATAGCCTTGAGTGACTAGTCTACAACTGGGCACTGTAGTAGGAAATAACTACTCATGAATATTTTGTAATTATTTTCTCTGTAAGAGTCCTGGCTTGTTCTGTTTATCACTCGTAACACCTTTTGTAGCACCTATCACTCTCAGGTCTCTGTACTTAGCTAGCTAGGAATATATTCTTTGCCCGTGGGGTTTCTCTTCAATCATATATTGAAAAATGTCTACACCTGCCATGAATACTCACACTCTGTTGTGCAGAAATGAATGAATGAATACAGGTTTCTGCTATTTGCTTTGAAACCCTTTGTACACACCACTGAGGTGTAGAAACAATGGTTGCACAGAGTCCTGCCCCACTGTGCGTCAGTTAAGCTTATCAGCAAGAAAATAAAGAAAAGAAACAGTTTGGTGCCTAATGCAGCAATGTCCAAGAACACCAAAAGGCCAAATTTTTTTTTCTAAAACAGTTTTTGTGCAAACCCAGGGATTCTGGCTCTCATAAAAGGTGATGATGGGGCACGGGGCACAGGTCAAGCTTCAGATCTGGAGATGTAACAGACAGTCAAAAGATCACCTCAAAGCCAGATTATGTTCTCTTGCTGTCAGACAAAAAAGTAAATCTCCATGGCCATAGCATTACCTGCTGGTAATCCATGTGAGACTGTAATGAATTCTGCACGTTATCTTCACTAGTGAGAATTTCTGCTAACAGTTTCTGCTTCTATTTCACACACACTAAATCATGTAACTGGTTTATACAATATCTTACTGAATGTGATTTTTTTTTCCTAATTAATGTTTTAGCACTTGCTGAGCTTGTAAATATGTGCTACACTTAAATAATGGTTTTGTGCTAGTCTTGTTTGTTTAAGCAGTATCTCCAAAAGAGACACTAACTTTCAGGTTTGTGGCACAGCTTTTGACTTACCTATAAGTAGAGTCTTATCTACATATTCAGTTAAAGGACTAAGATTATACATATGACTAACAGATGCAGAGTTCATCATTGTAATAGAAAGGATAAATAAGGATTGTAAGACTGTGCTTTTACTCACATCCCTTAATCACTGCTCTTTCTTAATAATTAACTTCAATGGAATTCTAGATATTAAGTAAATAAATAGCCACCAGAACACTAATTTTTATGCAAAGATCTCACAATGCAAGATGTAATTACTGCCAGGTAATATTATGAAAATTTTATAGCTTTTCAGGTTTCTAGCAAAATCGTTGTGTTCATTGTGTTTGAATTTTTGTTTCTGTTTTCTGGTGATGACCTAAATGTGACTGACAGTTGACCTGAAAAAGTATTTCCCAGAACAGAAGGGAAGAGAATGTTAAAATAAAACATGACAAAATCATGAAAGGGCAAAGGTAAATCTGAACTTTCAGCAAATCAATATCTCTGTGTGGTATTCTATTAACACAATAAACCTTTACAATGATAAGAATGTTAGAGAAAACACTATCTTAATAAATTTATTCTCTCTTGAAATAAAGATTGTGGTAACAGTGATCAGAAACATCAAGTCCGAAAATCACACCATCAAGGCAAGAAAGTAATCTTGCAGCCTACACAAGAGTTTCAATTTTCACAGTTCTCTGTTGGCCTAATGCCTACATGAAATCCTGCTTCACTTCTGATTTTCATGTTAAAATCTGTAGCTTGCTGTCATGTAAAAATAGGACAAAAAATGCCTTGCTACACTTTCATATACAGATTGTATATTTTAATACTCACTTTGGAATATTGTTCCTTGGGGTACATCATCAAAAGACTTTTAAGCTAATGTTGTTTAATATAGAGTGAATAATTAAAATAAAAGTCACCAAATGGAAATGACTGGGTATATGGTCTTAGAAAATTATATTTGCTATACAGCAGGCAGTATTATTCTTTATAGCCAAAATTTCAGCAATTAGGGTTTTGGTCCTCCATGCAATTTCTCCAGACTATTTTCATTTTCCATTCTCTAACCAAAAACATTTTACAGAGGCATCTCCAGCTGCCACATGTAAAACACTTTTTTTCATGAACAAATAATGCACAAGAATCAAACTGTCAAGGAAAGAATCCCAACAAGCCACACTGATGGACCTAAAGCTATGATTTTCCTAGTGTAATTCTGTTTAGTGTTCAGTGCAGTATGAAGTGTACATGTAAGGAATTAGAAAAGCCCAACAGCATAGAAATGCAGTGAGAATATGTAATCGGGACCTTGTGAAAACTGTACCATTAAAAACATTCCCAATTAAATGTAAGCATTTCAGGTACTAACTACCTTTTGAAAATTTTATGCACAGGGCAAGGAAAAAATCTTTTTAGAATGTATGGTGATGTTTAGAAGAATTCAATTTCTAGAAAACATGGGCTTGTGAGATACTATGGAAATTGCAGCTGAGCTCTATCCTCAGATACATGGCTTCTCTAGGATAACTGTTTATAGGTCACCAAGTACAAGACTGGCATTCATTTATAAAAATTTTATGTCTCCACATGCATCTGGCTGTGCCTTACATATTATATTTTATGTGTATTATATTTTTATACTTATAGGTATACATTTGTATTCAATCTCTGTAAATATGTAAAAATGCATCAAAGTGAAAATGAAAATGTAATGCTGTTATTCTGAAGTGAATGTAATTGTATCTTTTCCTGGTAATTGTATGTATATGTAATTGTATAATTTGTAACATGTAATTGTATCCTATATCCTCTGTTAATTCTCTGTATCCACAAAGTTGTCTACTTTTGTTATATTCATGCCCTTTGTGGACTACTTAACACTTCACCTAATCATACTATCATTTACTAAAATTTAATCCTAAACCTACAAGTAGGCTTGTTTATCAATTCCGAAATTGTTAAGACATTTCTCTCTTTGGTTGGTCAATGACATTGATACCCTTTGCCTTCATGTTTTCAGATAAACATCTTTGTGCTGCCCCAAAGGCCCCCTCTCTCAGAATTGGAAGTTTCCTTCCTCATATTGATAGAAATTTCCCCATTACTGTCCCTTTTCCTGGCTTTCCTTTTTCTAAACAATGGAAACACAATGGCCAGGTGCATCAACTGAGACCATAGCTTATTATGGTGACCAGGGCTGTATCATCTCTGTTTATATCTGCAGGCCTGTTAATCTATTTGTTTTGTCTAAATGTTAATTTCCTGTCTTATGAGAACACAAGCAGGTTAAGGTGAGATAGACTGTGAATTACAGATTTTTCAGCATCCGCAAGTGTACAGTCTTCTCACACAGCTTTATTTAGAGTTTCCTGAAGAATACTTGACATGCAGTAGATCAGATTTTAGACTATCCCACATATTCTTCATAGAGTAACATATGATTTTTTTTTTAAGGTATTGGACTTGTTTGCTCAATATTTTTCCATATGTGATAAGAGCCTGGTCCAGTTGGGCCCCCGAATGGCTCTGTCTAGCAATGTCTAGAGCAGCAATAACTAGTCCCACAGTCACCCAGACTGTGTTAGCATGTTGACATATTAATGACCATTTCTAGCCAGTAGTTTGGGCAGGGCCACTCTGCTTTGAAGGAGGACAGGCTGAAGTTATGTAGTCTCTAACTTAGGAAAAGGTGTGTAACCTCTTTCCTTTTTTGGTGTAAGTGTAACCTCTGATAATGCTGCAATAAAAGTAATAATTATGCGCCCAATAATTTTTATTTCTCTCTATATCTGACTGTGTTGTGGTTTGAACCCAGCTGACAAAAGCCCCCCACAGCTGCTCACTCGGGCCCTGCATAGGATGGGGGAGAGAATTGGAAGAGTAATAATGACAGCACTCATGGGTTGAGACAGTTTAATCCTTAAAGCAAAAGCCACACATGCAAGCAGAACAAAACGAGAAATTCATTCACTACTTTGTATGGGCAGGCAGGTGCTGGGCCGTCCCCAGGAGAGCAGGGCTCCATCAGGCTTAATGGCTGCTTGAGAAGACAAATGCCATCACTCCAAAGGTCCACCTCTTCCTTCTTCTTCCCCCAGCTTTACAACCAGAGCATGACACTGTATGGTATGGAATGGCCTGTCTCAGCTGTGTCCCTTCCCAGATTTTCGTGCACATCCAGCCTCCTTGCTGGTGGAGTGGGATGTGAAGCAGAAACGAACTTGACTCAGTGTGAACGGTGCCCAGCAACAACAAAACTATGCCTGTATTACCATCAATTTTCAGCACAAATCCTAAAAGAGCCCCCTACTAGCTACTGTGAAGAAAATTAACCAACCCAAGCCAAAACCACCAAACACAGTCACCTGTGGATCACATATCTTTCAAGTCCATAAGAAAAAGATGTTGAGAGGAAGACTGAGAACACTGTCAATTTGAAGGAAAATGAAAATATGAAGATATTAATTCTGGAACAACCTGTAGCTTGAGCAATCAGTTCATAATCTACATTTAAACATAATAATTAACATAATCATTCATAATCAATCCTTGCAACAAGTTCTGCTGGACATCCTTACAGGAGGGATGGAGGGACTGGAGGAGATGGGAATGGAGTCTGATGAACTACACAGAATCCATAATAAAAAGAATTATGATTGTGACTTAGGGAAAGGAAGAAAGGTACAAATGGCAAGTATGAATGGAAGGTGAACACTATAATCTTAGCATATACCATTAATGGCTGACTTACAGGTAAATAATTGCAATTTGTCTGAGTTGAGACAACTCAACTCCAAGTCATCCTTAGATAGCATTTGAGAGCCAAGTATATTATTGTTTTATGTAAGAATACAGAAAAATCATTTAATGTATGTGTATTAAGGTTGTGTATTTTCACAGGTGCATCTTTCTATCAGACAGGCCCTTAGTGCCTTAGCATCTCATCCCAGTGCTGCAGGCTTTTGTGAGAATAAAAACTTGATATATGTGAAAAAACCAAACAGTTCTTAGAAACCCGTGCCACTGGGTTACACTGCAACGGGTAGCTTAGACAGACTGTATAGCGTGACACACGCCTGAACAACCTTCCGAACACCTGGGACTCTCTCCTCCGGGATCACAGTATTTCCTGAGCAACCACTCATCAGGACTTGAAGCCCAGATAAAAGACATGCGTACTCATTCACTCACAAAGTCACATGGCACCTCATGAACCAAAACCATGTCTTTAGTGTGTCTTTAATCTGGGCTTCAAATCCTGATGAGTGGTCACTCAGGAAGTAGGGTCCTGCTGTGATCCCAGATCAGACTGTCTTGATTTTGCACTGAGTGACCTCAAGGAGGGGAAGCTCTTCTGAATCTGCCTAGAAGTGGGGAGACTTGCTCACTTGTCATGCTAGCACCATGCTTGTGTGCAGCTGAAGAGTGCTGTCTGTGGAAAATATCCTGCTTCTATCTCTGAGACTCAGCTTGCAATTTTTTTGCCTTCATGGAAAAGCAGAGGCAGCTACAGGGAGCCCTTTAAGAGACTGTATGGAGATCTTTCAGCACATGATGAGTCCGCTGCTGTAAACCTATCGCCGCTCTTACAGTATTCTGTGTCTTCAAAATGTCATATAACCAGTTTGAAAGATGATGAATTTGCCTTCTCCAAGAGAAAAACCATATGAATTGACCGTTCTCTGTATTAACAGAGATTTGCTGTAATTAGTTAATTCTCACAAAGTTCAATGACTGCCAGATGAGCAAACAATCTGTTTTCTTGCTTTAAATTTTTGTGAAAGTCCTTTGTTTTTTAGCTGGATGATTTTTTAAGCTAGCTCTTACTTCCAAAGTCACTCTTGACCTCTGAGCAATGCTCCCCACAGCCAAAACCATGCAATGAGGTTCCTCCCATTCATCAAGGTCATATTGGCTTTCTCCCAGCCCTTTTTTTAATTTTCATTCAGTTTTCTGTCCTTGTCTGTTCCATGCTTCTGTACTGACTTTCATCTGGCATTCTTTCACACTCTTACTTTCCTCAGAACCCTCCACAGTCCATTGCAGAGAATCAATCTTCACAAGCCCACTTTTTTCTCCCCCAGCACCTCCAACCACAGCCATGTTTTCTGTAGTCTCATTAAATTTTCATTTGTTTCTTGGTTGTTCCTTCAGGTTTTCTCCTTCCTCCCAAAAAATCAATTCCACAGCTCCCCCTTCCTCTCTGTGTTCTGTGATTAAAAACAATGTACTGTTATGCAGGAGGAAAAATGAACACACATACACACATAAACTCATTCAGTCACAAGAGAAGTCATTGGAAAACTAAAAGAAATTGAAGTGCTCCTGTTGGCCAAAATATTTGCTATACAGAAACATTTTAATTACCATACTTTTAAAAATGCTAAGGAAATGATAGTAAAAGTAATCATTGGATGTCTCCACACAATGCAACCAGTGAGAAAAAGGGAAAGTTAAACTGGAATACCTGAAGGTTGTCCAGTGTTCTCAGCTACTTACCTATTGGCTTTAATGAAAATTCTTTTTCCTCCCTGTGCAATTAAAGGGATATAATATTGTACCATACATTGCCCTGATTTTAATCCTGATATCCTGTGTCCCAGTTCAGCAAAGTGTTTGCTCTTATCAGCTTCCTGCGACTCGGGTAGATGCTGCAGCTACTTGGTACCCTGCAAAATGGTATTTCAAATAGGCAGAGGAATCAATGAATATTCATAACCACTGCCTACAATTCAGATTGGATATCATGAGGCAGCTATTTGCTATGAGGTTTTGTACAATAGAATGTCACCAGTTATAGAAACCTCTCGCTCACACAAAGGGCATTTGTTGTAAATGAATTTAAATGCAAATTGTTACAGTGTAAATTGTTTCTCTGCCTGTTACTTTTTCAACTCAGGACTGGAATACTCAGGAGTTGTAATAAATTTTAAAAAAAATTGTTTCCCAAGTACTCATAGAGGCATGTTATTAAAATGAAACATGCATGTATATTCACGAAGAAAATGAGAAAAGCTATTCTTAATCACAAAAAAAGTCCGAGACAATTTTCTGCAAAGAACTCTTTCTAAAGTACCAATTCACAGATAACTCAACAACTCCTGAAATCATAATTTGTCCATCTTGGTGTCTATGTTGGCTGAGTGAAAACCCTTTTCTGTCCTTGCAGATAACAAACTACATTTACGTTTGGAAAAAGACACAGACAAGACTTGTATACAGCATTTTTCAAGTTATCAATTCAACCATTTAAAATATTTTCATAGAAATATATATATATATATGTACGTGTGTGTGTACACACACAGCCTTAAGGGAACAGCGTTTCACAGAAAGCTGTCATCACAGATACTCGCTCACCTGCACTGTGCTGCTAAGGAACATCTGCTTGTGCTCACACAAGGCATTCCAAACCTTTCGGTAGGGAGCTGTATTGTAGTGATGGATGAAAACACTGTGCTTTATTTACAAGGACAGCCTTTTTCCTTCCATGAAAGCAAGTGCCTTTTCTAACATTCTGAAACACACAGCACAGTGCAAACTGATACTCTCCTTATCAGCCCATTAATAAACACAATGCTGAGGTGATTGTAGCTTTGCTTCAAGCTGAGCTTTCATATCCCAAAGCTGCTGAAGCTTGGCTAACTTTTTTCAATGAGTGCCAAAATCTGAGTAGATGAACCACCTGGTTTGTGATCAATGCTTACTTGATGTTGTTGAAATGTACTGACTGTAAATACATACCACAACTTTTGACTACGTAGTCTTCCTTTAACACCAAGGATTTCATGCCTTGCTTGTTGGCTTTAGTGTTTGTATAAATTGTATCAGTGCAAAAACCCAAACAGAATACATTCATATCAGTATCAGTTAAGCTGAGTGCATCGTTTCCTTTTGGGAAACATCCCTCTTTTGTGAGGGCAGAGAACTACAGAAGTCAAAATATAACTTGGAAAAGTCCTTCCCACAGTGAAGGACAAATTCAGTTGTAGCCATTATGACAAATTCCATCCCTTTCTCATGTCTTATGAATTACCACTTTTACACTTATTGATTTGTAAAATCATATGGGAATTTTCAGTTTCATTTCCGTAGATAAATTTTTGGGGACATAGGACCATAACATATCATACCATGGTCTTACAAGAGGAAGTGCAATTTTGCAAGAATATGTTTGTGATCTGACCAGCCCAAACATACTGTTTTCAGGATTCAGACAGAATAGGAGGAAAGAAGAAAATGTATGATATAGGAATTTTGATAAACAGTGTTTCAGCAGAGTTCCGTTGCCTGGCCATAGATAGGCATCCATTACTGTTTGCAAGGAAGCCCTGACTGCCTTTCTGTTCCCTCTGAAAGATGAGGGAACATACATAAAGTGGTCAGGTAGTTGTAGAGACCAAGAGACTTTATAAGACTTGTGCACCAAACCCTTCACCAGCTCCACTGCCCTTCTCTGGACTTTCTGCAGCACCTCAATGTCCCTCCTGTCATGAGGGCCCCAGAACTGGACACAGGATTTGAGGTGCAGTGCCCAGTACAGGGGGAGAAACACTTCCCTGGTCCTGCTGTCAGCAGGGATTTTGATACAGGCCAGGATACCATCAGCCTTCTTGGCTACCTGGGCACATGCTGGCTCACACCCAGCCAGCTGTTGACCAGCATCCCCAGGCCCTTTTCCTCTGGGCAGTTTTCCAGCCACTCTTCCCCAGCCTGTAGGACTGCTTGAGGTTGTTGCAACCCAAGTGCAGGACCTGTCACTTGGCCTTGCTGAACCTCATGGCCTCAGCCCATCCAGCTGGTCCAGATCCCTCTGCAGAGCCTTCCAGCTCTTCAGCAGATCAATGCTCCCACCCAACTTGGTGCCATCTCCAAAGTGACTCAGTGTACACTCGATCCCTTCATCCAGAGCGTTGATAATGATATTAAACAAAAATGGCCCCAATGAATATGTTTAAATATGCAACCTGACATACACAAGTAGTTCCCAACCCACTTTTGTTGTTTTGGAATACCAGGTATTGAAATCACTTGGAAATGGAAATTTCTTCCCCTCAGTTTCTGCTGGAACAGTGAGAAGAGAAAAGAGAAGCTAAGGAGTGTGAGAAAATAGTACATTAATTTGTGTTTATGTTGAAAGAGTAACACTTAAAAATTTCAGTAGTGTTTTTCCTCATATGCAGCTGCCCTTTCTAGTCAGAAATCAATACGAACTATCATTCTGAGGAACACGTCTGCGCAAAACTTAAAGTTCTGGAGAAAGTATGACCTAATTCAGCATTTAGTGATCTCACCCCCTCCAAGTATGTACTGAATTGTTTTGGCAGCAGGAGAGGTGCCCAGTGTGACTCCCAAGCAGAGTCAGACACTGATCTAAAAGAACAAATGACCCAAAAACTAAGAGATACATCTTAAAAAACATCTTCCCTTGTCGTATTCCCAAGAAAAGGCCTAAAAGATAACCTGCAAGGACAGTTTTATACCTCTTTCTTATAGATATGTGATTTTTAGGGCTACTTTGTGTTAATTTCCCATTAGGAGACAAGGATTTAAAATTTTTGCTAAAAAAACATTCCTTAATATTTTTTTTTAAAATATTGTAAAATGTCCCCTGGAATTAAATCCATTCAGAATAAAAACTGAACAGTCTTAATGAAGCATTTTCTCAGTATGCTTTGATTTTCTCTGTTCTCTGAAATTAAGATGTCTTTTTACCACCAACACGGTAAAGAAATGGTATTACTTTCAGACAAGAAATCCAGGCTGCTTTTCTTTTTTCCTTCATCCTGATTTGGAACAAAATTTAGCACTTTTTAAAGGAAAATAAGCATGGCAGAAACAACAAAACTAGGATTCTCATTGTGACACAGCAAATTTTGATAGATACTGTTTTGAGAGCAGTGAAATGTAGATATTGTCCAGTCTGTCAAAACACTGGGAACATTTCAGTTTCCAAAACAAATATTCTTCCAGACCCCAGCCAGTGCAGACTCCAGAAAAAGAGCTTGATTTCTGTGATATCAGGTAACCCCCACCCCAGCTGGAGAGCTTGTGGAGCAGCCAGCTGGAGGGCCTGGGAGGCTAGCAGCTCACCAGGTGAACAGCTGGGAAATCAGATGTCCTGGAAAGATTGGCAGTCTACTCTTCAGGCAGCTAGCTGTCAGGAGAACTGCCCAGGAGGCAGAGTAGCTGCTCTCGCCAACCTATTTCCCTGTGTGATTTCCATCCACATTAACAAAAACAAATTAGGGGGCTGACAGTAGTTCATCAGAATCTCTTTATATACACATGTGTATATATGTGTATATATATACATAAATATATGTATATATGCATTCTGTGATCTCTAATTCAAAGTTTTCTCTCTTGCCCTTCCATTCCATCTGTCCCTAGAAGTTAGTGCTTAACAAGGCCATTATTTGAATATACGAATTTTTGTCAACATTATTACAGCTAAGAGGATGGACAAGCCTCTCTCACGGCTGTCATATCTCATTATTCCTTTGCTCCTTCATTCTTATCCTGCTTTATTTTCTTTTATTTTCCTTGCCCCTTATTTGTATCTTACCAATACATTTTCTTTTGCTTAGGTACCTAGCTGTTCCCCTCTTGAAGTGTCCAAGCTTGGTTCAACCCTTCTGAAACCACAAAATTTATTTGGGAGGCAAGTAGGTGAGGTATGGATATTTTTTTCATATCACTATTAGCCATCAATGTAAGTAAAATAAAGTCAGCTGACAATTCATGCTATTCCTCCCAAGTGTTGGCAGAATATTTCATAGCCCCTCACAATTGTCACATTTGCTTGTCATTTAACACCTCGCTCTTACTGTGCAGTTTATCTAGTTGAAATCTAAAATAAACTTAATAATGGGTTTCAGAATTTAATTTGATGTCAGTAGAACTATGTGGAAATGAAGTGGCCTGATACCTTTTTTTATATTTTTAACAGGAAAAATTAAGTAGGACACACTGTTTTGTAATCATTTTGCCCTTGACACCTTTAAGACTAACTCATGATTTACAGAGTCTGTGTGTGAGCATGAAACATAGTAGCTATGTTATAGGTATATAAGAAATTTGGTACATTAGTCTTCAGGCTCTGATTAGAAAGTAGGTAAAATAAATTATCTCTAGTTATATTGAGAAGAAAGATTTTGCACAAAATCTGGGAACCTAATTTTAAAATCAGAAGTAGAAAGTTCAATGTCTATTGTTTAGATGTTATCTCAGATACAAGAGAACCTGTACCTACAGTAATATTTCCAATTTTAAAAAAATTAAATGGTTTAATTGTACAAAATACTCTTTTTCAGACTAATGCATATGCTAATATCTGTATGTCAGACATATTTTTTAATTTCTGCTTTTAAGAAAAGTTCCAGAGCCACGCTGTAAAAGAGAAAAATAATAAATAATTCAAAACAGTGTTGTAACATTGTTCCATTTGGATAACCAGAAACTCCACCAGAAAGTGAAGAAATCTGGGGTTGTAATAAATCCAGTTATTCAGCCTTTTTTCCATCACTGTACCCCTATTTGATTTTTTACCCATTTCTGGGTAACATATAAGCAATTCCACAGAAAGTTTCTCCACGCTGTCTGCCATCTGTCAACAAACTCAATTCTGACAGGAGTAGCCAGCATCTCAAGGGTGCAAATCAATTTACTGTCAGTGTTGGATGTGTTCCAGTGCATTTCCTCAGCACAGATGAAATAAATTGTGTCAACTGAGCAGTGTTGCATATGTTTTTATCTGCTGTTGGCTGGGGATTGAGCTAAAACTACTAAATTCACTTCATTTAGGATCTCAAATTTCATCTGGTACACGCATAGCGTTCAGTGTATAGGAGAAGTACATCAATAGCATTGGGGAGCAATTATAAAACAAAGAGACCCAGGCAGGTATGGTAAGAACCGATGTAAAATATAACTGTGAGTGGGCTTTGATAGGGAAGAAAAACACAATGCAAATAATGGCAGATAAATTTCATCCCTCCCACAATTTTCCTGAACTATATATTGCCTTGCAAAGCAGGGCTGCCATTGCAAGAACAAAGCATCCCTTCTCTAAAAAACTGTGAATAATTTTCATAGAGCAATTTACCAGTATTCACCTATTACCTTTCTTTTCATGAAATTCAGGGTGTATCAAATGCCCCATTTCTAGGTACCTATCTCATTTACACCAGACGAATAGAATCATTGATGACAACAGTTCAGAGCCCACGAATTTGCCCTCTGTTTTACCTGAGCAAATAGACATAATAAAGGGCATGCAGAAACTTTCCAAATATAAATTCTTGATGCCTCCTTTGATAAGGAGAATGTAATGATCTGGAAGGGTTTGGAGACATGAGAATGTTAATCCCTGTAAATCACACTGCCACAGTTTCAGAAAGCTGTGAAACCTGAAAGTAATCTACATTTGAAAAAAGCGAGCTAGCTCCATCCCTAAAGTGGTAATGTGCAATAGATAAGAGGGGGCCATGTTTGTCACTTTTAAATACTAGTCTTTCTACATATAATCTAACAATTTTTTCACAATTTGAAATGTACGCTGAGCTCATTTGTTTTCTGCTGCCGCTGTGTTCTGCTCCAGGGTTATTGCAGTCTTACTTTTCCATTCACATGTTCATAGATTGGTAAAAAGTTGCAGTATTAGTTTATAAGAACCTTACCTTAAATTCTATCAATTTTATTACTAGACACAAGTGATGCTTTCCCTGTTTTCATGCAAGACACTCAAGAATATTTGAGAAAAAAATAAAGAAATTAATAATTATGATACATCCCTTGCCAAATTCCTGAGTGCTTTTTAGAGAGTTGTTGACCAGAACACAGTAGAGAGCGAGCCCTTTGTAAAACAGTGAAGCAGCACATAACCACCAAACTCATGCACTTTGTTTGGAAGATGTTGCAGTGAGTAAGGAATTTTGGAATCATAGAATGGTGTAGTTTGGAAGGGAGCCTTAGATATCATCTAGTCCAATGCCTCTGTCATGAGCTGGGACATCTTTCACTATATCAGCTTGCTCAAATATCCATCCAACCTGGTCTTGAATACTTCCTGAGATGGGACATGCACAACTTCTCTGAAGAACTTGTTTCAATGTCTAAATCTACCCTCTTTCAGTTTAAAAATATTGTCTCTTGTCCTTTCACTGCAAGCCTTGGTAAAGTCTTTTTCTCTTTTTTCTTATAATCTCCTTTTACATATCAAAAGACAATAAAGTCTCCCAGGAGCCTTCTTTTCTCTAGGTTAAACAACTTCAGCTTGTTCAGCCTGCCTTTGTAAGGGAGGTGCTCCAGCCCTCTGATCATCTTTGTGGCCTCCTCTGGACTCTCTCCAACAGGTCCATGGATGTTTTGTGCTGTTCCCCAGATCGGGACACAGCACTCCAGGGGGAGTCTCATGAGAATGGAGTAGAGGGGGACAATCACCTCCCTTGACCTGTTGGTCTCATTTTGTACAACTCAGGATGTGACTGGCTTTACACAAGGATCCCCAAAAATGGTTTGCATGGATCTGTGAGAGCTGTTATGAGTTACTGTGCTTAAAAACCCACCAAAACCTTGCCTTCATAATTCCATTCCTCTAAGATAATTTGCTATATCCCCACTGAGTTCACCTCTATCTGAGCTATTGAACTGAACATTTCCCAGGAGTTTCTTTAATGACACATCTAATGCTTGTCACAAATTTCTTTCTTATTCTCTCTCCAGTGGTAGAAAATGTAGTGGAAAACCTCTCTTTCTAAATATTTTGGTTGGGTTTTTCTACTGTTCATGTAAATAGCTGCATTTCTTTTCCAGAAGGTGGCAAAATTTGTGTTGGGAATATAAACTGTTGTGATTTGTAATGCCTGTTCCAGCAGTCATTGCAGAAACAACCAGAATTGTTGGTCCAGAATATTGTGCGGAACAGCACATATGTATATGTCACATACACGTGTATGCACATGTCATATTTTGTCTTTGGCCAAAACCTGTTAAAGGAGAAATGCAATAACACTGTCTGGAGGTCTGAGATCATCCTTTAGTCTCTTTATCTCATGAATGTCTAAAGAAATTGTTTAAGATCCTAGCCAAGGCTGGAGAATGCACTGCTGCAAAAGATGAGAACAACCACAATCTGAACCACTTTTCACACACAAAATTCTCACCTTTGATTCACCTTTACTCAGTGAAGTTTTCAAAAACATAAAAAATTATTCATTTGATTCATCTTCAAGTAGGGAGGAAAGTAATTTTGTTATTTTTATTTTTTAATATTTGGCTATTATAGTTAAGAGTTGCCTAGGAAAATAAATAAATACTAAGAGATTAGATAAGAATATATGAAAGAAACACTTCACATAGCACACTGCCAGTTTATGAAATTAAATACATCTGGGTATAATGTACTCGAATATTGTGTAGAAGAATAAAAGGGAACCAGGTAATAATGACTCAGAATATATCTGTTAGGATAATCAAATCCTGTACTTTTGGATGCATACTGATCACTTCACTGGAGACATTACTTTGTTTTTATAATGCATAAGATATTACAGAATTTTCTGTGTGGACTTGGGGCATTTTTCATATACCTTTTAAATATTATGTCAGGAGGAGAACTAGATACATCGATGCAAAATACAAAAAAAGTAACATAAAATATAGGTGACATTTGAAACAAAGTTTACCAGAATTTAAAAGAGGATATCCCAGAAAACTGGTGGATTCTTTATTGGTACTTTTTGTGATCACCCAGTGTAAGGTACATCACAAAATTCTAAGAAAATAATTTAGAATAAAAATAAACACAGGCACCATAAGGATCATAATTTGTATCTGCTTTCAGAGTACTATCTTTTTAGCAAAAGGAAAGGTGAATTGTATCTCCAAGCATCATGACTGTGGATAAAACAACATTAAAGCAAGCTCTATTTATGTGCTCTGGAGTGAAAAAAAAAAAAAAAAAAGGATTATCACTGTCTGCCAAGGAATAAGCATGACCAAATGGTGAAACAATAGACTTTTGTGATGAAGCAAGTTAGATAAAAAGGAACGTCTCACCATGTAAAACCACACTTTCATTTGTGCCTAATTATGGAATAGCAACAGGTGTGATTCCATCACCTCCATTAGAAGTAAGGGCTTTGGTTGTACCTAAAAAGATATATAGCTGGGACACACCAATAGACTCATAATTTATATTCCCTGCTCCATGAGATCAAAGTGAGAGAAAAATTTTATAAACTTTTCAGACATCATCTTTAAGTAATGTGGATATATTTTTCCACCATTCATAGTGGGAAATAGTTGAAGAGCACCACTTTCTTGTGTGAAGAAACTCTAATTTCTAGTCAATGAATGTGCCTTTTTGCAGTAATGACACATGGGCAAAGGACTTTGCACATAAGATGGAGAAAGGCAAAGATGTTTATTGCGCAGTCAGAATTCCCTAAATACCAGCACCCAACACGATATAACCTCATAGAAACAGCAAAGATGTTCACCACAGTGTCTCTCAATTACTTGGGGCATTGCACAGATTTCACCTGTTACGGTAATAGGTAAACAATACCCTATAAGGCCACAAACTACAATTAACACTTCTCATAGGCCCAGTCTGTCCATAAACACACAATCCTCTCTCAGTCCATCCCCGATGACCTGGATGCGCTCCCAGGGTCACCTCCGGGCCCAGGATAGAGGCCCTCTTTCTGATCCTCAGGGTCTATCTCTCTGCCACCACCCAGTGCAGTCCAACACCTTTTTCTCTTTAATGTCATGCCTTTAATATTACACATATTTGTTGCATTGCTAGGTGTAGTTTCTCTAGGAGCTGTGCTGGAGCTTCTTAGGGCAGGCAGCCATTCTGTCCTCCCATAGTCCATTCTGGACGGCCCCGCACCCTTGCTCCTTTAGCTGTCAGCCCCACAACACAGTGATAGCGAAAGAGGTAGAGAAGGGACTCCCATGGCATCCCCTCATGGTTTTATGGATGCATCTTGTCCAGCCAGTTCCCAGGGGCCGAGAGAGCCCCTGGGCAGCGTGCAGGGGGGTTTTGTCAGGTTTTGTCAGGTTGCAGGGGTGGTACATGGGCGGAGTTGGGGTACAGGAATCAATAGGGAGAGCCTGAGGGAGTGGCCAACAATGAAAACAGAATTCACACATACGTGTGTGTGTGTGTGTCTAAAAAATGTATATTTTACTTAAGATACATTTAATATCTGGAGGTTACTTTTCAATATATTCATAAAAAGCAGTAATATCTTCAAACACACTTTAATCATTATTTCAAAATGTAGAATATTCATTTATGCAGAAGCCAATCAGTTCCTTTTACATTCCACCATATTTTACAAGCAGAACCATTTGCTGCTGTTAATAATACAGAAAGATTTGTAGCACTGGAGCCTCAATGTCCAGTTTCTTCCTGTGCATTTTTGAAGTTCTTATGCTGCTCTGAATCATCAGACAAGCTGCCATTCTCCAGAACCTGAAACTTAAACTTGCTAACAGCCCTGAAGTTTTTCCAGAGCCATTGGAAGACTTGCCCCTTATCACTACTGTTCAGCTGCAGAGTTGATAGAAACTTGTAGGAACTTGCAAGCTAAGCAAGGTTACTTTTAGCTTCATTATCTTCATGCCTCCTTAAAAAGGGGGAATGCAAAGTTATTCAACATCGAAAGCACTGTATTGTCATGGTCTATAAATGTGTTTGCTGGCTGCATATGGTACTTTCTTTATCTGACCTTGCTCATTCAAAGATGCACTTGTTATAGTATGTCAGTCACTAATGAGGCCTAAGTAATTGAGCCTGATTGAACTGGCAAGATGCTGCCTAATTATAATGATAAATGGAATTGGCTGATCAGCTATGGAGGGTGAATGGCGTGGAGAACATTAAAACAAGGTCACTCTGTGAAGGAGAACCACTTTTTTTCTTTTTTCTTTTTGTTTTTTTTTTTTTTCTTTTTAAATTATTCTTCCCCTTTCCTATGGCCCTCCGAATTCAGACTCTTATCGCTTCGTCCTACTACATAGCCAGGCACCCAGTGTTTAACTGTACTGGGACTGTATAGGGCAAGAGCACTGTAGACCAGTCCAGCAGCTATCACCTTCTTCCCCTAACTATACTTGAAAGTGCATATGGAAAATACTTAAAAGTATATGAGGGAAGAGTTAACAGGTTTTAGATGTTCATAGTTACTGGATAATATCACCCACACTCATTGCCCCAGAGAGGAAAGCTTATTGTTTTTAGATCAGATGAATGAGTTCTAATTTATTTTTTAAGAAATCTTTCATTAATGCCACCAGCTCTTTATGTTCTTCAACTCATTTCAAATCTGTGACCAGAACGAAACTCTGAAGGATCTATTAGGAAAAGTCACATTTTGTGAAGTGAGGTATTGCCATTTTATCTCAGAAAGAACCTGAAATGCTCTCAAAAGGAGAAGTCAGAGTTTTTTGGGGGGTTTTGAGCAAATGTTGTACTTTGTGTTCCACAAACTGATGGATACTGAGGGGACGGACCTATTTCTGAATATGAGGATAAGGAGACAGCTGAAAAGAGCCGGCATAACTTTACCAAGGACAGGTTTTGCATTACCTCTCAAATGCCTTTTGTGATTAGAATAATCCCTCTGTGGAACAGGGGAAATCAGTGGATTTTGTACAGTGAGTCTAGGAAGGCTTTTGAAAGTGTATCTGTAATTTCTTGGTAGCCATGTGGTGAGATATGGAACAGAGAACAGTAACATGTGCAGACAATGGGATGGACTGGTGGGCTAAAAATGTTGCAAACTGGGGCGGAAAATACAAGTCCTTTCTAGTTACTAATGCTGTTCCTTGGGCATGAGCAGTGGGACCAGTGCTCTTTGCTTTAGGTGTACCTGTCTTCATCCCTTTTTCTGACCTTGTTTCCCCAGAATGACCTCAGACCTAATTAGCAGCTTTGTTTCAAGTCATGTATCTGGCCATGTCTCCTGGATGTACCCTGGAGCTGATTCATTACTGTGCTGGAAGCTGATAATCAACTCTGTTAGCAGCAACTCAATCTGTCTGCTATGTTCAGACCCGGTGAGAGGATGCCAACCTGTGAGGGTACAGACTGAGCCAGAGTCACCCTTGGCTTCCAGATTTTCATCGCTCATGCACAAGGCCTGCTCCAGCTGCCTTCTGACACACAGAAGCCTAGCAAAGACTTGCAGTAGGAGAACAGGAAAGATTATGAGTGCTGCCCAGAATGTGTATTTGCACAAGGGCTTGAACCATGGCACCTCTAACGGTGCACCTCCACCTTCATTTGGATGCTTCTCTGCTACTCCAGAAATGTCAGTGGACATACATACACACAACTATCTGGAAAAAAAAAAATCACTTGCAAAAATCAGTCTTTCTACATAAGGACAGTGGTAGATGGAAGGGAAGTATGATCCTTTTCCTCCCATCTCTTTCCAATGTAGAGACTGAGCAACTAGTTCATGTGTGTTTCTAGCAGAAGTTGAGAAAAGATGGAGAAATTGTTGAAATATTCCCATCATAGTTTTGTGTGCCAAGTAATCTCAAGGAACAGGGCAGAAAGTTATGTCAGATGGTAGGAGGCTGCTTAAATGAAGATCGTTGAAGCTCAGGTTCAAAAATCCCAAGATCTAATGAATCTCCATGGGTAGGTTTATTTTATAATTGCAGATGATATTTAGAAGAACAGGACTAATTAGAATTGATTATAAATGTGTTTAGGCTTAATTGAAAGTAAGATTTTCCCATGTTAAATTCAAGATGACTGTGTTTTAATTTATAGATGTGGTGTAGAACTAAAATCTGATATCCATATGTCTTTTGAGTGTTAGACTTAGTGGGGTTTTTTTTTCTATTAAATGTTAAAATAAATTCTAAACATCCAGCTTACTTTTGGTCTTGAGGCGATTGAAATTAATTTGTAAATATTTTATTTCAGAACTGGTTTTAGTACAAATAATAAAGAAAAGAAATAAAATGGCAAAATTCCCTAGACATCACATAGCTTTTTCAATGGCTGTGTTTGTTAGCCTAATATTTTTCATCCACTACAGCTACCATATATATATAAGCTCTAAAGCTTTTAAATTATTACACATACAATGTAAATAATATTAACAGGTATGTTCTATTATTAATTAATTTTCTAATTATTATTCATATGTTTTGGTATTTTTCATTAGTATTATGGACTTTTGATTTACATAGTAATGTTATGTCTCATAATTAGCACATAAACACTGGTTATAACTGATGACAAGAATGGTTCACTACCTCCTTGTTGCTGAATTTCAGGGTGATTAATAGTGTGCAGCTTTTACAATCTGGGTGTATTGAACACAGCCAACGACTTTATGGGTATAACTAAGCTTTGTTTGCTAAGTTTCAAAAGGTTTGAAGAGCTCACCCAAATACTATTGCAATGTTTGCTGGAAAGCAAGGCTTGTTCTTCTGGACCTATATCTTGTTTGTATTTTCTGACTAGAGCAAAGGGGGAAGAGAGAGACAGGCTGGACATTTATTCAGAAGATAAACAAGTTTTGTCTGATTAGTTTGCTAGGCTATGAGTACCATACTTCACCAAAGAAAGACAACAGGTCAGTAATGAATATCGAATGCTGTCATTTAACAGCTGGGATGTAAATGTATGGGAAGTAAAAAATTCATAGTCATTTGGAAGTAGAGCAGTCTGTCATTGACATTTCCAAGAATGAATCAACATAATGTGGCTAATTTAAGAATTCGCTTTTCGAGCTTGTAGGACTCTTATGTACATAATTACCTGATAGAGAAGCCAACCGTCTGATCATGGCTGTCCATGAAAAGGAGTGTACCTGCACATTACATTTTTCATAAGATATCAAAGAGAAAGTCTGGGTCAGGTGGCACTCTTTGTCCACATATGTTGTTAGAATGTTTTACAGACTTGAACACAACGGAGGACTTAAGCTCTTCCGGTGTAAGAAGAAGTAAATTGAAGTGCATACATGGAAGTAACTGTGCGTGGAGTAGACATCTAAGATTGGATTATAATCACGAGAGGATTTGCTAATACATTCAAAGCTCGTATTCTGACGAGCAGCTCCTAATGCTCCATTCATACTAGTTAATTAAAACTGCCTGGACAGATTCTAGGCACTGAGGTCACCTGGAAGAGACTGTCATGTGTTCATGCCAGTTAAGTGTCCTGTGTTTTAAACTACAAGTTGTCTACTGTAATGGTACCTGTACCATTTTAATAGCTAAACCATCCCATGAATTGTCCAAGGTTAAGTCAAATTAATGGCAGGAAATGTTCTAAGTGTTTGCTGTTAGAGACATTTGCTTCCCCTTGGCAGGAGCATATCCAAATCTGGCTGAATTTATTGTGGTACAACTGAATTACAGACTTTGCATGTTGGAGCTCCATTGCCTTCAACATAAGTCTAGGAACGGAGATGACATGCAGATGCTTACCCTAGATAGTGGAAATTTTTGGCATGTTTGTGAGAATAAAAATTTAAAATTTAATTGAAGTTATTTATTAATGCTTTCCAGCAAGAGTGTATTATATCACTCAGATACTTGTGGTTTTGTCTCTTACAGTAATTTTAACTTTGGTAGATTGTCCTCCTTAGGAACTTGTACTATGTCAAAGAGCAATAAATTTGGGCAACTCATTAGACAAAATACTGAAGTAAATTAATGACGGGAGAAAAAAGGCTGTTGGGATTAAAAAAATGTGCATGTATAAACACACAGCACATATATGTTTTGAGGTAGGGGTCTAACTTTGCAAGAAGAACTGTGGAACAAAGCAGACAAAAAAGAGAATTTTTCATCCCTGGTTTTCACCCAAAAAAAACCACAACTGAAATAAAGGTTAGTTAGAAACTGAAAGAAACTGAAAGAAATTTCAGTCCAGGAACTGATAGAGTATGGCTAGATTGCTGGGTCTCTGTAGAACCCTATCAGAGTTAATAGAGCTCCATGTAGCTAAAACAATCTACCTGAAAATGATCAATTTCTGGGTTATGGATAGAAAGAGGACTATTATATGTTATTTCAAGGGATGTGATCACCATCTGGTGAGGGAGAAGTAACACTGATTGAGCAAAATCATTCTGAAAAAATACAGACAAGACCACCCCCCCCCACACACAATTAGTAGATACTAATCAATAAAAGGCATCCAGCAAATTAAAAATTATTCAGCTGAGAAGATACAGATGTTTCCTGAAGAAAAGGAAAAACAGTTGAGGCAGAAAATAACTAATAGTAAAATAATACTTATTAGTAATTTGAATTAATCCTGTGGAATTTTTTTATATCACTTTGAGAAAATTCAGTAAGAAAATGTTATGAGTTGTTATCCATCACTTCTTTCAACATTATGAGCAGCTTCCAAGGACCTTTGAAGACAACTGCATGTAATAAAGTTAATAATACATATATTTTATCAGTAAAGGTTACATCTGTCTAGCATTTTAATTTTTCCACCTCTTACTAATGTGGTGGTTAGAATTACAATAAAAATCATTAGATCAGGTATGACTCATCCATTACAGCCTGGAGAAAAGTCAATATTGACACTCCCAATGATCTCATATGCACCTTCCACATAAAATTTGTTGATGCTATTATGTATCTGTGATCCAAGCTTCCCAGGGAGGAACATCCTCTAAGGTTAAGTTCAATAATCTTCACAAGAAAAGATGATTAGAGGACCTGAATATCCTTAATAAATTTTAGATTAACAGACAAGATGACATTTAAGCACAAGATGTGAGCAATGATTAAAAGAACATTATGAAGAAGGAAACATGCTGTGGTTTCACGATTGTGTCATCTTTTCAACACTTTAGGCTTATATAACAATCCTTGAATACTTGCTTCAGCTACTCAGGGCAAAATGATCCCAGTGACAAAAAATGTCCTTATACCAAAGTTAATGGTTTCAATTCTTCACCTACTTTACTAACCTTGGACTAATATTTTTGCAGAATAAGTATAAAACTGAGTGTTTTGCAGCCAGTTCTGCATGTAGTGCTCTGCTCTGACCTTATCCTCTCCTTGTTTGTGGCAGCATAATGTATATAACACAGGGAAGTTCAAAATCCTGAGGGAAGTGAGGAAGGCAAGAAGCAGAGTACAGACCCTGAACTTCACTAGAACAGACTTTGACTTATTCAGAAGTGGTAGAAAGGATCCTGTGAGATGCAGCTCTGAAGGGCAGAAGAGCTTAAGAGTACTGTCAGACCTTTGAGAACAACCTCCTCCAAGCACAGGAATGATGTGTTCCAGAAAACAAGCAAACTTACCATGAATAAACAGGCATGATTAACCAAAACAAACAAATGAAAAAAACCCAAACCAAAAAAAATATATACAGGAAGTAGAAGCAAGGATAGGGTATAATGGAGGAATACAGAAACATTGTCTGGTCATGCAGGAATGCTGATGGAAAAGTAAAAGCTCGAGTAGAGTTGAAATTAGCGAGGGATGTCCAGGGTAACAAGAGCTTTTATGACTGCACTGACAGTAAATAAACCAGCAATGAAAAAGTTGACCCACTGCTGAAGGAGGTGAGCGATGTAGTGACACTGAATATGAGATGAGGATGAGGTACTCAATGCCTCCATTGATTTTCACCAACAAGGTCTCCTGGGCCTCTCTCTGTGGAGGCAAGGTTGCAGAAGGAGAGAACCAACCAGCAGCATGTGAGAGTTGGAGTCAGGGATTTTTTGAGAGAGTTTGCTTCACAATAATTCATGGGATTAGGTGTGTTGCACACAAGTGTACTGGGAGAGCAGCAGTAGGAGACAAATACTTTAATCATCTTCAAGCAGTCTGAGGAAAATTGAAATAGCTATCAAGTGAGTGTCAGCCTCACTTCAGTTACTGTGAAAATCACAGAGCAACTCTTCTTGGAAGCAATTTTGGCTTGCATGAAGAAACTGACTTGAAAAACTAACCTGGACTGACATTTAACAGGTTGTGTTTTATAGTTACTTTGCAGAATAAAACTACTGGAACTAGAGAGGAAGGGGAATGTTGACTTTCCCTTAGTCACAGATAGGAAAAGTGTTTTGACTTTAGTGACATTTTCAACATAGTCTCCGCTAACATCCTTGTCAACAGATTTGGACATGATAGCATAGATGAATTTATTACAAAATGAGTGAAAAATGTTCTGGATTGTGTGACTCAGAGGGCAGTAGTTAATAGTTTGCAATCTCCTGGCAGCAAGTTACCAGTGTAATTCCTCAGAATCCTTTTCTAGGACCTGTTACTCTTGTTTAAAGTCTTTACCTGTGACCTGGAGGAGGTAAAAAAGTGCCCTCTTTTGTCAAGTCAGAACACCAATATTGAAGGACCAATCTATATATTTGAAGGCAGGTCTGCTGTTCAGAGATTTAGACAGGCTGAAGGCAAGGGCTAACAGGAACCTTATTAAATTCATCAGTCTTCCACCAGGGATGGACCAAGCTCTACAAGAGTACAGTGTGGGTAAATTACTCTTACTGACTGGGTAAGTATCTCTGAGGAAAGGACTTGGGAGTCCTGGTGAACTGCCATTGATTAAATAGAGTCCCATGAAAGTCATAGCAGGTGCTGAGACTATGACTTCTGGCAGCGGAAAACTAGCATCAGTTTCCTCACAGTTAAACTAAGATAAACTTTTTAAATATTGCGTGTATATAATGTATACAATTACAAATGCTTATAGAAAGCAGATAAAAGAAGTGTCGTGGTCTAGAAATGGACATTAAGCCCCCCAGAAATTTAAAAACAAAAGGTTTTTCATCCCTACTTCAAAGCAAAATATGCAGAAAAACATATATCTGCCTGTTCATAATTCCATGAAATGGTCATGTCTTTTCTTCGTACTCACTAGGGATGTGCAAAGTGATTTGGTTCACATATTGTGCAGATACACTTCTGCTTCCTATTTCCCTGAGTTAAGGTCACCATTGCAATAATTACAGATTTTCTGTTTGGTGAAGTTTATAGACTGAACGCATTGGTTTGATTCTCTGATTCATCCCTTTTACTGGCCTCCTTCTCTTATCCTTACATCATGGAAAATATTAACTGCCTGCAACCTTAGGTCAGTGATCTCATTTTTTATGAGTTTTTCTACACATTGCAAAATAACCCAAACACCCAGAAGTTCATAATGCAACCTGTTAGATGGTGCAGCATGGTCCAAGTCAGCATGATCCACGGAAAGGTATGGATGCCTTGCATCATTGAGAAACAGAGGACGCTTTATGTCTCAGGTCTCCAGGTCATTAGGTGTCAAAGTCTCTTATCAACCTGGGCTTCTGAGGAGGGCATATTCTTACTATCAGAGAGGGAGAGGAATTGCAGATTTCATGCTCATATATCAAATGTATTTGAAACCAAACTTGCAGTTAAGTACCCTTCTCTCTGGCTGCAGATTCTATAGCCCAGATTCACCTCCCTATACACTTCCTAAATTTTTTATTCCAGAGGCACTACCACTTTCGCTGATGGGCTTGGTCTCGTCCTGCAGTAGGTCCATCTTGGAGCTGGTTGAATTAGTTCTCTTTGATGTGGGGGAAGATTCTCCAGCTCCTCACAGAAGCCAGCCCTGTAGCTCCCCTGCTACAAAAGCTTGCTGTGTAAACCCAAGGCAGAGGGATATCATACACTCTGCTTCCCTGTAAGTATGTTTGCAGCAGAGAGAAGTTTTGATAGAGACTGTTTGCCCTGAAGGGTTTAAAAGAGAATTTGGTCAAATAAAGGATAAAAGAGTAGAGGGGAGGAAGGAAAGAGAAGGAAAGCAAAGAGAGATCAGCATCAATGTCTCCAGGAAGTGAACAGCTGATTCTGGTCAGACTTCCAGGAGGAATATGCTTGCTTATAAAATGCAGTCATATTGAATAGGTTAGTTGTGACTGATCTCATGGTAGTCCAATCCACTATTATGAATGAGATTTGCAGTATTACTTTATGGAAGGCTAAGGAGGTGGTTTGTCACCACATAAACTATGCTGTTAGCTTCCAAACATGCATACTCACTGCAGAAACAGGACTTTTCTTTGGTATTTTTGTCACTGCCTGCTCAAAACTATACCCTGTAGCTAAGGAGGAGCTGTTGCTTCAGACACAGCCAGTCTGTTTATGGTTGCATCTAATTTCCTACAGACCTTTACTCTGATATTAAAATAAAATATTTGACATAAAATTTCAAGATAAAAATATGAGACAAAAACATGCTGATTGGTTTAGTGTTGAATAGATAGGGAAAACCTCAGGGGTCAGAATGATAAAATTCCATTCCTAGTGTGAGAAAATACAGAAAGTTTTTTTTTTCTTAAAGAGAAAGTTTTTTCTTGGCACAACTTTTGCAAATTTTAGTATATAAGTTTCTGCTTATGGATCTGCTCAGACCATGGTTCAGTAATATAGTAAATGGCAAATATTAATGTAGGTGTCTTAGCATGGATTCAGAAATGCTGCAGAGACATTCTATTGCAGAGTGAGACAGGCTTGCATTTCTTTTTCAGCTTTCTTCAAAAAATATTTGTGGATTTTCTGACAAGTTACAGGTGATATATGTGTAAAGTATGTATAAAATCAGGGACACAAAATACTTTGAGGGGTAGTCCACATTATGTATTCTGGCTATGAAATGTGATTGTGTGCCTATGCCTGACGGAGATCAGGTTAGTACTGCCTGGCCATGTGACAAGTACAATGACAGTACCTAAGTCTGGTATTGGTGACTGTGGAAGAGCACAGCATCATGTATGAGAAGTACATGGCTCCTCAGAGTCACCTGTGGAAAGCAATTGCAACAGAGATGAATACGCTTCCCCATGAAAATCCACAGCTGTTTAATAACTGAAATTGTGTGCAAGGACTGCACTACAGAAGAACCTTTAGTTGAAAAGTTGTGGAACTTGGTCTCATTTGGCACACTAAAAGAAATTTTGAACACGCGGAGAAAGCCAATACCCTGTGTTTTTAGGAATCCAGTGAGGGGTTAGGCAGTTTGCCTTATAATAATTTGCCAATGTCTTTTTTCTTAACATAAGTACTTCAAGGTACAAGTATTACCCCATGAACATTTGTTTTTTGACATATTAAAGCTGTGAATGTCTTGCCAAGGCATTGCAATGAATAGTCATGAGCAGTGCTCTACATCTAGCCTCAGACAGAAAGGGCATGTTAGGCATGTGGAATGAGTACTAAGAATCCTTGAAAGAGGAAACTGCTTTAATTTACAGTGGAAGGAAGTGTAAGTACGATCCATGGTATGACATGTGCAGCTTTACTTATTCAGGCCAGTGCTAGAGGAAGAGGAAACACACATCCTCTCTGTGTGAAACTGATAGAGCTTGCACTGCCTGATCAGTTTGGCTTATTTTCTATATCGGTACTTACAGGTTCTACTCTTCCTTAGTTTTTCTGGATACAATTTTCCCACTGATGTCAATGGGAGCATCTGTGTAAGTGTTGGTGCACACACATTTTGGTACATTACTGAGCACTCTGACACGGATAAATTAATTTGTTGAGTTGGTACAAGGGGAAGGGTTAAAGGCTTTTGTATAGAACTGCACCAAGAAGTGTTTTTGTAACAACTAACACCAAATCTTCACTAAAATGTAGATTTTCCTTTTAGCATAAAATGAAAAAATGGCAAGGAGGTAGTAAGTCGTCTGAGCAACTGGAAACTGGAGCGAGTTTTGCTCTCTCATCTTTTTGTTGTTTTAAACCACTTTCCTGTCATCTGAAAAGGCACACAGAGTAAAGGAAAAGGAAAAATATTAAAAAAAAAGAAGCCCCAAAGCTTTAATAAAGCATTACATTTGACAGAGCAGACAGACAACTAGGGAAAAGAGGAGACATCTTTGGCAAAATGACATTGAGAGCTTTCAGAGATGCTTGCTGTCTTCATGCTGGAGAAATCCTTCCTGTGTGCAAAAATCTACAGCCATAGCCTTGAAGGTTTATTTCTCCATCAACTTTCGCCTTCCTGACACCTTAGTTCTCAACATACCTGAACACCAGCAAAGTGAGCTGGAAGGCTCTCAGCTATTTTTCATACAATCTAGTGATTGGATAGAAAAATAAAGAATGTTTGGGATGTTTTTTTGTTATTCTTCTTCCGTATTTTCCTTTTACGGGGCTTGTATTTGGTTAGTTGGGTTTTACTCGTTTCAAAGAAAAAGCTGTTTTACACCTTCAGAGTGCTGTTACCACCAGTGAGCATCGACAGTAATGGACTTCATGTATAATTCATGCAATCAAAACTTTGCAACTGTGCAAAATTGCGTACCCCACATCCTGTGCCTTCAAATCGGCTTCCATAAACTGTCAGAAGTTACAGCGGTGGGGCTCACTCAGTGGCCATAAGCTGAAACACTAATGAAGCTGCCTGAACAGCACCATAGGGAGACATTTAATCAGTCTCTGTTTTTAATTTTGGTTGGCTGACAGGTGGCCAAAAGTACTGAAACACTGAAAAGAAAAAAGGAAACCTGATTCAGTTATCACTAAACAGAGCAGGAAACACATAAAGAGATTTTTATCAAGGCTTTACTTTTGATGGCCAAAATTAAAGTTTACTTTGAAAACACCTAAGCATTTGTGGTATTAAGTGTTGAAAATACATTATCCAGCTTAATAATCATGGAATTAGATATGAATTACTGAAGTAAATTCCTTCGAGGCATTGGGACTAGGGATGTGGGTTATCTCAAATTTACATATGCCTTAGATTTTTTTAATAAGATTTAAAAATAGTATCAACTTCCCAGCTCCCCAGATTATACTTGAGCTCCTTTTCTTTCTTCGTTTTCCCACTTACATTGATTCAATCTAATCAATGGTTCCCTGAATTTAGGCAGGACTGACTGTGCTGCCCCAAGAGACAAGAGTAGAAAGAGAGATTTGTTGAATCTAAATCCATTCAATTTTATTAAATACACCAACTGAAAACCCAGCTGCTGAAGTCGTTGAATGCTAATTCTTGCCACTGAGCCCAGTGACTGTGGGCCCTCACCCATGAGTTGAGCTCAAGCACAGTAAAAATCTGTAGAGAATGATTTTATTGTTCTGTCCACAGCCGGTAATGGATAGCTTACCTCCATGAGCATAACTAAGCATAACTTTGGTTTCTTGAACGTTCTTTACCACCTGATGACAAATCTGTAGGCTATCCACGCACATCTGGAATCTCTGCTTCTTCCTTACAAAATTCCTGATACTGATATTATCCAGAGGTATGACTTTCTGTAAAAACATAACCAATTTTATCATTCTGAGGTGTGTCAGCATTCAGTTGTTGACATACCCCAGAATGTCAGCATTCAGTTGCTGAGTGGCCACTGGATTAAAGACTTAGATAAACGATGAAGTCTCCCTCTATAACATCCTCTCTTATTTGCTCAAACCTGTAAAACCTCCAGCTTTTCAATCCTAGAGCTTGCATTGTTCCTTCTGTGCCTGACTCTTCCACGATACTAAAAGCAGAATCTCCAGCTCCTGTTACCGGGAGTTATGATTGCTCTGAAGACACTGTGCATGGGATATTCAATATAAACTAAAAAATTACAAATACTGGGCATTTAGACTACATTTTAATACAGAGCGTGTGCACAACTATCCTGGAAAAATAAAAAAGAAGTTTAGAATCTACTTAGCCGTGAACAGTGTGCACAAAAACTTTTAGTAGTTTATCTTCTTCAAAAGTTCATGGCAACATTTCCTCGGTACCCCTGCACATATTTCCAAACCTTAGTGGTGTCCCATGTCTTCCTCAACATTCATCTCTTAACAGATGGATAGTTTTCTTAAGCTTATGAATAGGACCAGTGTACAGTCCGTGCGAAGAAGAATGAAAAAAACCAAAGTAGTAACAGCATATAGGATGGTAATATATTTGGGATCAGAAAAAAACCTATAAAATTCTACTTAGAGGAAAATGAAAGTACAGAAGTACATTTCTGTCCATGGCTGCTGTTTATCCTTTCAAAAGATGCCTGAATATTACAAAATCCCATTGCAAATCTAAAGCAGAATTGGCAGATGTTACACTTCCAATGCTACATCTGAAGCTCTTATCATGGGTGACAACTTTTAACTACTCTTTATCCTTCCTCATTGCCGTGAGTGAAGTCAGCGAGGCTTTGTCTGGTCTCTGATTTCATTCATGCACTGGGTTATTCGTTCTTCTAATGTTACTGCATCTGATTCAAGGAACCTATGAAACAGAGATTAGCCTTTATTTCTTGTATGTTTTAGCTCATGAACATGGCTAACAACCTTCTATATGCTATGAAGAAAGATGAAATCAATCCTGGCAATATTAAGGTGCATAGATCAGCTGAGCAGAAGCACACTGAACCAAGATACCATTGGCAAGGGTATAAACAGAAATAACTCAGGAATAATGCATTAACTTCTGCTTATAACAATTGGCACGATGAGAAAACAGGTAATGTACAAAGCAAACCTCTCAACATTTATAAATATCATTGTTCGCCTATTCCTAAAGAAATCAGTGTGCCTCTTCTACAGAGCTTGCTTTCAAACATAGAGCTCCAGAGTCTTGAAAATTTTGAGCACTACATAAATTGCTCTTCCACTTTTTTAATAGACTTCCTCATTAATTACATAAGACAGCAAACAACAGTTTTGTGTGAGCTGATAATTAGTGTGCATCTTGGTGCATATGCTTCATGGAAGAATTTCCATCAGACACTGCCCACTTTTCTCCTTTCTCCCAGTTTATTAGGTCCTGACTGTCCTGACTGACTGAAATAGGTTAAAGAACCTTTTGACAATTGCAATTACAGTCAGAATGCAGCAAACATACAAAAATTCTATGGCAGAAATAACTTTCAATTTTTACCCCTTTTCTTTGACACTTTCATCTTCAACTTTGCCTTGTCAATTAAAGTTACTGTTAGACAAAGGCTGTATCTACAGTGATAGAACTAGGAGAATTTCCAGGAAATATCAGCAGCAGAACCAGAAGTACACTGACAACCCTGCACCTTGACACTGTGTGATGAGTGTTTGAGGGAAGAAAGGAGCTGCAAAGTACCCTGTGTTTCTTCCCCCATACAGTTTTGTTTCAGGCTGTCACTTGACTGAAATGAGATTGGAGACAAGATGAAAAAGCTTGAAGACATCTAGAACAGGATAAGAAATGTAACAGTCTGTTCAGAAATGTCCTATAAGAACAGTCTCAATTTCATAAATTGAATCTATAAAAATTTTGTGTGAAGGAATAGTGGAAAATGGCTACCTGAAAGCTACCAAACTGAAGAAAACAGTCTAACTGCAAACTGTTGAAATCATATATCTTCTCTACCAAGGAAACTACAAAATTACTGCCTGTATAGCAATACAAAAACCAACCAAACAAACCCAAAACCCAATCAAAACCAAGTCCACCTAAACCCCAATACCCTGCGTATTATGAGTCAGCCTGTAGATCTTGTGTTCCCAGTGTCTGAATATCCAAGAGGTGGCAGCAGTCGCCATATGTACCATCTGTGCCTTACTGTAAGCTGGCCGGACAGATTGAAGTGCTCCAAGGGCTTCATGATAGACTATAAGGCCATGAAGAACTGTGAGCTGTGGAGGCTGCCCCAGCCCTTTCTAAGCCGTGTATTGGATGCAGAGGGCAGCCTAAGATGAACAACCTCTACCTCTGTAAAGCATTCAGTTTAGTTACAAAGCCCTGGCAGCTGTAAGACAGAATTGTGACAGCCAAACAACACTACTGAGAAAGAGAATCTGGTCCAGATTCTTCAGGACTTCTTAGTATTTTTGTGCTGTGCGTCTTTGTAATTTTTTCCACATTAATTTAAAAAACTGGTGTTGGAAGAAATTAAAAAATCCTCACCCATATCCTTCTGGTCATTAATTTTATCACACATGGGCAATTTTGGAATTAATCTAAACTTCTTTAGGCAAAATACTAGAGAACTACATGTTTCAAACAAAATTTTACTTTAACTCATCATTTCCATCTTGGCAGTGTAAGAGTTGTACAAAAAGATTTTCTTGGATGGGTCCTCCTGACATGTGAGCAATGAGTGTTTATCTTCATCACCAACAAGTAGACCATCCTGCAATTCTGAATAAATCGAGACTTGTTGTGCCTGGAGGGCTAAATATGTTTGCCTTTCTTGGTTTTGTAATACAATTAATTTCTATTTCAGATATTACTTTATTAAAGGGCATTTTCTCTGTAACTCCATTCAGAACCCATTTCTCACCTCAGTTAAAATGAGCTTACGTGTTTTACATGCCTTTACATTTTGTACTTCAATTTGCAATCTTCTAACTACTGGACACACAGCTCTGTTGGTACTGCAGGGAGAATGTTCTCATTCACTGATTTTTCTAACCTACGACTTCCTGCATTGCTGATATTTAATTTCTTGCTCTATAAATTGCCTTTTGTCTACTCAATATGTAAAAAGGCATAAAATGAAACCAAACCCTGACGCAAAACCTGTGTCATACTTGCATATGCATGCGTGGTCACTGGTTTTACAAGACACACATAGTGCCTGCATATCTGAAAGCAGACCTGGCTTCTGTAGTTCTTAGAAATAAGAAATGATTTGCCATTTCCAAGACTGTGCTTTCACTTGCCTTTTATGTGTAAATTGGGAAGGTATTTTCTATCACACCATAAGAATTAAGTTTGTAGAAGTCAAAAATACATTCCTGAATCCCTACCAGAACAAGTCTCTTTTATGACACTTTTACATTTTACAAAAATTAGAATTTTCCTTAATTTTCTATTGCTAGAATATATTAAACTTTAATGGACCCAAACAAGAATTGAATTGCAAAAAATTAGAGCTACTGTCATAATTTTATGGACTATTGAAGAAAAGAATGGTAAAAAAGGGTGCACAGCAGGATTAGAGGGGGAGAAATTTTCTAAGATGCTATATAGAAAATATTCTGAAAATTGTGATTATAGATATACAGTCAGTTCTCAAATTATATCCAGTGGGATATTTTCAGCATGATTGCAGCACCAATTCTTACATAAATGCTAGTATTGCAACTGAAGCAAACTCTATAATAATTTTCTCTTCCTCCAAGTTAGACTATCATATTCTGTATGTTCTCCTATCCCCCGAAACATAAATTCAGCTAGAGATATCTATTTGTAGAAAAACAAAGCACTTAAATATTTAGTTGAAAATGTTAAAGAAGAAGATGAAGATCTGCAAAATGTACATACCTGTGTAAAAGTTTCACTGGGGACTTTATTCCTATCTCATTAAAGTCTCTGGAGCTTTGCAATTATCTCTAGTATGTATAATAGATTAATTTCTCATTTCATAAAAGGCATTATATAGATTTACTAAACAGTGTGAATGCCTTTGCCAGGTTGAGGGTTTTAAGGTCACTTGATGAGTTCTCATTCTACAAATTAATACATATATTTTCTCCCATTATCTGTCATTCTTAGGAACAGTCATTCTGAGAATAAAAAGCTGTTTATTTTCTGTGTTGCAGGTTTCAAATTTTTTATTTTATTCACTGGAAGGATTACTCAATGGGGTGAGAAAGAACAAGAGCTAAATTTGCATGAAAGTGCAAATTATATTACTGTCCTTTTTCATCAGATACTTTTAGCAAAGGGTTTCTAGCAAAGTAACTCTCCAGTAGCTGGAAAACAGACCACTTTAGGTACCACAAAAGAAACAGAGCAACACAACTTCAATGGAAGCCTTCGGGAATTTTTTAGTATTACCCATTTTTCTTGAAATAAGTGACCCTTTACAAATCATAAAGCATATCTATTTCTAATGCCCTATAAATTCCTATTGGTTGAAACATTTTCAAATGCAAATGTAACTCCAAAACAAACTGAACCATAAGTTCTTATGTCCTTAAGAAATATAATGAAAAACTGAGGAATTTTGGTCATCTTGTGTGTCCTCCTGTGATAACTGTATGTTATAAAATTTTCTAAAAGACTACTGTTTGCTGACATAGACAGATGGAGATGTATGGATAGATGTTTATCTGATGACTTGTTTGATTGCTTTTCAGAGTGATTTCAGAATGGACTTGCCCACCAGTTCTAATTGTACTGGACAGTCGTGTCAATAGATTAAAACAACTCAAGTTGACTCAGATCAACCTGTGCGGAATCAACAAATAAAACAACTGGAAAGGTGAAAGTTAATGTATCCATTACATGCTTGGGCTTGTAGTCCTTGCTTGAAAACCACCTTGACCCCATATGCTACCACAGACCAAGAGTGCTATTTCATTAGTATTTGAAGTCGTTCAACGAAAACACTGAGTTTGTGAAATATGGTGCTTGTCACTGGATTATGTTCTTCCCTAGTGGCTGACATGGGAGTGATCCCATCACACTTCCATCATTTTAAGATGTGTCTGTTGAAATACAACATTCCTGGAACAACCTGAGGCTCACCTGTTACTGCAGAAGGGTTCATTTTATCAGGTGCAGATTACTTTGAGTACCTCTGAAGCTCTTTCAGCTGTGCACTACAATGGGAACCCAAACATTTTTGCTGTGAAAGACAAATTTTGCAATTACATTTACTAATTTACCCTTTAATTTTTAATCACTGGAATACTTGACTGTCTAAGAGATTTTTCTAATGTTGTTTCTTTAAATGAAAAGGAAAAGCAAGGTCCTGACTACCTGTACATCATTACATTTTAAAATTACTCTATGCAAGATTATCATTATAGACTGCTATTTTTCCTGTCTCTTAGTGTTCAATTGGAAATTACATTATTCTGTGTTTATGGATGCAAACAACTTATAGTGTTGCTGTTTCAAATATTTGCAATGTTTTAATCAGACATTATCTTTGTAAAGCATGTCATTTTAATACAGTGTTTGGGTGACTCGAGCTGAAAACAGTAAGTATATGACAGGATATGAAGCATTTTTATTCCTTCTACATAAACTCCATCAAGTATTCAGGGATATCGTGAGCTATTCTTATGCTGTAAATCATTGCTCTGATAACAAGGGCCAATGTGATTAACAAACTCATTTTTCAGCTGTTGGATTACTCAAACACAGCAGAGTTTTTATGCCCTCAAATATTCATATTTTAAGAATTACATCCTATGAAAAAAATCGGTGTTTAACTTCGTTTATGGAGAAAAATATTGATTAGCATCTGAACATTTGCATTTTAAACAAAGATTCTTTCATAAAGTAACATTTTCATGCCAAAAAGACATCTTGGACAGAATATATGTATTAGCTGTGTCGTGCTATAACACAGTAAACATCAATAATTTTGATTACTAATGCGAAATCATACCAAAAGCCTCCTTTATCATTTCTGGATGAGCTCTCTATGTCTTGAGAAATCAGCGAGTCTGTAAATGATATTATAGTGCCGTGGGAACACAGGTAATTTTATAATAACCTGCTTAACTTAGGTAAGAGCACATAATAGATACCGATTAGACATATATTTGAATTTGCTTCTAAGCAGTAAGAACAAGGTACTTTGCTACTACAATTCAAATGAAGAAAGAAAATGCATATTATAAAAACATAAGTAGAAAAGACTATTAGAAGGACTCAGTGATGTTTATGAATAGGAATCATTTTGGTGTAAAAGCTGTTCTGTGTACAGCTTTTACACCAAAAAATAAGTTCGGGTCAAACTATCACTAATATTGATCTTAACATTAAGCATTGCAAAAGACTGTAAAAAAGATGGAGCTGTAGAAAACTCATGGTAATTCAAATTCAACTTAACAACAGATAGTGACTGTTCTTTCAAGAATGAGTCCAGAGAAAATATCTGACTTTAATTACTGTTTTACTAATGTAACAAATATAAAATGTCATCTTCCTTGTTACCTATTTAAATGAAAATATTAGAAAATTTTATAACATACACCTGTTAATAAACACACACACATAAGGGTATTGATACACATTTCATCACTTTTTTATGACTTAGAAAAATTCTCTTGAATGTGCAAAAGCCAAGGTAGGCTGTGAATGACACTACCTGTGCATTCAATTTTTGTTTGCTGTTAGAAATAAAATGACATTCTGCTCACTGCCTGAATGACTTAAAAAGAATAGTCCGATAACAATGCATAAATATAACTCTTTAAGTAATATTTGACTATTCAGTTTTTATTTTGTGGTGGTCACATTTCAAAAATTTACTATTATTATTTTCTCTGTATTCTTTACTTTCCGTTTCTGTGTAGAATAATGAGGACTATATTCAGCTCTTACTGAAGTTAGTAAAAAATCCAGGCTCATAGATTAACTATATGGTTCCAGTAGAGTGTGATATAAAGGAAAAGAGATGAAAGATTATATGTGTAAAACATCATCACCAAGGCGATAAAAGAAGAATATAGGTGTTTGAAAGAAGGATCTTTAATTCCTGAAAGGCCGGTTTAATAATACAAGATAGAGGATGATGGTGGCAAGTACACCTGAACCTGAAAAACAAGATAAAGGTGTTTTACTGATGCTTTTATAGCTTTTGAGGTAGCTTGGATATTATTATAAGGTGTAAAACAAGGAAGAAAAATCAAATTAAAAGTTTGTCTGCTCCTGCAAGGGCTGTCTATGGGCTGCAGCTTTTTTCAGGGAATGTCCACCTGCTCTGGCATGGAGGCCTCCAGGGACTGTGGGTGGATGGCTGTACCATGATCCTCCATGGGCTGCAGCACAGCAACCCACTTCACCATGGTCTTCAGCATGGGCTGCAGGGGAATCTCTGCTCTGGCATCTGCAGAGCGTCCTCTGTCTCCTTCTCCACTGACCTTGGTATCTACAAGGCTGTTTCTATCACTTTTTTATCACTCCTCTGTCTCATGGCTGCTGCACAGCATTTTATACCCGTTCTTAAATATGTTCTATCAGAGACGCCTCCAGGATCATTGACGTTCTCATCTTTAGAGCTGGGTGGAACTGGCTGTGGGAGCCATGGGAAAGTACTCAGCCTCTTCTCAGAGAAGCCACCTCTGCAGCCCTTCTGTACCCATAACTTGCCACACCAGTCATCACAGTGCAATATGCTGTGGCATCTATCCCTTCGAGGGGTTTAGATCAAGAACCTAACTTTATCCTATTTACCATTATGTTCTGAGGCTTTAACTTTGTGACTTACAAAGGTGTAAATCACTGTTACTGCATATATAGACAGGCTTAGAGTCACTGGGCAGGTTAGAAGTGGCTATTACATCCACAGAAGAGAGATATTTTTCAGTCTTTCAAAGCCTCTCTTTTTTTATTTTTTCCTATATAAAACTCCTTAATAAATGCTCAAGGGTTCAAGTTCCAGCCCCCCACCCCAAAAAACAGAAGTTATTACAGATTCTATACCACATGGTATGATGCTCTTTAACTTCATATATACTTCTGTTTGCATAGTCTTTAGGATGTTAAGCTCTTGAAAAAAAGGTATTTTACATAATTTATTTATCTTAAATGGTATTAAAATGTGCTGTATATGGTAAACTCAGTTTCAGTTTTGCATAATACATTAGAAAACAAAGAGCTTGCAAAATGTAACTGGTCTCTGCTTCTAATGAAAAATCAATCTAGGAAGCTGGAATTATAACAAATTATTTACCTGTCTATGCTAGCTGTAGCTTGCAAAGCTGGAGTGTGTGTGGTAGAGCTGGGACCAATATTAAAATACAAGATCCAAATTTTTCAGTTCTACTGTCACACAAACCTAGAACCTCTGGTTGTGAAGTTCAGCTAATTTAGCAATTATTGTCCAATAATACTGAATGCTTATATGACCAACATGTATTTCTTTTCCATAGGCAACCTTCACGTGACATATTCATCTTGTAGCAGAAATACAACCCAAATCATTCAGTTCTAGCTCATTTTACCCAAGTGTAAGCATATTCAGATTTTTTTGTCTCCAAGTATGTTCTAGTAAGCCAAAAATGGCTGGTTAGAGCTAATTGAAATTCTGTTTCATCATTGGCACATTAGAATTGTAATAGGCCTCCATAATTGTTATATTTCAGTTTTGTCTATTTTGTTAGATTTCATCTGCAACCACAGAATAGCTAAGCCCCCCTCTTTCCTATTTATTACTAAAGAATGTAACACAGAATTGGCAGGCAGCCTATTATGTGAAGAAGAAACCATACTCAAAAGCATTTAAAACTGATACCCTGCATCTTTTCCAACTTCACAGTTTAAATTCATTTTCAGGAGGAAGGAAATTGCTTTAGATTAAAAGAAGATCTCATTGGTTGTTTGCCTTAAACACAAAGCCATTCCAAAGCAATTAGCAAAATATAAAAAGTAGTATCAGAAGAAAATTTAATGGCTCTGTTGGAAATGCTGCATGTAAGTTGGCTCCCTCCTAAATTCTCCCTCTGATTGTCTCGAAGAGTAATGTTAGAAAAATGAAGTCATTAAACTTTTAAGAATTTGACTTGCTTAATACATGTGATTTTAATTAGCAAATTAATTTAGGGGGTTTTTAAGTGTAGTATGTACTGGGAGGAGCAACTAGGTAATTAAACAAAAGTATTAGTATGATTTAAATAGTACTTCTTCTCTAATTTTTCATGCTAACTAATGTCTTCATGCAGCAAGTCACTTCACCTGGATAGAGTACTGTTTACATAGCTACTCTCTCCCCACTGGTGTATTTAATGCACACCCTGAAGTTGAAAGATGGATTAAAGCAGAGATAAAATACAAAACAAAAGCCCCAAGAATGACATTCAGCTCTTTATTAAGAAATATAAATGCATGCATATAGTTATAGGTTTCTACCGAACAAGAGAGATCTTGAAACTAACATTTCCTCTACAGAGTTGATCATTTCTGTTTGAGACATTTGGAGATGCACGTGGCAGATATAAGCAGACACTACGGGATTTCTACAACTTTCCGGGAACTCATAATTTTGAACAGCATTAAACATCAGAGAACCTTGACTTGCACCCATTATCAATGAAGTCAGTGAAATTTAACTAACCAACTGCACCATAGAATGTCTCAAATTGAAAGGGACACATAGGTAAGGATCAATACTATTGTTAAAACAAGTATCTAAGCTTTTCTATGCCTTAGACACCTCAGGGACATCTTAAGTTTCCAGCTTCCTCTCCCAAAATGTGCAGATTTTCCACAGGATCTGTGCTATGACTAACAGCCCTGAATGGTAGTAATAGAAATTTTAAGCATCTTACACGGTAATAGAAATCATTATGTAACTGAAATCTGGCCCAGGTATCTTTATTGTTACAAGATGAACAAGCTGCACTGACAGCTCTGACTAGATCTCTGTAGATTGTACAGGGACCTTACACACACCCAGTGCTCATGTAGACACTTCTGTTTAGAGACTTAAATTTAGGTGATAATCCTGAACTGGGATCAATGTCGTTATGCATTTCTTGGACAAACTGAAAAGAAAAATCAATGTTTTACTGTACTGCTTCTCTCCTTTCATTCGACGTGTTTTTAAGCCACCGTTCAGGATCTAAACAGACTTATATAGCTTCTTAATTGAAATTATTTTTATTTTGAAGAAATAATAGTTCATCATTTTGTATATTCTCAAGTTTAAAAAAGTTGAAAAAATAAAGACAGTGGACCAATTCAGGAGACTCTTCACTGGAATTTCCTGTTGAAAATTCCCAGGAAAATACCCTCTGCACTAATTCTTCATAAAAATCTGATAGGCAGCTTCTCCAGTGTATGTGATCTTTATATGCATAATGAACAAAAATTGGGAACAAATACAGTTCGAATTTCTCTTTTCTATTTCTCACTAGTAAGGTCTTCAACAAGGTGGGATAAATTAAGAACTCTTTATCCATATCTGTAAACAAGCAGGTCTCATTCATAAGCATTCATGATCCATTTTTGACTGGCAGGTGTGAGCATCTACTTTATCTGTCACAAAACTAATAATGCTAAAGATCAAGGCTCAACTACATAGGATTTCAATGGAGAAAAGGATTTTGATATCTAAAATCTGTTCTGCTCAGTTTAGGTGTTATGACTTTTCTCACTTCTGGTGGTGTAAGAAGTTAATTCCTGGCAGCCGCAGACCACTGAAATATGTTTCCCTCATGGCAGTCACCATGTCTAGATTAAGCATGTTAAAAGCTATTCAAATATGACTTTCAGTGAAATGTAAAAAAATAAAGGGAGAAAACTCTCTGCAGTTTCTTATACCAATAAGGTATTCAGTGGTATGAAGAAAAAAACCCCCAAAACCACCCAAAATCCCCCCCAAAAAGAAGAAAAACAGCAAACAAATGAACAAAAAATCCCACTGTAATATGACTTACTGAAACTTATAGAGGGACAAAGACTTTAAAATCCTTAAATTTTACCATTAACTTCCAAGGAAATTGTTGTTTTTTCCGTTAGAGACAGGGAGATTAAGAATTTAATTACTAGACATGCTGAAAAAGACTTGGTGCTATGGGGAACCTGAGCCACTCCTGCAGCTCAGTCCTGGGAGCCTGTTGTTGGTAGGGTGTACTGGGCTACACTAGGACGCTGAGCTGCATAAGGCAGAGCTGTCCAGAGCTGAATTTCCCAGGTCGTGAATTGGATGAGGAGAAATTAAAGAGATTTCCAGCAAGGGCTATCAAGGCATTCTTTAGGGCCTCAACCATATCTGGATGGGTTCTGCAGCACGGGAACTGGTTGCCTCTCTTTTCTTGAAGGTTTGTTGGCCTAGGCTACGCTAAACAAAAGCTGAGCCAGACAGGTGTTGGTGGTAGTCTTGCTTTGAGTGAGAGCCTGGACTAAACAATATTAGGAGATTCCTTCCTAACAGCATTTCTATGCTTGCAAAAAAAATCAGATTATTTTTTCCTATTCCAGTTCCAGATATTTAAAACTTATGCTTTAATACTTTAGTATTTGTTTTCAAAAAAATTATTTGAATAAGCTCAAAATATTGAATAACTACTATTACATTGATCTATTTTAGGCAAATGTTGAATCTACTTTCTACAGAATAAAAATAACCTTCTTGAGAATATTATTTACATTTGCCAAAACTAAAATATGTTGGCATTTCTGAATACAAATATTTTAGTTTCTAAATCTAAGACAACATGTGTTTTTGCTTTTGCTTGCCATGAAACTGAGTTTAGAATACTTACATAAACAATGAAACCTGACTTTTAAAAAAGGACTGGAATGACAAGCTTGAGTTCCAGCTCCAAGCACAGATATTTTGGAAGCAATTATTCTTCAACTGACACAAAACAGTCTGGCAGCTGGAAGGATTTTGATTTACAAAAAACTAGTGAAAGTACAAACTCTTTTTTTTTAAGATCTAGAAGACCCAAAATTTAGTCCAAAAAACTCAGTTATGCAGATATTGCACCTTTCCTTAAAGAAAAAAAAGAAAACCCAAACCAAACAACGAAACAAACCAACATCCCATCAAATTTCTGACTCTCTGTGGACTACATTTAAATTGTACAATGAAAAATTTCCCCCCAATTTAATAATGATCTACTTTTAGTGTTAAAAACTTTACTGAGTTAACAATGACAGCTTTCAAGAAGCTGAAGTTAAAACTAATGCCATGTCTCTTTAATAAAGCAGACATCTGAGAATGTATTGTAGAACCATAGAACAGGTCAGATTGGAAGGGACTTTGAGAGATCATCTTGTCCAACCTTTCATGGGAAATGGAGCCTTGATGACATTAGAAATATTTTAAAGAGAAGAGGGCTATATTGGAAATTAGGAAAGGATAAACAATCATATTGAAAAATGTAATGGCACTGTCACAATTGTATGTGATCTTCTGATTTTCTGTCCCATAACTCTGCCATTTGGAGAGTGTCTTCTGAGCACAAAACAAAACAAAATTTTCAGAAATTAGTTATTAAGTCATCAGTAAAGAACTTCACAAACTTCACCTAGCAGGAGAAATGTGTCAGAAATTACATACTAATTTGATTTTTACAGTTTCCAAATTGCACACTGCCCAAACGTCTGTAGATTCTTATCCATGACAAACCAATCTAGTTTTGAAAATAATTATTTTAAAAATAGTTTTCTGGTATTGTGCATGAGAAAGTAAAGTAAATAGAAAGGACCTAAATATCTCCTGGGAGGGAACTTTACGCAAAGCATTCTTGATTGCCAAGAACACAGTGTGGTGGACTGGTAGTAGTGGCTGCCCCTGGTGCTGCAGTTCAGTGGAGAGAGGCATTTCAGTTAAAAAATATATTGTTGATATTGTGTGTACAACTATATGTATATGTGTATATGTGTGTTTGCATTTGTGTGTGTTTGGAAATAAGCTGAATGAGTTTGAACATATTTCTTTAGGTGATCAAGTTTCAATTCTACTTTAATTCTACATAAGCTACGCATAAAATCCTGCTTTTATACACATGAAATACTATACTGAAATACATCTTGTGGAAGGCCAAAAAACCTGATTGGGGGTTAGAGCATGAGACATGTAATAGCAGGCTGAAAATCAGGGTTGCTCAGCCTGAAAAAATGTGTGCTCAGGAAAGGTCTTATTGCTCCTCAGCTACCTCGCATACCTATGATACGAGTAAGTTGGAGCCACATGCTCCGAAGTATGGAGCAATTGAAAAGGGGGCAAAAGTCATAAGCTGCAATGAGAGACATACCAATGTAAGGGGAAAAAGCCCCAAACCGATGCTCATCACATATGGGAAGCCAAACACTGGAAAATGTACCCGATTCTAGAATCTCCACCCTTGGAAGAATTCAAAACTCAATTGAACAAGGCCTGAAAAATCCCATGTAATCTGGCTCTGCTTTGAGCAGCAGCTTGCACCAGAGAACTCCAGTATGTTTAATGTCCCTTTCAACACACATTATTCTATGTTCCAATTATTCTGTGTGTGTATATAATTACTAATATCTCAGCAGCTTTCCTTCTTTTTCATGTTTCCTTCTCTTTTATTTTTTTCTGTATTTTTAGCTTAGATTTTAATTTGGGGGAGAGGTATCTTTACTACATTTACTATGTTTGTAACACATAACTAAAAGAAAAGGATATTTCAAAAAACAGTCCACTATTTAATATCCACCCTGCCAAAGTTGTCAAAATAAGTAAACACTCACGGCCTGTATAAAACAATGAAATAAGGCCCCAGTTAGAGGCCTGACTGACAGGCTGTGGCCTGTTGGAATCTACAAAAGTTAAGATAACAAAGTTAAGGTTGGATGCAGCGATGTTCACCACCTCTCACTTACTGCTGATATCCAAAAATCAAGGCTTCTCCACTGTGCTAGGCTAATACATCTTTTAACAGCTTGGATGAATATTTGTAACTGGATCATCATATTGAAGGTGGTCTGTTGATTCTCAACAAGATACTATTCTTTGTTTGCCTCTGCTTGCTTTTTTCACATAAATGTGGGGTTCAGCTTTTATTAGCTGTTTTCTGGTGACTACTGCAAGAAGGCATAACTTCTGTTGTTTAATGACGTCGTTTCTCTTGCATTACTATTATTTAAAATCTCTAAGACTTGCCACATTGTCACAACTACAAATAACTAGTTTTCAATTTCTCAAAAAGACAAGCATTTAAGAAAAGGAGAAAAAAAGGCCCACATAGTCCAGTAATTTGTTTGTATTTTGATAAATTATTATATTGCATAACTAAGAGATTTCTGGGGGATATGACATAGATTCAAAGTGCAGGGACTTAGCTAAAGGATTTTCAACTAAAAACATAGCAACCATTTTAGTTATCATTTAATGTTTTCATGAAAGTAACCAGTCCAAAAATTTTAGTAATGTTGTAAAATATCACCATTTCTTTTCTTCTGCAGCTTCTCACAGCCATTAGCAAAATACAAGTCAGTGTCTTCTTTACACAAGATTATTGTTTGAATTAGTTTCTGAAAAGTAATTATGAGTTCAACACTTTGAAGAAATCTTCGTCATTTTGGAAACTGCGGTGGCACAATACTTCCAGTAAAATCAGGCTTCATAATCTGCTGTCACTTGCACACTACCTCCCTCTTCTTTCCGTGTCTGTAATGTAACGTTTGGCAGCGTGATTGGGGATAATGCATGGCGACCTGACTCAGAGTTTAGTGGAATAGAAGACCATTCCTGCTGCAAGCCCCAAGAGGGAATTCAACCGGGGATTATCTGTGTCTTTGCATGTAACAGCATGATGCTGTTCAATCTCACCACTTCTTCAGTTAAAGAATGATTTTGTTAGGATTTTGCCAGTGGCATTGAGGCAGCTGGCAAATGTCTGTTACCTCTGGGTGCTTCCAAATATTGTATCTTCCAGCCCATGGGATATAGAAAATTGTGTAGTTTGATATCATGTCTCAAAATACAGGGTCTGGAAGATGCTAGTGCTGAGACTACATCAAAATGTCAGACAATTAGGTTTTTCTGTTATGTGTGCAGAATAAGTCGCTTAAGTACTAAAAGATGTACTGATGAAAAATAGGGCCAGCACCCATGTGGCTGTGGCTAACAAATTACTAAACCTTCCTCTCTGTGTTATTGTGGTAGTTCAATCACATAAAATCCATCAAGCTGGTCAAAATTGAAACACGTGAACAAGAACATATGTATTGTTGTGTTTCAGCTTTCTGCACACATTGCCAAGAATTTTACTGTTATTAATCATTTCACTCTGGTTATTCAGTAACTGGCCATTGACTCTGCCTCTTTGAATTTACAGATTTAATCTCCTAAGGAAAATGACTCCTGCAGGAACTTTAAACCTGAAAAACAATACCTATATCCTTTTCTACAGTGATCTCAGAAACATTTGTGAAAAGGTCTGATTTCCTCTGTGTACCTCCTCTATACCATTATGAGTCTTGCAAGAGTTTGAAGTTGACTTATTTGTTGCAAAATTCCTTATAAGGTCTTTATTGATCAATCTGAATGACGTGATAGTCCATATATGCAGACTCTGATTTCATTGGATAACTACTCAGCCTGTCATGGAAATAGATGTCTGCCCTTTTTTATACCCCCAACTCTGCAATGACTGCACAACTCTGCAATGACTGCATGTGGCTTTCTCTTGCCAATTCAAATGCAAACGAGACAAATCTGTGCACATAATCCCAAGTCATTGTTCTGCAAACAGAAACATTTGTTATTTGATGAGTGTCACACTAAGACTATTAGACTCCACAGTCTATTGCCTGACCTCTGAACACATCAGGTAAAACCTCATTCTTCAGAGCAACTGAGTCATACTCCAACATAAGAAGAATATGCCTCCTTATCACAGAGCTTTTATCTTGCATCCTGACACATGTGAATGAAATGACTCTTATAATAAACCCACTTCTTTATAATATATCATTATTTGTATCAATGACAAAAACATTTCAGTTCTGCTACTCTTATCGACCAATGACTTCCACTGGCATAGGCCATTTACACGATATCCTCAGCATTGTCCTTTGGACAGTAATATCCTACTAGTGAATTCTGGGGGTCCTCTTAGCTGTAAAATCCTCTGCCCTGTAAACATGAGCTTTAATTTCTAAAATTAAGGGATTGAGTGGTACTCAAAACAGTTTCAGAAGAGAGCACAGTGGGGGCCATGCATTTTCTGAGGGAGTCTCTGCATCTTGGCACTGGTGGTTGGCAGAAGTGCAGAGAAGAGCCTGGGCTTTTTAAAAGGAAGTATAGGAGGTAAGAACTGGGAAGTCACAAATTCCGTCGTCACATACGGTAACAAAACAAATAAATGCCAGGCTGTGTTTTAGCTACCACATTATGTATTTATGGAAGGGTCATTATAGTGAGTCATATCCCGTCTGAAGACACATTTTCAACTTATTACAGCGAGATAAAGCATGTTGTTAAACATTGCAACTCATGCAGGGTAGGGGGAAAAGATGTGATAACCCTTTCTCCCATCCAAAATATCAAAATTAGGAAGTATGACCAGGTGCTGCACAGCATACAATAACCATAGCAAAGACTTCATCTTTGAAATGAGAGTCCACATTTGATTTCATAAACCTGGTTTAGCAAAGAAAGAATAAACTGTAAGAAAGACTGGCCAGAGAAACTGGAGGGAAAATGGTTGTCTAGGGATTTTTGTTTCAGTCATATGATTCTATATGTTCCCGTTATGAATTATTGCAAATATTAATGGGGACTAAACACAGGACCAAAGAGCAAAAAATGAGTTCTTTTCATACTGAGTAGTTACTTGTATCTCATTTACACCAGGACCATTTGGACAGTTATATTTTATACTTCATTCCTATGACTTATAAAGAAATCACAGAAAACTCAGTAAATTGCTACCCGGAAAAGGTGACTTTTTCACATTTGAAGGTAATCAGATAAATAACCTATTAATCTAGAATTCTGTGGCTGAAGACAATAGAGAAAATAAACCTATTTCAGGTCACAACTTTGTGGCAAGTCGTGTTCCAAAGCACAAAAGTTTGTTTTAAATAACCTGTTTATTGATAAGAACAGTGATTCTGCACTAGTGCAGACCTCTGTGACATCTACAAGCAGTAAAAAGAATCTGAAAATACTAAAAATATCAAATCTTCCCTTGTGCAACTGAAGTCAAAGGCTGATTTATCATTGAGCCGTGTAAGAGCAGGAGCAGACATTTATAAAAAGTTCTTGTAACTTGTATGGCAGCGCTATGGGAGAAGCTTGCTTGAATGAACAACCCATCCTTCATCTTCCAACATGACAGCTAGAAATACAGGAAGTAATGAAAGATTCAGGTGGCGTTTCCTTAGCTGAAATCACACCACAGACTCTTTGCAATACAAAAGTATGACGCCATAATTTGTTTAATTATTGGTCAGAACACTCTGATCCATAGTTAATTCATGAAGCACTCTTTATCTCTGGTGATTCTTTTCTCTCCATAAAAGGGTAAAATAAATGTGGAGTATGTTACAATCACAGCACCTGCATTGATTTTTTTGGGGCAGCTATGAATTTGTATTCAGAGAGAGGTGGATATACCATACTGAAGGTTTCTTCTAACGATTGCCAGTCATGAGGCACTTTTGATCCCAAAACCAGAAAGGTCAGCCACCATTACTTTATTGTTATAAATTATCTATGCAGTGAGAATACACCTTGGTTCTCTCCAGCTTCAGCTCCCCTTTGCCGCGGGAAGCACACAGACACATGATCTGACAGAGCTTGCTGATAGGTGAGCCAGCTTGTGCGCTGTGGCAGTGCAGATTGTGTGTTAAATCCCAAGTTCAGTGCCCTGCCTCTGGGGTATTTCTACCTCCTTTTCACTGCTTTAAAAATATGAGTAGCAGCAGACACAGGCATGACATTTATTTCTTCAAGCTCTTCTGTTAAGATTAATCATCTATGCTAATCATAAATGAAGGCCAGACAACAATCTCCTGCAGGTGCCAGGTCCTGAAGCGCTTAGTCCTGTTGGAAGGGTTAGTTAGAAAGTAGGCAAGACAGTGCTAATAAGAAAAATCTGTATGAATAGCAAAGAGATTACGAGTGAAAAATTTGGAATTTCTACCGTACTAAATATTACAACAGGCATGCAGTATGTGAGTGTATTTTGAATTAATGGGCATATTCTTAGCAGTCCTTGTCGATGTGTGATAAGTCTGAACTGCTTGAGTGACCTCATAAGGTTCCAATGAATGAAATACAACAAGAATTATGTGAGTTTAATTAAGAACAGAACTTTGTAAAGAATTCCAGAGTGCGAAAATACTCTTATCAACAGCCTTCCTTTCTCTGCAACCCCTGGCAAATTTCTAGCTTACACTTCCAACCTTAAAATATTCGGCATAGATCAAAGGTAGGAGCCGCATATTGAAATGTACCTCTTTGAAATGTTCACATTTTAGAGTGATTTTCTTATGGAAAAAAAGGAAACACCATGAAATTAAGCCATTCAAAACGTACTAAAAGACAAAGGCTTCTGCCCAACTAGGCTGGAAGGTAAGTAGAGTCTGTCAGAAAATAATAAAAAATATGTTGGCTACATGGGTTTTGTGCTATTTCATTTGCAAATAAGGACATTGTTATCAGATGTCCCAAACATGGTTTTGCAAGTCTGTACATACAATAAAATAACACCTCTTTCCCCTAATTGCCCTCAAAAGCTCCTCTGTACGTAGCAAGCAGTTAATTCTGAATTCACACCTAGAATCAGATTTGTCACACTGAAAGATACAGCTTATACATACAATAGCAAGTAAATATGTTTTCTGTTTAAAAGACAAGCTAAATGAAACAGACATACTAACAAAATCAATGTTGGAAGATATCTGAGAATAAAATTCATATTTGATCAAAATATGACTGCTGGGATTAGTCAGCTCAGGGAGAACAACAGGAAAAGAAAATATGCTTCTTGTAGCTCCTTCCTAAAGGATACAGAGGCATATATTTTAGTTTAGAAACTGCAGTGAGCATCACAAAGACTTGGGCACATGTTTAGCTTAATCATATATCACCTTGTAATACACAGGAACTGTCCTCTTTTGCTATATTTATGAAGCTAGTGAAAGGGTGCTTTCTTCAGAAAGGAAGATTCTTTATTGCTTTCTGCTCTTTCCTCTGACTTTCCTGTCACACAGCTGAGAAATGCAACATGGCTTCTTTTTACATGTTGTCATGTGAACTTCACACAAAGCTAACAAAAGCACAGATATTGGCTTAGCCTCTGTTACCTCTGCCAGGGACTGAAAAATAAAGAGTAAACAAACCCTGTCTTGAATCACTGGTTACTTAGAGTTTCAGTTCAGAGAGAGGTCTCTTATTGCCTGACCTTGCCAGAAAGGGCCATTGGTAAGTGGATGCTGGAGATCACTCCACTCAGAGCAAGAAGTAGTTTCAAAGCTCTAACTAAATTTATATATACTCTATGATGAATGCATTTGAAAAAGGTCAAGAAAACAATGACAGTTTTATTGGTTTGTCTCATTTATTTTTATTTCATCTGCTTTTTTATCTCCATATGGCAACCTTTCACAGAAATCCAAGACATATTAAAAAAAAAAAAAAGACTGTAGTGAATTTAAACCTAAAATTTTCATGGCGCTTAAACTCCTTTTCTCTTGATTATTAAATCCTGACCCTTTTTTCTTTTCCTTTTTTTGATTCTTATGTTCTTTTGTAAAAGTAAACCGTAATTCAATCAGAGAGATGAAGCAGAAACTAACTGACATTTAGAGCAGAAAACTGTTTGATTTTCTTGGAATTGAGAAAATTTATGAAAATGAGTTTCACTATAGTTATGATCATTTTTATGAATGCAAATTTAACACAGAGATTTTCTTGGCTGGAGACACCTGTCCATGCAGACAAATGCAAATACTAAAGGAAATTTATTTCATATCAACTGCCCTGAACCCCCTTTTTTCGTAATTAAAGCATGCTCCCCCCTTGAGAAGAATAATCATTCACAGGCAGGTTTAAGTGTCCCCAGAGCACAAGTGTTTTTGCTTCTTGCATCAGCTTGCTTTCTTTGTGTCTGGGGAAGAGACTACACCTCCCTTCCAGGCACGGCTGTTTCAATAAGACCATCAATGTGATTTATATCTGGCCTCATAACTCCAGTCATTCTATTGCTGCACAGTGAAATATCACTCCTAGAAACTCTTCTAGCCACACTCTTCAGAACCGTGGAATTTTAAGAGCTGATGAAGGATGGTATTATTTGGCCTCCCAGCTGCCTGTTTGCCAGATGTGTCTCCTCGTTAAAGTTCCCTTGGTACCTTTTTGGTCAAGGAAGACTGCTAATCCTTTTAGCTTGGTCAAATTCCAGTTCATGGAGCTCCGTTCTGTCTATATCAACTCCCTTTCCCCACTTTAATAAGAATACCTGAGGGGTTTGCTAGTTTGTTTTTGTGTTCCTCATTTAAACAGTCACACAGTGTTCTTTCTTATTGTGATGTTTTGTAATTCAACTCAAAATGCACCATATGAACCACAATAAGAAGGTAATGGGAAAATGTTGGTGTGAGTGAATTCAAATTCAAGATTTAATGTCTTGAAACTATCAGCTTGTAAAATATGCAGAGCTTGAAATCCCTGTATAAACAGGGGGTCATTATTACATTAAACAAGATTAATTCCCCTCTTCCCAGAAATATTACCAGGGTCCAAATAATTCTGGAACTATCTGACCTTGGTGTTTTGTCTTTTGTGCAACGTTTTTGGTTCAGTTTACATGAACTCTGCCTAATATTCTTCATACTCTTCTTTCTTTCTCTAGGGAATTTACCAGGGCAATTTCACACAAACGAACATGATTTTTATAATTCTATAATCATGAGTGGATATTGTTGTATATAAAAAGATGCTTAGCAATTGCAACATTATATTTATTGATTCTTACATTAAATGTTGTTATGATTGCTAAAGGTGATCCATTAAATATCCAGTATCAAATATTACCAAATATTTGATATATATCAATCGTATAGTCAATATTTGATATATATAAAATATCTGACATATATCAAATAGTATCAAATATATTAATATAAATATTAAGTTTAATCCATTTAGTATCTGTATAAATTGTATGATGAGCTCTATCATCAAGGAAACAGAGTTCAGGGATGAGTTTGGGTGAACTTTTTTTTTTGTTTGGGGAAGATCTTGAGAAGGATTAATTGCCTTTTATTGGTAACTTCTCCAAGTAACTGCTCTACACTTATAGTATAAAGTTCACAATGTCATGTCTTTAGCCCTAATTTCTAAAAAAATTCAATTCCAGTAGTTCTGGAGAAAATACTGTCAATATCTGATCTCATTAATATTCAATTTCAACTCTTTTAGTTTTATTTCTAGTTTAAATATTAAGCCCTTCCAGAACAGAAGGCTTACGTCTTGTGGGTCCTTTTTCCAAAAAAACAGCAGAGCTCAGGACATGGAATTGGGATAAAACCTGTTCACTGTTTGCCCTAACAGAAGCACTGCATAGTCTCGAAAGGGTGTTTTGGGATTGGTAGCAATTAGGGTACACTGAAACAGAAGGGTGTGAGTGCACCACGTAACTAGCAAGAAAATGTAGCTGAAAGACAGCTTTGGCCACCCAAGGGTGTAGGAGGAGCAAGAAGTCTGCGACAATTTCTTGTGAAAATATCTGAAACTAGTGAGGTAAACCACTGCTTACTGTTAGTCTTCATTAGTTTTTCTCAAAGCCTCATCCACAATAGGCTAAGCCCAGAAAATCACATTTAATTCTTTTATATGAATGCCCAAAAGAATGGGAAAAAAAAGCTTTCAGAAGTATTGAATTTGTGGGCTATGAAAAGAAGATGTAAAAATGAAAAAAGGAATAGAAGTAAGCAATAAAGCTAAATTGATTTTGGCAACACTGACTTTTTTCTGTCCTTCCATATAATTATATAGACATGGAAAAACATTCACACAAATAATGAACAAGTAAATACATAGCAAGGGACCTTACATTTGGTATGAGTGTAAATCTAAGATCCCATCTCATAATTCAAATTCATATGTAGCGTATACTTGTTTACCAGGTAAAAGATGTCTGATTACATTAATTGCTGCTTCACACTGAATTTTCATCCTATAAGAGTATACAGTGAAGTAGCAGAAAAACACATAGTTGGTTCTGCAGCTTGTGACTTTGGGATTTCATGCCCTGTCTGCTGGAGGGACATTTACATACAAAAGTTAAATCAGATGAAGCAGTCTGATTCCAGTCTGTCTGTAGTAATATTGGCAGTGATTCAAGATTTTGGTTACTCGTGTTATAAAATCCCTGTTCTGCTTTTCATTTGATTGACTGATTTAACTTACTTTCATTTGATTGACTTATGCTTCTCCTTTCTGGTCCAGTAATTTAGACAATTAATTTTATATTTCCAATAACCTTTATGTAAAGAAATAATACCTGAATTTCTCATAATGTCTTACATTTCTTAATATCAAGCTATGACTTAGTTTTTGGGGACAGCTTACAATGTTAGCAAACGGACTCCTTTCACTCTATCTCACTGTTAAAAATAAAAGAATACAGTCTTCCCTGCTGAATATCCTTTAAAATTTGCTTCAGCCTTTCACACAGGGAAAAAGGGACAAAAATTTTAATGGAAAAGATTGAAACCTCTTACACACTGCAGACTCAGTAACCTCTGTGGAACACCAGCAGTTAAGGATTTGCTATTTCATTTCACTCCTTTAATATTAGAAGGTCTAGTTTTGCAAATCTCATGCATGTGTTCTCCCTTTTATTCATGTAGACTCAGTGACTTAATTATGAATAGCAGGGATCAGTAAAGGGTTACCAGGAGCAAGTCCGCTTTTATACCGAAAAGTTGAAAAATCAAAAAACTCCCATCATTCTGTTACATGAAAAAATGGCTAGTTTTACAGTTTACACAGTTTGTAAACAATATTGCCAGTGATTTTATATGAGCCATAGCAAAATATTTAGGGATTTGTTTAAACATGTAATTTTTAAAATAAGGAGTCAACAAATGAAGGACTATAGGGTATTTATTACTTGGTTAATAAGAACTTATAAATGAAACACCAGCTCCTTCACCAAATACTCAAGTATTTGCTTTCACTTGATTGTGCTTCTCATAATTTACTGAGTGTTTGCATATAAACAAATGAAAATGCAACATATTTTTAGATATAAATGCAAAGAATTGTCCTTACATATTCTGATGACATACACACCAGTCTGTACCTTATCTTTCTGAAAAGTAATAGGATAATGTAGGAAGTAAAAAACGGCCAGAGAGGTTCTAATTTACATCAGTTGATTGTCCAGATAATATACAGTGGGACTGAAATAAGAAGTACTGCGAATCAGTCTGAACTTTCAGCATTAATGCAGAATATTGTTCTGACACTTGATGAAATATCTTGCACAAAATGGTCCTATTAGTTGAGAATATAAACTACCTTTATCTTAACTTATGATGTGGAACAAAAACTTCTTAATAACACTAAATACACCAGGAATACAGTCTGAGAGACTAATTGATAGTTTAATATCGTGGAAAATGCACCACATACAGTGAAAGTAGGTGTGATGGGAAAGGGAAGAGGAATAGAAAACTTTCTGCTCTGAAGTTGAAGGCAATGAGGCATAAAGATTTCCTGTCACACAGTAGATTTTTTTGCTGTCAGGCAGCAGATTTTTCAATACACATATATATTTTGTATATAATCTACTTTGTTAGAAGTGTCAGTGGTATGAAGTGGATATGACCCTCACCTCCCTTCACTGAGCAGTTTAGTTCCTGAGAATGCCTTAGAGGTGTCAGTACAGTTCTCTTACATCTTGGTGTAATGCCTTTTGAGTTTAACTTCAAGTGGTGTAGTTTGTGGTACAGACCATTTATGGAAAAGATAAAGTTACAGTCTTTGACTCCATAGGGAATTTTGCATACTCTGCTGGCACTGTTGTGTTAAGGTGACTGATGTGCTTACAGCTTATACTGCAAGTCAATACTTTCTGTAAACTCACAGAAGGATGTATTAGCTTCCCTGTAGAGAAGATTAACATTAAAATTTAATAATTTAAACTAAAATCCAGAATTCTATGAAATAAATAGTAAGTTCAATTGATATTAGCTTAGTCAGGTAATTGAGCTTCTTAGGACAAACTCCTGGACCAAACTTTCACTTTGGCTATGACCTCTCACTGTACCCCTTCTTTCTATAAACGAGCCTAGCTGTACAAATTCTTCATACCAAAACATGAGACACAGATAAAATATGGACTAATAAGGTTTAAAATCTCATGTTCCTTCTTGTCATTGAAGTATACCAGTATTTTATTTCTGTCTGGAATGAAACATCTAAAAGCACTGGTGACTGAGCATCTCTAGCAAGTAAATCGAGGCTTTGTTTTTTTAATGTTCCAAAAATTTGGCTGAAGTTATCTCAGGATAGGCCCATACAATCTTACTACCATGTACATTCCTGGGTCTCCTTTCCAAAATCATGATATGAAAAATTGGCTTCCTCATTCTCTAGATTGTAAGAATTTTATCAATTTTGCGCTCTCTCTCTCTCTTCCCCCCCATGTAAACAGCTGGTGCAATAGAGGATATGGACTTGCTTTGATGATTAATTTATATTATACTCTACTTGAATAATAGATTAATAGAGTTTTCCTGGAAATAAACCAGGATATTTCACCACATTCCCTAACTAGTCTAATTTAATCTCTGGGCAGCTTGGATTGTATAGCCTTTGGCTCAGTTTAATTTCAGAAAGGCCCTGTAATATTCACAGAAAAATGTAAGTGCCAGGTCTGACTTATGATCTATACCTGCGATATAGACTTCTAAATCCTGTGGCAGTTCTAAAACAGATGGCTCACTCTTTTCACTCTTACTCCTTCCAACATTCATGCAGAACATTCATTTACTTGAAAGATGACCCCTCTGTAGTTCTTAAGGCTTAATTCTCCCCGGCTGCAGATTTTTAAGTTTAATGAAGAAATGGATCATAGTCAAGATAGATCCAGTTAGGAAGTTACTAACTTTTTTCATCTAATTCCATAAGGTGAAAATACTGTGATTCAGTGAGGGCAATTTTAGAGGGAGAAAATAAATATTTTATGTGGAGAAAACAATATGAAATAAACAGTCAAATGGTTCTTGCAATGGTTCCGTTGTTTCTATATTTCCTATCTTCTTTCAACATCCTTCAAGTTTACCATTTGCTTATTTTTGCATTTATCCAAATAAAAATCCTTATTGTATGTCAGTGGTTTGGTCAACAACAAACATTTTTGAAAAATGTATCCATTTATCATATAAAATGTTTGCAGTATGAATAACAAGGGTTCTCAATACAGTTTCTAGATTCACTGTTGAAAAACTACTAGCTTTATAAATTATACATTCAGTTCTTGGGCTTATTTATATTATTGGTGCATACAATAAAATTGACATGCAGATTTGCTACTGATTGCTCTTAAGGACTGATTGCTGGTTTACAGAAATTATTTTCTTAAATACATATGTTCAGGTATATTCTATTTTCAGGTATAGGTAAATACCTCCAACTAGATGGTGACTACAGAAAAAGGAGACACATAAGTGAGAGGAAAGAAAGGATGCAACAGAGAAAAAAAGTTGTGGAAAAACATGACAAATTATCTGCATTCTGACTTTCAGACCTTTGAGAATAAACGGTTTCATTTTCTGAAACGCAGAGCTTTTCAATTGTATTTACATGAACTGTGTTGACAAAAAGTGATGATCTAACTCACTGTGCGTTTTCTAATGTTGTATCATACACGAATGTGACTGTCTAATCATAAAGGAAAGCAATGATAGAGCACTCAAAAGAAAACTCTTAGAAGTACACTAAGACAGTGGAGCTAGTTAGGCTTGGAGAAAGAATATGGACTATTTCCACAGGGTATTAGTTCACATATTCAATTGTTCCATTTTATCCCTACGTGCAGCCTCACTTTCGTTCACTGGTTGCAAGCATTCAAAAGGAGAAACACTGAGAGATTATCTGAGCACCCAGGGATCACATTAGGAGGGCTAAAGCCCTGGTAGAATAAAATCTGGCCAGGGATTTCAAGGGCAACAAGAAAACCTTCTCTAGGTACATTAATGATGGAAGGTAGACTAGAGAAAATATGGGCCCTCTTTGGAAGAAAATGGGAAACCTGGTTACCTGGGACATGGAGAAGGCAGAACTATCTGATGACTTTTTTGCCTTGGTCTTCACCAGTAAGTGCTTTGGCCACATTGACCAAGTTATAGGAGGCAAAGGCAGGGCCTGCCACCCACTGTAGGAGAAGATCAGGTATGATCTAAGGATCCTGAAGGTGCACAAGTCCATGGGGCTATTTAAATGCATCTGTGGGTCATGAGGGAACTGGTAGAGGAAGTGGCTAAGCCACCATCCATTATATTTGAGAAGTTATGGCAGTCCAGTGAACTTCCAACTGACTGGGAAAAGGGAAATATAACCCTCATTTTTAAAAAAGGAAAAACAGAAAGACCTGGGTAAATACAGGCCAGTCAGTCTCACCTTGTGCCTGGCACGATCATGAAGAAGATACTCCTGGAAATTATGCTAAGATACATCGAAAATAGGGAAGTGGTTTGGTGACAGCCAACATGGCTTCACTAAGGGCAAACTGTGCCCGAATTATTTGGTGACCTTCTGTGACAGGGTTACAGCAGTGGTGGATGATGGAAGAGTAACTGGTGTCATCTGTCTGGCCTTGTGCAAGGTATTTGACATTGTCCGACATGACACCTTTCTCTATAAACTGCAGAGACGTTGGTTTGGTAGACGAACCACTTGATAGATAAGGAATTGACTGGATGATCTCACTCACAGAATTGTGGTAAATGGCTCAATAACCAACTGTAGACTAGTGACAAGTAACATTCCTCAGGGCTTGGTACTGGGATCAGCACTGTTGAACATCTTTGTCAGTGACATGGACAGTAGGCTTGAGCCCACCCTCAGCAAGTTTGCCCACAACACCAAGCTGCATGATACAGTCAACGTGCTGGAGAGAAGGGATGCCATCCAGAGGGATCGTGACAAGCTTGAAGGGTGGGGCTGTACAAACCTCCTGAAATTCAACAAGGCCCAGTGCAAGGTCTTGCACCTGGGTCAGGGCAATCCCAAGCACAAGTGCAGGCTGGGCAGAGAATGGATTGAAAGCAGCCCTGGGTAGAAGGACTTGGGGATGTTGGTGAATGACATGCTGGACATGACCCAGCAATGTGCAGCCTACCTACATGCAGCCCAGAAAGCCAACTGTGTCCTGAGCTGCATCAAAAGCAGTGTGGACAGCAGGGTGACGGAGGGGATTCTGCCCATCTACTCCACTCTCATGAGATCCCACTCAGAGTGCTGTCCAGCTCTGGGATCCCTAACATAAGGACGTGGACCTGCTGGAGTGAGTCCAGAGGAGGGTCACAAAGATGATCAGATGGTGGGAGCACCTCTCCTATGAAGACAGGCTGAGAGTTAGGGTTGTTCACCCTGGAGAAGGTTCCAGGGAGACATTATAGCTGCCTTTCAGTATCTAAAAGAGGCCTACAAGAGAGATGGAGAGGCACTTTTTACAGGGCCATGACATGACAAGGGGGAATGGCTTTAAAATGAAGGAGGGTAGGTCTAGATTAGATATTAGGAACAAATTCTGTACATTGAGAATGGTGTGGCACTGAAACAGGTTGTACAGAGAAGCTGTGGATACCCAGTCCCTGGAAGTGTTCAAGGCCATGTTGGGTAGAGTTCTGAGCAACCTGACCTAGTGTGTGATATGCTGCCCATGGCAGGGGTGTTGGAACTAGATGATCTTTGATGTCCCTTCCAACCCAAACCATTCTACAATTCTATGAAGTCTTACAAGAGCTTACAAAAAGCAGATTTCCAGAAAATAAATATGAATTACATTGTCTCCACTAGGACTTGGCATGAGAGCATCATATACTCACAAAAAAACCTTTGCAACACTGGGATTTCAAATATTAATACCAAATATTCTTGTGCAATTTTTCAGTCAAGAAAGAGAAAAAAATATTGACCTAACAGTAAATATCTTTACATTTACCTCTGTGCATTTCTTCCAAGAGAACTTAAAACACAAAAGGAGTTTTTTTGCACACATTCAATTAGTATTGTTAGGAAAACGGGGTCTTACTTGCAGATATCATGTTAGTCGAAAAATGGGTTACACGTGTCAAATGAATTATTCATTGTAAACTACTCTTTTACCTCTTCAGTTAGCGAAACCAATACCCAATACAAGAGAACATGCTTTTCCAAATGCATGAATAGCTCACAGGCACAACTCCTGGAGTCTATGCCCCTTCTAATCAGGAGCCATTAAGGGTAGGTCAAAAATGGTAAATGAGATTGGCAAAACTATAGGTTTAATAATAAGTATGATATTATTATGGGTGATTTTTATCTTAATTGGTTTTGAAAATTAATTGGGTGGTAACAAAAGCTGGAAAAAAAGCATTTAATTTAAATCAGACAATTAAAAGTCCCAGAAGACTTGTGGCTGATAATATTAATCAACATTTAAAAGATTAAATTTTAGCTTCAGAACCTGAATCATTGTGTAATATGCAGGTGAATCATTATCTTCTGCTAGAAGCAAGCCTAATGAACCCTGTCCATAGATGTTCATCCTTGTTATTAAATTCCCTATTTTATATTTGTAAGTTTAGTGTATTATTCCATTTTATAGCTATTGTAATTGGGGTGGGGGGGAGAGAGCCCACCAAACATGATTTCAGCATTCAAAATTTAGTCTGTGACGTAAAAAAGTGTTATTTTCCCATCCAATCATATAAACCATTAAAAAATTTCCTATTGCTTCCTAAGTTTGACATTTCAGGGGAAGATTTTTCAGAATATCAATGAAATAATGTTTTCCTGTATTTTGAAAGTTATGGCACTTATATTCGGCTTGCATTACTCATTTTGGAAATGCAACTTGCTTTCTTTTTTACACATCTTCAGTGATATATAATACCTAAATGCTATAGTTGCTACTGTTTTTTAGAGAACTCGAGAATTAAAATGAACTGGTGCAAGTATTTCTCTCTCTAAGACTTTCCAGGACATGACCATGTGGAGAACCAAGAGGACTGAGCTCATATAAAGTATAGCAATGGCTTTTTTTTTTCCTCAAAAGTTCTACAAGAAGAATCAATGTCCAACTTTTGCATGTCTGAAAGGAACTTATCCGCATGGGAGGACAGGGTATTTCCTAGCCTCTTAAGAGCCTGAAGAAGCTTGAATCCATGACTTGCAGATCAAGAAGATTGCTCTAGTTACTCTGATACAGAGGTTCTTGAGGCAATAGTATAGCCAAGAAGGTAAGAATCAATGGAGTTCAAAGGTAGCAAAAGCAGAAACGAAAACGTGATTGGAAAGCTCTGGTCTGGGTACCTCTCCAGACTCCACACCTTCCAACGACCCCAGTTGTTTATTATGTACTTCATATTATGCTGTGACAACATACTCCTTGAAAATACAAGCATATTAGGGTTATATTAGCACCAGGGTTACAAACACAAATCAGAAAAAGCTCATTATTGGTTACTGAAAGAATGCAACCTGGTGTCCAGGCTAGAACTGGCTTTAAGGCATAAGAAAGACTAAAAAGAAAATTTAGTCAGTATATAAAAGTCTTCCTTTATGTTGTGAAAACACAAAGGACTTAACAAGAAGTATAAAAGACAGGTACAGCCCCTTCCAAGGATGGTAACAAAGAGAAAACAGAGACAAATTACTCTGCCTTTTCTCCCCTAGTTAAGGATGTCACACCTAAATAATGCCATTATTTATCTGTTGGGTCCACACATATATTACATAACTCTGCTTTTTGCCATTCACCACATTTTGTTACTGCAAACTCAGCTTCCACATGTAAAAGATTAACTTTTACTATAAAATTTGATTATGGAAGCTGGAATTAAAGAGTAAATGTGTTTGTGTGTTTCAAGCTGCAGCCTTCCCATGTCAAAATGTAATCGATGACGTTGCAATGAGTCAGAGGAAATGACAATGTAGCAGATAACTACTGCATAAGGATGGAAATTCCTGAGAAAAGAAACATGCATTTTTCCTGTTTACCTCTTCAGCCTTCTCTAGGTGGCATTCCGGAGTACCACAAAGTTAGCATGAGAGGTAACTAACTCAGAGAAGTGAGTCCAATACCAGCAAGCCCATGTTTGTATTAATGGAGAGCCATCTAAATATTTAGAAATCTAAAAATGAAAAATCCTGGAACCACTGAGCTTGGCTATGTGGAAGTCTGTACTGCTCAGTGGACCTCCCAGTGGACTAACCTACAAAACAATACAGGAAAAAAAAAAAACAAAACAAAAACAAGCCAATGAAGACCCAACCCAAAACCTCACCAGGTACAAAGCCATCATTCATTTTCCTTCAGTGACTGATCTTTCTTCAAGAACTCATTTCTATGCCTCAAAATTATGTGATTTTTTATTTTATTGCTTGGCAAAGCTTCTTCAGAAATTAATAACTGGCTTTGATTTTGTCTTCATTTGTAGAGTTGGTTCTAAGTTACTTAAAATTAAGAAAAAATCAGGGTGCATATTTCTAATTTCCATATAATTTTTGAGCAAATTTTTAAATCTACTAAGAAATGCCTCAACAAAACAGTCTTTCTTCTAATGACACACTTTACATGGTTTATTCATATGGAAAGTCTGAAAGTAGGCTTTATCCTTTCTTTAGAAAAAAAAAGGAAAGGAAATGAAATCCAAATCAAACAAAAAGTAAGAAAGAAGTAAAAAACCATGTAAAAAATAAAGATTGTATATTTCGGTACAGTTCCTAAATTTTGAGTTTAAATTAAGTCTGAAAAGTATCAGAATGGCTGAGCTTTTATGAATTCACTATGAGTATTTGTTTTCAAGACTCCACAGCATTTCAATGAAATTTATGACAAGTTCTTTATGTCTAAGGAAATTCAAAACCCTTCAGAGATTCCCTGAGCAGCCCAAAGATCTCATCAAAAGGTATTGGTGTGGTATGTGGAAGAGTCTGAAAAAATACACTTTAAAGTTTCTGTTGGTAGTGATACTTTTTTGTTTGTTTGGGGGTTTTGTTTCTTTATTGTTGTGAGGTTTTGTTGTCTTGGTTTTTTCTTTGCCACTAGAGATTGCAGCTTCCCTCCTCCTCTGTCTTTCATAATCAAATAAAGTTTGGGCTTGTCTGCTTTTGGGCCAGCCAATTTCTGAGATTATTCCAGTTCATTCTGCTAAAACAGTTTTTAAAAAGGTGGTCTATCCTCATCTGCATTCTTCTTGAGAAGAATGTGGTGCATTCAGAATAAGTGAGTACAGTTAAAGGAAAAAAAATCTCTCCCATAGCTCTGCTTTTGTTTGTACACAGATGGAAATGGAAAAATATGTCAATAAAGAAGAAAATATGTCTCCTGTAAATACTTCTGGTTAATTGACTATCTTTCTGTCTAGTATCTGCCATTACATTTTTTTTTTTTTAATCTGCTTATGTTATTGTGCCCAAGTGGCAGATTGCATTACTGTTTCATTTTCCACTTCTTTCAACTCCGGCTTCTGAGCAAGGCGTTCAAAGCTCAGTTCCAGCAGCACCACGGACAGAGCCCCCTAGTCACCCTTGCGGTCTCCATCTCACATTTGAGGTGGCTGGGTCCCTCACACTGCGGTCTTTCCCTGGCTAGAAGATGCAAATCCATTGCTGTACCCTGACAGCAGTGCTCAAGTAATCTGTAGACAGTAATGTTTCAATTGACACTTCTCTGTCAAATCCTTTTTTGTGTTTAAAACCTGTTACAGGTTATACAGATACACACAGGCAGTGGAGTACACAGGTAGTGCAAGGAAATAGTATGATGGCTGGAGTTTTGTTTCCTTAGGGAACTTTCTAACTTCGTTTTTAAAAACACAAAATGTTGCTGCTGTAATAAAATTAAAAATAAAGAAAATGGAAAATGGAAGTTTTTCATGTTTTTTTGCTCATAGAATAAATTGAGTAGCAGGATGGTCAAGAAGTTCTATCCTACTTCTTGATGATTTCTGCTCTTAAAAAGGCAGTTGAAGAAGTCAAATCTGGGCCACTCACTACCCAGGTAAACTGAGTCTGCACTCAGTTTTAGGAAAAAAAAATTAGCGATTGTGCTAGTTTTGGCTGAGCTAGAGTCAATTTTCTTTATAGTAGGCAGCATGGGGCTATGTTTCGGGATTGTAGTGGAAAGAGCTTTGATAGTTCAGGGAATATTTTTGTCATTGCTGAGCGGTGCTTACACAGAGCCTTTTCCACTCCTCACACCACTCCACCAGTGAGTAGTCTGGGTCCACAAGAAATGAGAGGGGGCACAGCCAGGACAGCTGCCCCTATTTGAACAAAGGGATATTTCATACAGTTTGAGGTCATGCTTAGCAGTAAAACTAGGGGCAAGGTTGGGGGCGACTCAGGGACTATCTGGATATAAATCAGTTGCTGAGAAACTATGAGTGCATCACTTGTCTTTCTTGCATTGTATTTCTTTCACTCTTTAATTTTTCTTTTCATTGCAATTTGTTATTGTTGTTGTTGATGATTACTTTATTGTATTTAAATTCTTAAATTCGTGACTTTTACCATTTGAATTCTCTTCACCCAGTCCTGCTGGGACAGGGAGTAATCAAGCAGCTATGTGGTGATGGTGCTGAACGGGGTAAAACCATGAGAGTCCTAAAACGTGTTCAAAGATTAGTGGATCAAAGTACAGGACAGGACTTCTCAGTCATGTCTGAGTGAGGTAGAACTTGGACATGGACCATTTATTCTTGGATGTATAAACGTCTATTTTGAATTACGCTACGAGCATACTTTTAATTTTTAAAAAATCTCTTCTCAAAAGAGATAATGAAAAAGCCCAAAACAACACAAATTTGAAAAAAAAAATGGAAAAAACATAATAAAACCCCACAAATATGCTGCATTCAAAGACAAATATCTTTTCCATACCATTTGATTGCTACATCTTCCATGATTATGGGTGTATTTATGTTCAGAGATGTACATAGCTCGGCACATTTAGATGATTCTAGCACAAAAGTTGTAAACATTGCTCATGTATTCCTGAAGCCACAGGACTGCCAGAGCTTTCAGCTGTGTCTTGTTCTAAAAAATGCATATCTGTGGTGGTTTAGCAAAACTTGGTTTGTAGGGGAGAGGCAAAAGAAACAGCTGCTCAGTTTCTGTGACTGGCACAGAGCTAATAGTTGATAGACAGGTTACTCTACCAATGACATAAGCTGGTAACGCCTCCATGGTCTACATATTTAAAGAAAGGAGGGAAGTGTGGGAATTTCCTTTTGTTCCTGCTTGCTGCCAGGGGGTGGCCGGGGGGAGGCCTCCGGGCCCCGTCCTGGAGTCAGCCCAGCCCCGACTCCCCAGCGCAGTGGTGCGGGCAAGGCCGCCGGGAAAGCAGCCCCAGGAGGCACGACTAGCCATGCGGCCGGAAAGCCCCAGATGAGCTGGGACTGGGGCCAAGACTTCATCTGAAGCTGCTGCAGCCCCGCGCGGAGCCGGCGGGGCCTCCCCGCAGCCAGCACAGCTCGTGGCAAACCGAGGAAAACACCGTGCAGCTGGCAGCATAAGGAGGGCGAGGCTTTCTCCGACGTAAAGCCCGAACAAGGTCAACCTTTCAGCTGAAAACTTGCAGATACCAGTTTTCTTCCGGGTCAGAGAGAAAGGAATAGTGAGATCATGTGAAACGAAGCTAACGTGGCAACTCCGAGGTCAGTTGTGAGGGAAGGGAAAAGGGAGTGGAGGCGCTTTTAGCACCGGAGCTGAAAATTCTCCTTGCAAGCCGTGGTGAGGCCTGTAATATTATGAGCCGTTTCTCTATAATTCATTGAATCACTGGGGGCATGAGGAAATCCACGCGCAGCTTGTGAAAAAGTGCTCAACGCCAGAGCCCATAGATGTTGTGAAAGGCTTTTAGAGGTTGAAGAAGAGAGCCTTTGCTTTCAGGCTGGAGTAGCTCATCCTTAAAAGACTAAACCCCACGACTGTTATGGCCCATGATTGGCAATGTGGGGAGACTGCAGAATTCATGGGAGGGATATTTTGTCACTCCAGCAGATTTTCCAGGCGGACTGTTGTTTTGTGAAAGTTTGAAGCACACTAAAGAAGTTCGCAGAGACCTATCTCCTGTGGGAAGAATCCCATAGCATAGCAGGAAAAACTCTTTTCCTTAAACATAAAGAAAGACTCTTAAGAAATGAAACACTGACCAAACCCCATGTCTTCCGTTGCACGGGTTGGTGGAAAAAGGGAGGTACTGGGAGAGAAAGGTGTTTGAAAGTTACTTTAATTTCTTATTATTTCTTTTTACTTTCTGTTAGTAATAAATTTTCTTTATAACTGTTTAAGCGTGGACCTGTTTTGCCTTGAAATTTTCCATTTTCCTCCATAATCCTTATTTCACCTTATGAAAATGAAGTTTTAATTTCCCCTTCTCTGCTCAACTATAACAGAAATAAATAATATTTAGTGTGCTTGGTGCCTAACCAGCATCAAACCACAACAATATCAAAGGTTCAAGCAAGTTTTACCTGAAGAGAGCTAGACAGTCAATCATTTGGAGGAAATTGTGAATGAATGGAAGAAAAATAATGAAACAACTGTCTTCCACTTCTCCCTCACTGCTGTTTCTTCTGTCAGGACTGTTCTCATTCCAGCAATTCCATGATGCAATAAAGGCCAGATCATGGCTTATGTGTTCCTAGCAACAATCTCACACTTTTTGTCTCTCAGACCTGGCCTTTTACACCTCTTTTAATATGTTATATATTTACTGCTTTGTCTCCCTGACTGTTTTCTTTCTGCACCATCCTTTGATTTTCCAGGAAACTTCTGTTTCCAGCTAACACCAGTCTGAGCTGCCATCCCAGTTCCTTCCTTGCCCAATAATTGACCAGCCAGGGAAAAAAAAACTTTCTTCCTTGCAAGTAACTCACATCTATGTGAAGGACAATAGCTCAGATAATTAATACCAAAACCTGTCCACCATATATCCTCTCATCTTTTGTCTTTTCACAAACAATTTTCCACACATTGCCATGAGTGCATAAATCTTGTTGTACACACATGTAAACATTTGGAGTGTCGTTCCTCTATTTTTTTTTCCCTTGCATTTCTGCCAAATTAATTTGAGAAGACATAAAAGAATAACAGAATGTCATTCAAAATGCCTCATATTTCACAGGTAAGTTTCAAGCAATATGTAAATTAAATGTTATTATTTTTCAAGTGCTGTCAAAAGTTGTTAGCCTAATTTGATCAACAGTAGTGAAACCATTGGCAGCTTCTTTAAGGATGTCCCTGAAAAGTGATGAAAACTGCACTCAGTGTTTCATCATGTGTTAAAGACAAATGAAGTGCAGATTATCTCTCATTTCATCATCTTTTCTTCATTAGTAAAATTACATGCCTGGTTACACTTTCACCATGCCACTGATGAATAACATTGGACTCCTTTAAAGAGTCCACTGGTAGCAAAGGAAAACCCAATTCTTATTAAAAAAAAAAAAGTCTAATAATTTATAATACAGTTTTATATTTTAATTTGAAGATATTTAATATTTTAGAAGTAAAAGTTAAATATTACACTTCTTAAAATATAAAAACATTTTCTTCACCTTTGAAATTCATTAATCCATTATAAATAAATGATAGTATTGAGCACCAATATTGACAAATTTTATTTAAGAAATAAAAGTTCAATTAGTATTGTCAAGTAGTGCTTTTGCTAAAAGATGCTGCTGGCTATGTCTCTCATAGCAGAAGTTCATACTGTGGCTGCCAGGACACTGTCCAAGAGAACTTGCATGCTACTGTTGACCAGTCACACATTTGATCTCTGTTACAATTATTAGTGAAGATGGCTGTTTCCTATAAATGCAGAGCATGAGAAATGGTAATGATATTTTTCCATGTGTGTCTGCAGGTATATATTTGATTTTTGCAAAATCAGAAAGAAATAACTGCAGGGAATTGCCATGAATAACTCCTGTGTTTTTATGCATGCCTGAAAGACTCAGTGATAGAGGACAATATCAGAGAAGATATAAACTTACCAAGCTTTGCCAGAGTCAGGCCAGGTGCATAAGCTGTGCAAACTGCACTAAACCATCACATTTTATAAGCCTTTCTTAGCCCCGAGTCAAATGAGATTTTCAGGGTTAACAGAACCAACTCTTGAGACTCTCTGAGCTGGAGGAAAAGTCAGGAGAGAAACAAAGTTGGAAAACTTACATCAAAGCTAGGCAGTTAGGTCTACCTGCTTTTTCCTTCTGTAAAGCAAGTTTCATACCCATCTGGTGGTTTTTTCAAACAACCGTTCCTGTGGCACTGAAGTTTTCAATGCCTCTTGAAGTGAAGTTGGAGATGACAGCCCTCCTGCTCCCACTTGGCTGTCAGAAGGGTTGGCCGTGCCTTGATCTGCTGGGGAAGAGGAGACCTGATGGAAAATAGACCAGATGGAAAGTACCTTGGACATCAGGCAAGTAATACAAACTGCTTTTATTGTATTCACCAATATTTCAATGCAGTAAATTCAAAACAAAACACACCTCCAATTGCTCACTGACAAATTAGCTTTCTACAATGATAAAACCTACCTTGTTCAAATACTTCTTAGTACCAAATGAGAGAATAAAGTATGCTCCTTTTGTGAATGACCTTGAGAATCCTGGAACAGTTTTCATAATAAATTACTCTTCTGTGTTATGCTTAAATAAATAATAAGCTAACCTATATGTTTTCATTTTCTGAAATCAGCTTAGGGTGAGCAGCTCTCTGGGAACTAAAACTATAAACATTCAGATAAAATGTTTTGTAGGCTCATTCCTGAAAGCTAGATCTCGTGTCGTATGTAGTATGCTTTTTGTGGTCAGTTTCTCTAATCAGAAATATTAAAAATAAAAAATTGATTATGGATACCTTAATGTTTAGGTAATGCTAAAAAGGCTTTGGAATTCTTTCAGAAGTGAATATGGAAAATTATCGCTTTCACACATTCTCCCATTTCACATATTTTCACGTATGGTTTCCTGTTGACTGTGCTATTAGACCAAACAGCAATAGCATAGCTAAAAAATTCTAGAAGTATTTACTGGAAAGATAGGCTCAATACTTATTTAGAGATTACTTTTCTTACAAAATGGCTTTACTACCTTTTTGATTACACTGAAATTTGCAGTTTCCATAAATGCCCGCAAATTTGGTCATACAAACACAGATACTTACACAGTTTTTGATGCAATCCAATTTCTGAAGCCAAAATACTTTTCTAATATAAAAATTATTGAGTCTTTTTCCTAACACAACTTAACCAACTAAGTCCTGAAGTCTTAATTTCTAGATTTAACTGTTGCAAAATATCCTTGGAATGGCTTTGGCAATTTAATGAAAAAACTGCTGTGCACTGGCATCCTTCTAGAAAGGCACATAAAAATAAATCCCTATGAATGCATTCTTTGCTTTAATGTTTAGTTCATGCAAATTTAACTATCCTTGATGACATGTTTTAATTTCTGCTTCTGCCTCTGGACTAACACAAATGCTAAATGCAGTTTTACTGACAGCATCTCCAGCACTGTGTGCAATCTGAGAATTAGCAGTCCTCAGCATTTTTGTGAAGAATGAAAACATGCACTGTTGCAGACCTTAACACTTTTCTTAACCCTGCTTTTTTGAGAATTTTGACTTTTCCTTTAACACGTGAAACAAGATTAGGAAAGAATGAGGACATTAGTTTTTGTTTCCTGTCCATTGATTTTCAATCAGTAATGGATCAGGTCTGTGGAAAAACCAAACATACCACAGTAAGAAGGAATTTCTTAGAATTTTTCCTCTCAAACATTATGGGTTTTTTTTCCTTTCGAGATCTGTATGTCCTAATCCTCTCAGATTTTGCAGAGGTGTTGAGGTTTTTAGGTCACAAATGGGTTGGCCTCATCTAGTCTCTTACTCCTAAATAAGTGCTATTACTTGTGTCCTTATAGTTGAGCATGTCAAGGGTAGTTGGTTGATTAGAGTGCTGTTCACCTTGTGAGTCCAAAAATGAAGATGCTTGCTGAGACTGCCATTTCCAAGTAAATCTGTGTCTCTGCTTGGGGATCAGATTGTTTCTCCTGTGGTAAAATTTTTGTAAAGAATAATTACATATTCCAAAACATGATTGCTATTAATCATACCTCATGATCTCCAATGAGTGAACGAGCAACATGTTTTTTAGAATGCACATTATTCTGTATGCTGGTGAAAAAAACAATACACATGAACCTCCCTAGCTGGTATAATAGTCAAAAAAATCACGGATCCACATCCAAATGGAAGAATATTAAGAGCACCATGTGAATTTGAAACTACCCCTGGGAGAACTAGGATCCATAATCTAACGAATGGATTACACCCATCTGTCAGAGATTCATCCCATAGGTGTCCTAAGAGGTTAGACTCTAAAAAGAAGCAGAACTGTCCGCAGAAACTTGTGACATACAAGTGCAAAGGCAGAGCTGACAGCTGGAAGATTCTCCTGAAGGTTCCTGAGGCTTTCTGAAGGTTGTGTTAAACACACACTGTAGAATACAGGTCATATTCAAGTACATATCATGTGTTATTTTCTCTCTGGTGATTAGAATGCCTTAAATTAAGCTATTGAAATACGACATGCTAATGTAGTTCAACTCTTTCATCATTTTAATGAACTATTCCCAAAGAGCATCTGTGGCTGGGAATTCTTTCTAAAACATGAGAGAAAGACCAGAGGACCACTTGCTGCGCAACGTACCTTTTAAAGCTACTCTTTGCTGCTCACATTGGTTCTGTTTCAAACTGCCTGAAGTACCTCCAAACAAGGTCAGTTGGACACTGGTTGTGATCTAGAGCTGTGTGTCTGCGCAAGGGCTGCCTGATTAGCCTCCAACACTGCTTTGCTGGAATGCAGCCGTACTGCACTGCGTCCTACTGCACTGGCACATTAGCAAGTTGTGTAGTACCATTTGTTTTTCATTACACGTTGACATGTGTACTGTATTCCATTCAAATAACACAGAGCTTCGCGTGTCTTTTCTTTGATTAAATTCATCAAGCAGTGAAAAGCCATCAGTTTTCATAGTGCTTGAGGATTTACTGAATTGTTGGAAAGTAATTTTTGTTTATTTCAGTGAACTGAAGCAAATACTTAGCTGTAAGTACTCTTTTTACTGCTGTGCGAAGGATGAATTTTCATCTTTTTTTGAGATGTTAGCTAAGTACATTCTTAAAGCTTAGCTTTGTGCTTCAAAACAGGTCAAATCTAACAAATATTGAACAGCCCTCTTCTGAATAGCAGATTTTATTATGCTTTCAGAAATTTGCTTCTTCCTTACTTGTTGAGTATATAGAAAAATAATTCTCGTCAAAGGCAAGATGAGATATCCTTGGCAACTGAAGATTAAGTATCAGCTGCTTATAAGGAAAAACCGAAAGCATTAATGGAAATTCTTTGGCAAGTGTTTTTACTTCTTCGATGTCAGAGAGTTGCAGTTCAGCAAAAATAAAAGTTGGTTATACTTTTTGTTTTTTGACATTTTTGATCTCAAGCTCCTTTCTGATTTTGCCTTCTGGTGTTTTATGTTCATTTAAAGTATTGGTCTATTAAAATGCATGTATTAAAAAACATGTATTTTGGGAACCTGAATTTCCCAATACCAGAAGAAAGATGGAGGGCCGATATGGAGGGCCGATGTATAGATTTATGTACTGCACATTGAGTAGCAAACCACACTCTGTACTGTGTCACACCACCTTTAATTTACACATCAAAAAGTTTTCCCTCAGTCCGCTAATCTTTTTAGTTTATATGTAGTAAATAAAGAGGGACAGGTATGGAGATAATGAATTATTTTTAGTATAAAATGAGTATCTGTAGTAGGATAGGTGGTTCTTGGGGACACCTAGCTTAAATGGAAGTAATTAGCTTCTAGACAGGTTAAGACAGGGGTAGGAATCATTACAGGAGAGGTAAAGAAGAGACCACACAAGAAAGGGATTAATTGCAGGTTAGAAAGAAAGCATATAAAACACAAGAGCTATTTCAACTAAAATAACATGATATAAGCTAATAAGTTCTATTGAGCTGTGAAGAATGTGCAACTACTTTTAATTAACATCACTTTAGGTGGCATACTATTTTATGCTGCAGGGTATGCATCAGTGCTACTGTCATCAAGACAAACCTCTGCAACCTGTTTTGCCCTTGTCCTTTGTCTTGCAGAAATGTTATTGGTACTCATATTGTTAGGCGTTGGTGAAACTGTGACAGTGGCAAGGTTGCTGCCATTGCATGCCCTCATCTGGCACTGCTCCTTCATGTGTGGGCAGATGACATCCTCATTGTACCTTTAAAACGCTCCTTGTTACACATTTTTTTCTGGTGTGACGACAAGAGGGAAGTTCATAATAACACAAATAAACTATATAGGTACCATATAATTTAGCGTAAATTCTCCATCCTCAGTGAATGCGAAACTTCCTGAATATAGGCTGGGTATACTGGATAAAAATCCATGCCGTGGATTTTTATGCCGTGCTGTGTTGGACTATGCTAATAGAAATTAGATGGCTAAACAAAAGCAGAATATTCTTTAATTTTAGGACGTTACATTCTTCAGGCAACCAAATGTGGTATTCAATTGTCTAAGCACACATTTGCCAGAGCAATTTTAGATCACCTTCATCATCCAAAGCATCCAGACTGGACATAGCTATGGGACGCAAGGGCGCAAGGAGGGGATACATTAAGAATATGTGCTAGAAATCTACAGATGAGGGATTGAATCCTGCCAAGAAGAATCTCTTTTTCTAGTGCTTTTCTGAAGACCAGAGAATCCTCAGAGAAAATAGGCATGGGAAATACGCAGAAGCAAGGGTTTCTTCCGTTGCCCGGTGTGTCTTCAACCTTTGATATGCATGGCCACAATGAAATGGGAAAGGCAGGTGCTATAGACAAATTTTTCAGAATGGCTGGATAATTTTATAACTAATAATAACATTCGTAGTTATCCATGTAAAGAGGAGGGCAATCGAATGCTATGCTTCAGGGAATAAGACAACCGTTATAGAGGAAAACAGGAATTTGTTCATTTCCCTCTTTCTCCATGAGTGGTATTTCTTACTTTGTGAAATGTATCATATTGTTTTGTCTTTTTTTCTTAAGCAACCATATGGTTCAGTAAGCTGTTTTCATACAGTAACTGCCACGAGTTTGTGTTTCTTAATTTGAAAAATGTATTTGTAGGTTTGATATTATTTGTGATGTTTCTTTCATTTTGAGAAATTTATGGATTAAAATAACCAAGGCTTATATAAAAATAATAACATGTTAACATTAGTGCGGGGTGCACTGTGTATTTTTCTTGAGAAACTATACCAAAAGAGCCCTTATCATTCTTAACTTAAAAGAACAGACTTTTTAACTGTCAAATTTATATTTTTATGGTGGAAAAAAAGATTATAAATGATAAATGTTTAGTCAAATATGGGTCTATTCAGACCTAAAATTTTAATTCCACTACCAGAAGAATAGCTTTGAAGTAGAACAACACTTTCTGCCCACACATAGTAATGACCTATAGGGGATAAATGTGCCAAAAGGGAAATCCATGCTATTTGATTTACAGCTTCATTTTTTAATGATGAGACAAAGAAGTAACAACAGAATGCACTTGTAAATCCTTCTATTTTTCACACTCAGCTTTCCAAAGGAAAATATGGTTAGATAATTTAAGGTTGCTTGTGTCAAACGAAGAGTAGCTGTAAGGATTGTGATTTTACAAATGAACCTTACTTAATGCATTACTTGCAAGATCTGTGGTAAGAGAGTGAAAGAAGTATTTACTTCAAATCTGAAATTCAGAGCTTGTTTGGGTCAGTCTGCTTACCTCTTCCTGTAACCAGTGCGTTAAAGTGAAAAACAGCTGATGAATAAATCTTTCAGAGACTTCAGCCAAGTATTGTGTTTACTGTCACCACCAGGAATGAGTAGCTGGAACCAAAGACTAAAGACTGGGAACTTTGTGTGCTGCTGGAGCTAGAGTTTCACTGTCTTCTTTGGGATTTACTTTTCTGGTTCTGATTAAGATTGTGGGAGTCCCTTTTCTTTTCAAGCCAGGTGTGTTCTTAAAGGTAACAGGAGCAAGGTACAACAGATTTTTTGGCCAAGGTAATGCGTGTGGCACTTTTTGAAGTCCAGGAAACTAAACCTGAGTAACAACAGCTTACATACACTTTCATATCAGCTTGAAAGGAAATACCTATTCCACACTAGCTCCATGTGAACCAAGTCTAAACCATGTAGAATAGGGGACTGGGGATTTCCCACTTGAAGCAGGAAACAGTACAGATACATTGGCTTAGGAGGCAGGATGAGCTACAGTGCATGATGTAGACAATAATCACTAGTTTCTGTTCAGTACCTCTGATCCAGGACAATATCCCCATTGAATAACAGCTGCCGTCTTTGTTCTGGGGATGTGCTGCAGCTGTTATTCCTAGTACTTCACTTGGAGATATCCGAGGTATTTCTGGGTATGCTGCAATCATATCTCCACTGATGCTACAGAGGTAATAGCAAGTGTGGATGCACTGCATCAAACAAAGACCCAAGCAGTAGTCTTTCTGCAGAAGTTGTAGCTGTCTGTCTGGAAATAATAAAAAATATAGTATGAGAATTATAAAAAAATTCAGGAGTCATATGGTAGCTATACCCCAACTGGATTTCAGATTATTTCTGAAGGCATATCACAAATCTCAACTCTTTGTTTATGTATGTTGTTTCAATTCCTCTATATTTATGCAGAGAAAGGTAGAAAACATTTGTTTTAAAGTAAAATAAAGGCCTATGACAATAGAAAATGTTTCTTTTTAAACTTTCAGATAGACTTCATATATCTGCAAAAGGGAAAAATGTGATTCTTATCTATACTGTGTGTTCTTGTGTGTCCATATAGAATACACAACTTCACTTGTGTACATATATGTTAGCAGTCAACATACTATTTTCTATACATGATACACATGCACCAAATGTAGATGACCAGTTGTGATCAGTTTGTGCTTTTAGGATATTACTGGGAAAATAACTCCATAAGCAGTATTTTCAAAAGGAGTTGAGGTGCTCAGCACTATTTTTAGGTAGAAAATTTAGTTAAATGATCTTGTTTGATTTATTGAAAATTGAATACAGTTTTAGTTTATAAAATTGCAGATTATGGTGACTTTTTTACTCATAGAATCAGAGAATCAATTAAGTTGAAAAAGACCTCTAAGATTATGAGACCTTTGAGATGTGACTGGTTATATCCAGTTTCTAACAAAGAAAAGAGGTCTTCATTAAATCAAATTCCAAGGTGTAAACACACACACACACACACACACTCACTCTCTCTCTCTCTCTCTCAAATTCCTGTATGAACTATCAGCCCATTAAACTTTGACACATTTCAGAAACATACAGGTACAAGCTAATCTAAAAAAGCCTATTAAATGCACACTCACTTTGTGAAAACAGCGTATTTAATGACACTTATTTAATGACACTTATTTAAGGAAAAATAATTTCATTATTTTTGCTTAAATCAAAAGACTGGTAAATTTTTTCTCAGCTTTCTGTTTTTTGAAAACAAACAGAACAAGAGTTTCAAAGAAGAAATTAAACACAATGAACAATGGACCTGGATAACCTCAAAAGAAAAAAAAAACAAACAAATCCAAAACCCAGACTCTCTCAACAAAAGCTCCCAACCAGATGTGAAAGCAGTTTTGTTATAAAATTGCCATGAACAAACAGTTCTGCAAAAAAGCAAATACTAAAATAATGTATGGCAACCAGGAAAGCTATCTCAGAATTGCTATATAAACAGTTTCTAGGAGCAGTTAATGCTTATCAATGGTGCTATAAAACACAATGATAATTCTATAGAAAAAATGCATTTAAAATGTAACACATTTCTACCACGTGTGCAAAAATTTCATGCATTGTGATATGTGGCATAAATCAATCACAGGCACTTTCCATTATCCAGAAGCTCTATAAATGCCTGTATGTTTTGAGTTCCAGGCTCCAAGAGGTATGTATTAACAACGAATTTTATTGTTCAATCTCCAGCATCCAGATCTTTTGGACTGACACTTAGTGTAAAGGAGATCTATTGTGGAAATTGCACTGTTCATTTCAGATGTTGTGGCCACACCTTATGGAACCTTAAAAGAAATGAACAGAAATTATCTTTGCAGCAAACTGCAGGTAAACCAAAGACTGAGTGGACAGGGGACATGCTTCATTTAGAAGCACGCTACTGCTAAGTATAAGTGATCATAGCAGAACATTGTCGCGGCCGGCCCTCAATCCCGGCAGGGCTTGGCGACACAGTAACGGACACTGCCTTTCAGTCGCTCTGCGGCTGAGCACGGGTGTCCGCGTCAAGGCGGTGTATCGCTGGCAGCGGGGTGAGGTTGGATAATCAACCTCCCGAGGCCTGGTATCCAGGTCACTCTGGCTGCCGATGGTAGGCGGTGGTGTGGCCGTGCGATCCCGGAGGCGAAGAGAGAAGAGAAGGGGAGCTCTGTCTCTTAACCAACGACAGCTTTATTTGCAGCGTGGCAAGAGGGGGAGAACTCCAACGGATTTAGGGCTGACAAGGGTTTTTAAGGGAAAAATTTGAGGGAGGGGTTTACAACATGGACCAATAAGGGAAAGGCAAAGGGGAGGAGTAGGGAGACAATAACCAACAGGATACAACTGGGGTGTTAACTGGGGAGGAGTCAGGGAGGAGCCAACATGATAGACATAACACTGGGGAACATTCTGGAATACATAAACTGGGCATGTGCGGTGAGGCGGAGTTAACTGACTTTGATAGACAAAGGAGAGGGAGGAGATTGGGCGGGGACTCTTATACCATAGAGTCCTCCTCCAAGGAAGAGGACCGGTCTGCTTCCGACCCCTCCATCCACCCGAGGGCGCTCATTGGGGTCGGGGGAGGCGGCCTCTGCAAATACCAGGAGGAGGACCTACTGGAAGCAGGTGAAAAACCCTCACCCACATCTCCCCCGTTTCTTTTATTTAACAGCCGCACAAGCCAAAACTTAAAAAGGGTAAGGGCTAACAAAATAATAAAAATCAGGAAAATCAAGTCACAAACNGGTGAAAAACCCTCACCCACAGAACATGATGTAGAATTTCAAATATCCATTTTTGATGTCAAATGAATAGCAATATGTATTTATTTAGATGATTCATTGTATGGAAATCTGATTAAAAACAAAAGAAGCAGAGTTTCCAAAGTCTAATAGTGAGAAGTGCTGACAGTGGTGAAAACATGGAATGTTACCTTAAGTAGATCTACTTAAGCAGTTACAGAGAATGTCAAGGAAAGAAAAACAGGTTCTGATACAACGTTATTATTGTCAATGACTAGAAATGTAAACCAAAATGCTTCTATCTGCTCAGAGAAGCTAAATAAATTCTATACTGGCTATGCCCATTTTTGTAAGCAATAACTCATAATATTGTTTTGTCACCAGCTGTGCACAATTATGTAAGAAATTATGAAAATGACAGGAAATATTTGAATTCATGCTCACCATCTCAAGGGCTACCAGCTCAAAAGCTTTTTATTAGATCAATAAATACAGTGGCAGTTAGAAAAACCATGCCGTTGCCCACATCAGGCATAAAGACGGGTGCTTGTGTCTAACCCCAGACTTTTCAAACTTATTATCATGCACCATATATTGTCTTGTAGAACATCATCATTTTTTTTAAGTCACTGGAGAATATGTAATAAAGCACCTAACTTCTAGACTTTTTTGGTAGAAGTACCACAAGCACTTTTGTACATGTATCTTTGAGAACAAATTTGAAGCCTTAACAATGAATTTACAGTAGAAGGGAATACCTGCTGTTTTGAAAAGAGAAAATTCAAGTCTCATGTACTTTCCATCTGGGAGATTTCTAATATATCTTTCAGTCCTGTATAAAAGCAGCAGCATCAACCCATTCAGGCAGGCAATTTAATTTGGCTTAATAGATACTTTCATTTTATGCATTGCAGCATGCAGTTTCTTTGCTTCACATTAGCAAAACAGTGTTTCTTGTTTGAATGGAAAACCAATCTTAGTAGTATGCCAATATTCACAAAAGCAATAGCTTTTTCTTTCTTTCAAACATTAAGTAAAGTAGATCCAAGTTGATATATAAAATTGTAACAGCATTTTTTGTCTTCTTTCTCAATGTTGTTTCTCCTATAGCAAGTGTACATCACATATTAAGTTTTAAAGCATGATAGTCTAACCAGATTAAACTGGAAAGAGTGATAAATAACTCATTGTAGCCTACTTCCGGTTGGGCCTGGTTTGAGTATTTATACATCATAATTTAAACCAGGAAATATGCATGTTTATTTACATTCATCTGAAGTTATTATATTGGCAGGTGTTGAACATTATTATAGCAATGTATGCAAAATAATGGTGTTTTTATCTTTTTGTTTTCTTGCTTTTAAACTGTTATATAATGTCTCTGGTTTTCTGTAGTTAATAATTTAAAATATGAGATACAACCCATCTTTACTAGCTGGAGCAAGCACAACTTGTCAAGCTGACTGCTTAGTATTTGTTAGATAAATGAAGATAGTAGTATGTCATTGATCCAGTGCAGAGAGTTTAGAACTTTGCAGTCCAGAAATTTTTGATGACCTCAGGCATCCTCAGGCAAGGAAAATTCTTCTTTCCCTTTCACCTCTATGCAGACTGAGATAGGCATATCTGTGTGTGACTCCCAAAAATAGACTTTGTCCTCACATTTAAATGTGATAAAAAATGTTACAGGGGAATAAAGAAGGTTTTGAACGTTCCATACTTATGGTAGTCACTTTGCTTCCTTATCTTCGTTTTTGAACTTCATCCTGCAAAACGTGAAGTTTGTAGTTGTTCAAATCTGTTGAATGTCCTATATTTGTTACATACATTTTAGGTCCAGTTTTCATAGGTGGAAGGTGTCACCTTCTTAATATTCTGAGTGTTATTCTTCACTAAGAATATTATCACCAGGAGGTGCTGCCATGAGATGAAAAGTGACTGAAGCATTTTAAAGCTCACAGTATGTAATGAACAATTATTTCTTAGATTTTCCGTGAAGAGAATTCAGGCACAGACTTTTGGTGATTTTTGAGGCTGTTTTGCCTTGTCCCATATTTTCCTTCACTAGCTTTTACCCCCTGCTCCCTGCACTGCTGGAACACGTCTCCATAGTACCTCTGCTGCAAAAGAAAAAAAAGCCAATGCCATGATGCAAGAGTTGGAGATAGGAGGAGACTTTTCCCTGTTTTCAGAATGCGTTTTGTGCCTGGAACAGTCATTTGCACCATGGCTAGGTAGCAGACAATACTCAGGCTTGCCAAGAAGAGCCTGCTCTTGTGGGATATTGGAACTCATCAGGATATGAATGTGTTGTGTGGTCTAAGAGACCTGAGTTCTGTTCATGTATCCAGTCTATATCTGCATCTCTTGACTAGAATAGTTGCTGCTGAATGGATGGCAAAAGACAAAAGCCATTGATTCAGTTTGAAAAGAAAGAAATAAAAAAAGACTATTTTTGAAGCTTAGAAGTTCTGGATGAATCTGTTCTTTGAATCCTAGCAGCAGACACCTTTGTAAGCAGTTCTCCCCGATGACCAGACCCATGAAAAGCAGAGGTCTAAGAGTAGAACAAATAATTTGCAGACCTGCAGGCTAATGCCTTTGGCTGCTGCAATCTAGCACACTGTAATAGCTATCTGGTGCCCACCCCAAATGAGACATGAGTTGAGATAAGCTGTGACTCTCTCCTGATACATCCTCCTATGTGCAGTGTCCCTGAGCCAAAGCTTGTGGAAAAGTCTTTAAAAGATTCAGTTCCTGCACCTTCAAGAATTGGTGATTTTTCCAAGCACATTTTACTGGTCATTAACCTATCAAAAAAGGACCCTAGGAGGAACAGGAATCTCTTTCCAAGGCTTTAATTTTTCTCTCCTATATAGCACTTACCTGAAGGAACATTATCATTTAATCTGGCAACGCAGCATGCAAACCGCCAGAAGCTACATTTTGACTAGCGAAAGATGAACCTCAAAAGCCTGAAAATTCTTTTCACTCAGACAATGTCTAAATGTAGTATTGTTATTCAAATATCTTCAATCCATACATTTGAGAAGGAAATTTCCCTCCTTTGTATTATGCATTCTCATAAGATTTCCTGGTAAAATGGAAAAACAGAAAAAGGTTTAGATGTACTTTTAAGCTTCAATTTTCACATCAGTATGCTTAACCCTTATTTTAACATCCTTTTTGTTTTTTTGTTTTTTTTTTTTTTTTTTTACCCTGGAAATAAAATCCTGCAAATTAAAATACAGCAGAAAACCAGAAACATGGTTTAGTTAAAAACTGAGTATTGGAGAGCTTTGCCAGTTGAAAAGATCTTTGAAAAGTCACTTTTTGCTATTTGCTATTTGGAACTAAATGATGAAATCATGTGGTTTGAAGTAAAATATGGCTGTGCATCAATGTTTTCATTTTTAAATGAAGTCATGGCTATGCTATTGAACATAACTAAAGCGTAAGTTGCTGACTACCAGGCGAGATGTAATGAATACCCACATGTGTACATCTAGCTGCACCAGCTGTGAGGTAAAACCTGGTAGGTAAAAACTCTTTCACTGATAAAGAAATTTTATATTGGGGTTTATGCCAACAGGCTAACCTCTAGCTGGGTGCATATGACACATGGGATAGATTAGGGTCTAGTGCCAATTTCACTAGTTATCACAATTTGGTGGGGTAAAATTGTAGAAGCGGAGTCTCAAATTCCTTCACCTGGGGATCACATGTTTCTTCTGTCCTTTTATAGTTGCAAACACTTCATTTGAAGGTAAATACAGGACAAATAATTCCCTAGATAGTGAAAAAATTTACATTCTGCATTTCATATGGTGCAAATATCTGAATGTCCTTTGCTTTCCAAGGGATTATGTTAATATCCATGATTTAGTTGTTTCTATTCCTTCCTTTGCCTGCTATTTGCACCTTTTGGCAAAAAAGTAATGTCCTTTATATCTATAATATAATTTGGCACTCATCTTTTATCAGTTTGGATCAGAGCTTTAAAGAAATAGAATTATTTAAAGAAAAACCTTCCTTCCTCTTGAAAAAAGTCAATAAAATTGTAGGGGGGAAACAAGCCATCTCAGAATCTCATCTCAGTTTGGGAGTTAAAATAATCTAAATAATAACCTAATTACTCAGATTGCTTGTGGACAACCACACATGGTTTCTGCTCATGACATTTAAGAAGTCAGTCTCTGACTAAATTTCATTACAGCTCTCAGACCTGAGTAAAATCAGGCTAAAGCTTCATATGGGAGACAATGACATGGCTTGAAGTGTTCTTTGGATTAAATCTTTATCAGCCACAGTCGTGGAGAACCTAAACAGTAACAAGGTGTTCTGCATGAGGTCCTTGTGTGTCTGTGTTGGCTTTCCCAATGACTTCTGTACACACTGCTGTCTGTCTCAACATGGCCATAGCTGAGAATCATATTTCCTGACACCCGGCTGGCCCTCTGGACTTCAAAGTGAACTTGGATGTCCAGATGTGTTTGTACATTTCCATCTAAAAGCTGTGTGTCTTAAAATTCATGTTGAAGTATGTGATACATTGTCGTACTAAGTCCCTGGTTCTTAGATGAAAAAAAATCTACGGTGCTGCTGGAAGCTACCTGCTTTCTACATTTTGGATTATTTCCTAGCTAGCAGATATTGTTATTGGAGGATTTTGAAGGCTTTTCTTTAACATGGGGGCATTGTGGCCCCATATTGACCAAGAGTTAATAAACCATGCAAACAAGAATGGAGTGTTTTGAGTTTATGTTCTGGCTTTTTCAAGGTAACAAAGTGAACTTCAACAGTTATTAAGCATTTTCCTAAACAGGCTTTTCCTTGACACATATGATAAACAGCTACATTTTGAAAACTTTGAAATTTTGTTTATATGTTGCCTTAACATGCTTTACTAAGCATATTTTCTCAGCTGATGCATTTATATCCTCTTCTCCTCTACCCCCATTGTTTTTTTCTCAAGAAAAAGCAAAGCTTGTTTCTTTGGACTGATAGCACATTTTCCTGAGTAAAATTCCAGAAAGAATTTTAAACTGAGCTATATAGCTTCCAAGTATCTTCAGGTTTTTTTTAGCAATGGAATTAGTTCTAATACTGCTACTTGCTGTATCCAAAATTTTGGCATAACCTTTTTACTGGCCATCATTTCTATGATATCCTGAAGCAAAGACCTTTATTAGAAAGGTTCCTCTCACAGAGCTTTTCTTATAACACTGAAGCTGGATTCTGTGTGGTGCAATATCTACAGATAATGACACAGCTCACAAATCAAAGCCATATTTTTTGTGTATTGAGCTGCTGCCCAGTGGACAGATTTTCATTTTACTACATCCCTGAGATGTCAAGAAGCAGAGCTTTATGACTGGCCATTTTCTGATGCAGGTTCCTATTTCTGCTTCTCACTGAAGTCCCTCCTCTCTTTTCACAGGCACAGGGCAGAGTTCTGCCATGCATCTCAATCTGAAGTTAATGAACAGGAAGGAATCAGAAACCAGTCATCATCACTTCTATTGATCCTTGAGTCTCGCTGACAGCAGCCCCAGCATGAGGGGCACAACATTACCAATATTTTCTGTGATGGTCATGTAGCAATGACAGACTGCTGGGGGAAGAAACAACCAGGCTGTAGCAAGTGTCCAAGCCTCAATGCAATCTGGATGCAAACAGAACTCAGATCTCAAGATACTAATGGCAGTGATGGATAAACATCACTTCTCATCTTTTTTGACCTCTATGCAGCATTTGATGCAGACAGTGACCATGAGAGATTACTGAAGGAAATGGCAAGGCTGCATAATGAATATATCAAAATGGGTCTAACATCTCTCTGGGTGTACATAGCTCTAATAAAGTGACAGGAAATGTCAAGTTTGTCTTCTGACTTCACGACTATCATTTCTGTCTTTGAACCTGTTCAACATCTACAGACAGATCCTAAAAATGGTAGAATCACCATGAATTTAGTGCAGCAACAGAGCTCTCATCATGTGCATCTTTACCAGAGAGAGCAAGATGGTGTCAGATGTTGGCCAAGAACAGCTACTGGATGAAGACTAGTAGTGCCTGAATGAAGAAAAGCAAACCCACAAAAGGCAGAGATCATGCTGGGGGAAATCAAAACAAACCAAAAATTGAAATAAATTTGGGGAGTTTACAGGCTCATATCTGAAAATATCTTTTGTTGAATGGAGTTCAGTCCTGCAAAGTAATATCAAAATGATTTCAAAAAGACCAAACAGCCAGTCTGTGTCTTGAGTTTTCACACAAGATCCTAGGTCATGATGAAGCAGTGAAGATTAACTCATAAACTGTTTCCTAACTTTTAAATTCTTAGTTTTTAGTATGTAAAATCCTTGTGTACTGTAACTTGAGTATGTTACAGAGAAGAAAGAAGAAGGGAGAGAAACAGAACTGGTTTTTAGATTTTTGGCAAAGGTGAATGAACAAAATTGCTAATGTCTCCATGAGCCATTACATGGCTTAGAATATTCAGAGCTTCTGCAATTAAGTAATTAATTATGAGGTTACAATACCAGTTTCCTAGTTTACACAAGGGCCAGAAATGGATATGTTTACCTCTGTATGTAAATCCATATAACCTATGAATTTTATGATGATTACCAGTGTAATAATGATTCCAACTTCAACTTCTGTATGTTCTCACAAACATGGTTTTCACCTCAGATTCTCTGGGTTTACTTCTGCAGTCTCTTCTTACACACTCCATCCACAGTTATGCTTTTTTCTTTAGCCAGCCTTCTACAACCTCTTAGCACATACAAGAGACTTCAGTGGCCTTCTTAGGCATCCAGCTCTCAGTTATTCCTTTTGCTACCTCAGTGCAACTCCTAAATTCTCTTTTTGAAGTGAAGATGTTGATTGCCATGTTGCTTTTGTCCAGTCTGGTGCTGAGAACAAAGGAACAAAAGTATGTCTCTGCACGGTTAAGCCACTATTGCATTGAGCCCTTGCTACTACTGTTCTTGCATCCATATGGAAATCACCTCAATGTGCTGCAATTGAAGTTCAGTGCCTGCAGGAACTGAGTGAGAAAGTGGGCCAGAGCTCTGGTCTGTGGATCAGCACGTAACACAGTGCCTGGGAGCAGGCAGGTCAACCTTTAACCAGTGGAAATCTCTTGGCAGCTGAGACAGGAAATACGTTCGAGCACTTGCACTTTAGAACAAGGCAAAAACAAACAGTGGAATTTTTAAAAGTCAGAGATTTTGTTCAAGGGCCATTTAAACAACTCTTCTTGGAAATGATCTTTCCTCTTTGTTTTCTTCTTTCCCACTTTGTTCATCAGAAGAAACAAAGATGCAGATGCATCTCTTCCAAACAACAGATGGCAAGCCTTTGATCCAAAACACAAATGCCCCAAACTATCGTAATAAAATTGTTAATAGAATTCTTTTAAGCAAAGGAAAAGAACATTTTCCTTTTTTTTTAAATAAAAGGGGGTGTGTGTCTGTGAAAATGAAAATATCAACCTGAGATTGTTAGGGAAAGGGCAAGGCATATAAAGGTGATTAGTCATTCAATCATTAGCTGTTTGATAACCGTATTTATAAGTGGTGCTATAAAGATATTAATAAAATGGCTGAACTAGGGTGAAAGAAGCACAAGGAAAAATGCATTGTAGAAAAGCATCAAATATCAGTATCTTTCATGATAGCTTCCATCAGTACTGAAACAAGTAAAATGACATAACATCTGTGCCTTCAATTGCCTATTCCTGGATCTTATTTTTGTTCAAAATATGTTAACTCAATACATAAAACACAGATTTTTATGATTTTCTTATCATAAGTACACAAGTTAGCCTAAATCTTTATGACACAGGATGGAATAGCATTTGAAAATAATCCAAAGTTTTTTTTTTTTGTCTTATGAACAAAAATTTTGGCAAGATAAGACAAATTTAATCAGGTTGCAGACAAACAAACATTTTAGGTATGCTGCATTTGTTTAAATTATTGTTGCCTAATAATACAATCAATTAGTAGCAAAGCAAGATCTTTATCCAAATCAACACCAGTACCTGCATTACTTAGTAAGCATGAGTACAACTTTCCATCATAGATTATTTTCAGAATATTTTATCAAATAGATTTCCAGTTACTTTGGTGGATTCTTTTTTAGATTACATTCTGTCTTCACTCTAAATGCTGAATGTGTAAATTGACTTTAACTCCAAATCACCACTACAGTTAGCAGAACAAAATGCCCCATGTTTAAAGGGAATTCAGAACAGATGTGACAAGACACCTTTGACAAAATGTAAATAATACACAGGCAAGTGGTAGCACCAGAATAGGATGGTATGGTGTACATTTTGATGCATGTGACATCCTCATGTAAGACTCATGCCAAAGTAAGAAAGAAGCCTGTGGAAAAGTGAAGATTTTCAACTGCTTTTTTAGTTGTCAGTTTAAACAGTCTAAAGATTAATTTGAATAAAAAATTAGGTTATGCATTGATATTACAACTGAAAATAATGTATTATAATGCTTTACCTAAATTTAAAATAACTTGAGACAGCAAAGAAAGCCAAAACTCTATACAGCAGAGAACTGTGTTCTGTAGTCTTCTGTACAGGAAACAATTTCTTTGACATTAAAACAGGAAAAAAAAATTGATTTGAAAAAGAAACTATTGGTGATCACGACAGACAATGATGGGCTGTAGTATGCATATGAATACATGCAGAAAAATTGCTTCATAATATATAAGAGCAATCACAAGTCTTTTTTTTCATTGTTTTGTTGGGTTTTTTCCTGAAGAGAGAACAGTGCAGGGAAGGGGAGAGGAGGGAGACCCAAACAACAAGTGTGAAGAAGTTAATTAATTTTTAATTTGAGAAAGCTGAGAAAGTAAAGAACAAATAGAAAATCTTTGATCTTCCTTTAAATTTATTTTTACATTGCACATAATTGACCATTAAAACAAAAATCATTGAAGGGAATAAGGGGAAGCCATTGTAGCCCAAGATATGTCACAGATCTGTAGCTTCCTCAGGGTCATTCTTGGTGAATCACTTGCTTTCCTGCCTCAAAAATACATATCATGTAATCAGTTCCTGTCTCACTGAAACGGCTGCTGTGTATTGGGGAACAAGTCCTGTTCTCAGGGCAGTGTGCACTTCTCAGGGCTGCAGCGTGCATTGCACTGTGAGCAGCTCTTACTGGGAGAGGAGCAGAAGTCATCTGCCCTGAAAGTGTTGTTAGCAAAAATTGAAACCCTTTTCCTACAGAAATAAGGACAGGAGAGGTTGCACATCATATCAGTACTCCAACTTATAGTGCAGTCAGTGAGCCCTTCCTGTTACTTGATATCACCTGTAGTCATGCAGCCAGACTGTTGTCCTGAGAAGCTGCCATCTGCAGCAATTTAGTCAAATATAAACAGCAGCTCCTTTACAGTCAAGTGTCAAATGTATTCCTTTTCTTCATGTTTCCTCTTTAATAAATTTTTCGAGATGGAAATTCCTTCGTTATTTTCAGATGCAAATGATTTGGGGAAATGGCATGACAGAATTAATTCCTTAGGGGTGACTTTTGTTCATAAACCAAAGAAGTCTCTGAAATATTTCAGTCAGAACATTTCAGGTACCTACCCACCTTCTCACTGGTACTGGGGGCTGCTGCCAGCATTACCTCCTGAAGCCATTGGTCCCCAGGCTAAGCCAGCCCATTCCTCAGCCTTTCCTTGAGGGAACAAGTACTCTAGTCCCAGCCAGCCTGGGGGCCCCTCACTGAACTCACTCCAGTCTGTCTGTGTGTCTGAAACCATTGTGTTCTCACCAAGGGTGCCTGCTACCAGCACCAGCTCTCCGTATTCTGACCAATTGCATTTCAAACAAACTACACAATAACATTTCAACAACACAAGTCTCTTGTGAAATGGAGACAGAATTTTTCTGTCCTGTGCTTGAATAAAAGCAGAATAATTTTAATCTTAATTGTATTCATTTTTTTCTGATGATTTTTGGAGCAACCTTGAAGTGTTTGCAAATGTTAATGAAGTTAATATTTATTTTGATATTTTAGATGATAGCTTTGCAACCTAAATGTGCTCTGATCCAGAAGTTGCTCTTTCCATCTATTACACATAATTGCATATTACTTTGCGTTCATGGCAAATTTGAATAAGAATATTTTAGCAAACCAAGATGAAGATTAAGGCATATAAATAATATTCTCCCCAAGATAAAAAAACAACGCATATCAGTACAGTTACAGAGAGATAAATACAGTCCAGCCAGTGAACTGTGAGATTAATTCACTTAAGTTTGGCAAAATACTGTTAGATCTTGGAAAAGAGCTATTTCTGCTTATTTTTGTTTATGTAATTTTATTAATAAATCTAACGTTCTTGGAAATGACACCAAACGCTGTAAAAACATCAAACAACTTCAGTGCTTTTTTCATGGCTGGGAATTCAGTCTGGCCATGTCTATGCTGGAAGTTTTATTTAGCTGTGTGCCACTCTCAGGCTGTATAGTCTGAAAACTTGGAGAAGACAAATTTCTCCTGCTAGGAACAAGATCTTATGAACTTTACCAGAAAAAATTGAGAAAATGAAGGAGCAGGGGCAGAGGCAGGTGAGGTAGACCAAGTGAGCTAAGGCTCTCTGGAGTTCTGCTTGCTGGTGAGAGGAAGCAGAGGGCTGGTGATGGCAGATGGTGTTGTCCCAAGAAGCAGGCTGCAGGAGGCCAAGACAGCCTTCTCCAACCAAGACCTTCAGGGCTGAAGATATTCTGGGTTACCTGTCCATCTTCTCCCTGCTTTGGTGGTTCAGGGTAAAAAAGCACTTCCCATTCTGCCCAAAGATAAAATCAAAACAAAGGTCTTACGAGGAGAAGGTCAGCAGTAACCAAAGTGCAGCTCCTTCCATCACTCTAGGGCATCCCAGCAGCTGCACTGCAATAATAGAAGGAAAACTTGCAGGCTTTCTGCAAACATCTTCCTGGATCCATCACACATGTCTATGCAAGGCTGAGCTACAGCTGTACTAAGATGGTGATGTATTGTTGATCTGGCAAAATTTTGAGTGGTTTGGGAGGACTTAATATAAATCAAGCATAGACATGTTCATTATCATATTTTCTACACAAACTGTAGTAAAAGTCTCTAAAACACAAATTTTATGTTTACAAGATATCAGAAAATAGAGAAAATCAAGAAGTAAAAGTCAAATATCTTCTCTATTTTTTTAAATTATAGCATCATTTGTATATAAGCATACTCACATGTGAGCTTGTAGTAACCATTCTCTAAAGTGTTTTTTTTTTTTAATAAATTGCATTTTTTTTCAGTTTTTGATTAATGGGCAATATAACAATTTCTAATGAGCAACTTATTACAATATAAATCTAGTCCAGCTGTATTTATGCAGCTCGAAAATGAAAGTTTTGTCTGTATTCTCTTTTAGAATTAAACAGTGTGTTTGCAATGACAGCTCTTCTTTCTAATCTATTCTCTTTTTTGTTGTTTGCTTTTTTTGGCTTTTTTTTTTAACCTGTGCACGCTAGAGAGTGATATCAGAAAATATTATGACATTTGCAATAATGCTTTCAAAGAAAACAAATTCCTATGGGACAGATATTAAATGTGTTGTAAATATTGGGAACAAAAGCATTTAATATGTGTGCTACTCAAAGTGAAGTTCTCATTGGGCAATGTGTGCCAAGTGTACTGCACATGGGTTAAAATATATAGATGGACTTATGCCTTTCATCAGTTCAACATTTTAAAATTACCTGCTCTTAAGAGTCTGCAAATCATCTAAGCAAGGAAAAAAAGAAATCAAGTCTGATAAAATCATAAACGTTTTCTCCATCATTGCTGAAACTCTAATTTTCTTGTTTATTGCTTGAGTTGATAAAACAAATAAAAGGAATCTAGGAGAGATTTCTTTAACATGCAAAATGAATTTCAATGTTCTGTCCCGCTGGTATTTTTATGGAAAACCTGACTAGATGCTACACATGGAACAGAAAAATCTGCATTTAGATGGAAATATTATGAAATGCATGATATGGTACAAAGTAAGTCTTTTAATGGAGATAGCAAAGTGTTGCATTATATGGTTGAGTGGAAAGACAGCATGCATACAGGCTTTTATGTCCAGCTGCCCTGATTTGCCCAAGAAAGCTTACTATTTGAATTTGAACCTAATACAGGGGAAGAAAAAAACAGTCTCAAAAATATTAAGCAGAGAAATGAATAGTTCTTTTATCAAGGAGAATATTAAGATCCATGTGAGTCACCATTGTAAAAAATGAAGTTTTGAACTTGCCTGTCAATTTTTAAGTGTTTTACATTCAAGAATTAATTAAGCCTTTCAGTATTTTCTGTTACATGGATAAAGTGGTGTAAAGAAGATTAAATTTATACCCATAGGTTTCAACAACTATTTTAACGTCATCACAATAGCTGGTTTGGGTTCAAGATACCCCTAGAGATGTGATTTGCGCAATTTCCCTTTTGTTTGGTTTTGTTAATATAAATAAAAGAAAGAATACAAAATGCAGTTTGGGCAGACTGGTGATATATCAATACGAGTCATTGATTTCTGTCAAAGATCACAACATATCTGAGGATCCAGCATTCCTAAGCTCTCAAATTCCATCACTGTTGTGATGATGTGGAACCACAGTTGTAACTTATGGCAATTGATGGAGATGTTATTCTAATCAGGAATTTTGGCCACAATTATATCTGCTTCCAGAAAATGTTAAGAGGATAGTCAAAAGTGGAGCACCAATAAATAAAGGAAATAAATTTAAAATACAGGAAAATATTAAAATTTTAGGTGGCAGTTTTACATATGTATTTCCACCAGTTACTTGGGTTTTTTAAAAAATATCACGATAGGATTGTTCTACTAGATAAAAATAATTTTGTAGCCCAGGTTGTGACCTCCTTTGTGATGATAAAATAGCTTCCACAACAGAACCCTGCTTCTGACTGTAATGTGTGATCTGCAGCATTATGCTGGAGTACATTCTTACCAGCTTGCTAATGCTTTCTTTACGACATTTCTCTGCTAGGAGGGGAAAATAAAAAAAAACACAAAAACTGAGAAAGTTAGTTATGAAATACAGTTATGAAATACAGTTATATGTTTACTGAGTATTTTAAAGTTTTTAAAGCGCACTTTGTATGTATATTTGACTCAGTGTTTTCTCTACATATTGCAAATGCTTTTTTTATTATCTTCAAAACAAAGGAAAAGCCAAAATTTATCCTTCTTAACCACTGGAATGGCCTTCAAACCTTACTAGAAAATCTGAGTTCTAATACAACGAAAACATTAATTAGTAGAACTAGTAATACAAACAAACCACTGGGGAATTGTTTATAATTCTGCATTTTTTAGTGGGACGAAGTAGTGAAATCCCCTCATACTTCCAGAAATAAGAAAATACTAACCTTCTTCTGAGAAGCACACTTTTTTTTCTCCACAGCTTTTCTTCTAGTACTACTGATGCTTAACCCATTAATGGCTTTGAATGTTTATGCCAGATTCCTCCCTCATGTCACTGTGCTGCTGACTGCAGTAACATTGAAAGGGGTTACATTTTCTTTTATTGAAATGACAAAGAGTGACCTTAGGGTGTTTCTGGATGTCCTAGTGTTCCTTCTATAACATTTAAAATAATGGGGACACACTAGGTGGCATGGCCGCAGGCATGCTGAGGGAACTGTAACTCTCTGGGGGTTAATGGAGGACTGTTTTTAGTTGAGTAATCAAATATAATACTGTGCTGCAGAACTCCTAGCAAGGCACGTACATGCAGACTAATGGCTATTACTCTAATATGCTTTCAACCTTGAAGACAGTTTAATGACGTTTCTTGTCACTTCATTGTTATGTTGTTGCATTCTAAGAAATGCATGTCAATTTTCTTTGACACATTTTGGTGAAACAGAAAACAATTCTGACTATTTTCTTATTCAAACAAAGAACTGCTCCAATCAAATCATCAAATGTAGTGCTACTGTTAAAAAAGAGTGTTAGTAAGCAGAAATATAAGCTCAAAGATCACGTTAGCATTAATATGAAAGCAAATACAAATTAAAACTTAAAAAAAAAAACCCTTATTTTGATATATTCACTGTGAAATAAATTAGTCTGTATATTTTTCAATCCTGTTGAAAATGTTTAGCCAGGTTGCAGAGATGAAGCTGGGAGGAGAAGAATGTAAGAAAAGTATCAACATTTTTAGATCTATTTTGAAATCTCCAGTTAAAGAAGAGAATAGGATACTGTATTAGGCTCGCTTTGTCACACGGCTACTGGAAAACAGGCCTTTTACCATTTTTAATTTAAATAATTTCATAGCTATAATTTCTGTTCCTCTTAATTTTCATAATTAAATACCTTTGAGGGGTTTTGTTTCTTTGTTTGTTTTTGTAAAACCTTAATTGCTTAAATGCAATGCACCACATGAATTATTGTATGGAAAGGGAGGCATACAGAGGGCTAAAGCCAGGTGGCTCTTCTCCCAGTAAAAGTATGACATTGTGACAGCCAGCACGACTCTCCCTGTGCTCATCATTACACATATATACATAATTCTTTTGCTAGATCAAGGTTGGAAATATTTTTGTGCAGCTACCATCAATAATGTATAAATGTATGTATGTATTTCCAGGACAGCTATATTTCAGCATGTTGTAGGCAGCAGATAATAAAGTTAGAAAAGAATCATCTGGCTTCTAGCAGTTCAGTGCCAGAGATAATTTTTTGTCTCTCATGGAAGAATGAAATGCAACCCCTAGACACACAGAAATTACACCCTTCCCCCCACCCCCACCCTGTTAACTCTAGAAGAGAAACAAGAAAGATGTGAGCAATGGAACAGATATGTCAGCTTTAATAAATACTGGCATTTTCAGCATATCAGTCTGTCTCTCTGTTTACACCAGTAAAGCTTTATTCATGTTGTAGAATATATCATTCAGGTCATTAATTTCAAACTTTTACTTCTCCACTTTCTCCTCAACAGAAGGAATAATCCAAATCCTGTTGTTGTTCAGGGGAAGCCAAGGAGAGTTTCCAGTGGATTTAGAGCAAGGATCTTAAATGAATAGTGGTTTCGTTTGTGTCATTTGCCATATATGATTTATGATACTTCATAATGAACAGTTCTTCAGCTCAAAAACTTTAGATGTACAAAGATGATTTATTTTCTTCCAGAACAAAACAAAAAAAAAAACAAAAAAAAAAAAAAAAAAAAAAAAAAAAAAAAAAAAAAAATTGTGATTACAGTCCCATAATCAGATTCCTGGAGGTACATTACATTGAGACTTTCTGGCATCTTTCATTATCTTTGTGATCTAGTATGAAATACCTCTTTTAAATCTTCAGGTTTATTGGTGGTGAAGAAAGCCTTTTGGTATGACAACCCAGTAAGATGCTCCATTAAACTCAATCATTAAACCTGCTTCATTATATTCCCTATTCCTTCAAATACAGGAATTCAATAATAACTGAGACTTAGAAACTCAGCATTCTTTGATGGATTAATGATTGATAATTTTTCGTGTTAATATTGGCAGTCTAAGACTACAGGAATGCATTACTATTATTCATGTTCACAATCTGTCATAACATCCTAAGCAAACTTGCTTTGCTTTCTTCTGTTTAATAGGCTGTAAGGTATTGAACAGGACTTACAGCATGATCATTTCCATGACTGATGTATTTCTGCTAAATAGCATACATTTGTCCTGCAGTCAGTGTTGCAGTTTGGAATGCTTTGGAAGTAAACGTGACATTTCACAAATCCATCATCTGGATTCATGGATTGAATGAATATGTCAGAAACCACAGCCATGACAGGGGAAATCAAGTATGCTTACAGAAAAAAATGTAGCTTTTTTTTTTTTTTTTTTAATGCCAGGAAGTGAAATTAAACATTTCTTTTAAAGTTTTTATTGTAAGTAGTGAAATATTATTGATATCCAAAACTGTTGAACTAACTTCTTTACTGTGAGGGAATGCACGAAAATGTAAAGAAGCTTTAAACAAGATTGTGGTCACATTTTAATATCTGGCAAATTATTTAGTTACTTCTGTAAATTCAGAGGATGGCATATACTTCCATAAACACTCTGGGCTATTTAAATTTTTTTACTATAAACACAAATATTACTGTCCACTCTTCTTCCTGAGTTTTTGAAATCACTGCTAAGGTTAAAGAAATTTGATTCCACTGGTTAGTGTCTTGATGAATGAATGCTATTTCATATAGTCTTATTACTTTGCTTTTCAAGAAAATTATAATTGAATTCAACCTCTTTTTCCTTGTGAAAATGGTTCTGAATAAAAAATAAGTTTATTTAGCCAATTCACTAGAACAGGTGAATACCTCCATGATTTAATCCAGATGAGAAAAATTTAAAGATTTTCCCTTTGTGTGCATCTAATATGTAAGATAATGAAGTAAAACTTTGCTTTCACCTTATAAAACAAGGCTGAATTCAAGGCTGTTCGAAATCCTGAAGACCTATCTGTATATGTGTATGTATATGTATATAAGTATGTGCATGTGCAAGCGTATGTGTGAAGTTCTACTAAATTATTAATAATTGTAAAACTTTCATGAGGAAGGAGGTCGTTTGGGGGTTTTTACTATATATACCATTTGTTTAAATGCAAAACTAACATATTTGGGCGATTAAAAATTTTAAATACGCTAACTGCTCTTTAACTTTTACTATTGACTCAAATTAATGAAAAAAGCTTGCTGTTAAAAAGTAGCTTTGAAAAGAGAGTGTATATAGAAGTGGTCATGGCTTTTTTTTCCTCCTCATGCATCTATTTTTCACTAATTCCTTGTTTAATATGAAACAAATTATTTTAACTTATAAGAGTTTATTGATTCAAAATAAAGTAAAACAATTCTGAGTACATTCTACAGCTCCAGAATCAATATTTGCATGTCATCTCTGGGTACTTTTATATGTGATTCTTCTTCAGTTTCACTAGTAATGGAGGTGCACTGGTGACCAATTTATTTCAAAAATATTTTGTGTTTTGTTCCTTGAAATACTGTGTGAGTGTTATTAGCAACCTACAACCTATTTATGAGGTGTAGAAAAGATTTCACAGAAAATGTGCCCAAGCCTATTAACACTAATGCTAATGAAGCTTCATATGGTCAAGATATGAATATTACAAGAGCTACAGAATTAAAATTATTTTTTAATATAGAGCAGAGAAGTATGTGAAATTGCCATCATATATGTCAGAATACTATGAGTAATCATACATCTATAATGTGCCAACAGTATAGTGCATAACACAGGCCAGTATTTTTTTTCAAGTCATCAGATATTTTTTAAATTCTTTAACTAAAAATTTCTACTTAAAGTTCCTTCTTTTTGGATAGTGAAACTCTGTGCATTGTTCATTAAAAAAGAAAATACAAGATATTTCCAAATAATATTAAAATATGAAATACAGTTCTGTTTGTTGGAATAGTGAAGCTCAGCTATATTAGCTAAGCACTGTAAAGAATTGCTTGCTATAGTCCCATTTCTCATCCTCTTTCACACAAAATTTCAGTTATTAAAACTATGAAAAATGCATACACATTTCAGTCATATTTAATTAGTCATCCTACACTACTTGCAGGTAATTTAAATGCATATTCTTCATCTCTAGCCCTCTCAAATAAAAGTCCACTGAATTTCTTCACTTTAGATGAATAAATAAATTAGAAGAGTTTGAGCTTCATTCCTTTAGCAAGATATAGATAAACCTCATATAATTTGGCACGTAATTAAGTACTTCTCTAAATCACTACCTCAACTGGCAAAAAAAATGGACCTTCAATGTGAACTTGAAAACTACACATATATCAGCTCCCTGTGCAAGGTTTGTTTTGCAGCACAAATCTAATTTAAACCCAATTTGTATCCAGATGTAATCAAAAAGAAATCTAATTTCTCCCACCTCAATTCTATTGGAATCTTTTTCAATCCACTCTGTGGACTCAAAATTAAGATTTAGGGTTGTGCTTGTTTGCTTTTAAGTCTGCTTGTCTATTTATTTTTAAAGGCATTTCTTTAAAAAGTGTATTCTATCTATTTATGGCCTACCTGCTTTGGTCTCTCCTGTTCTGGACTTCATGCAAGAAATAAATGTCAAATACAGGTTAAAAATTATTTTTTTTCCCTTCACATCTTTCCGTTGACATTATAGCCTAGACACTGACACAGATGTCAGTCTATCCCCTCATAAATGGATACACATCTTTGCCCTCTCACTCCCACTCTCAGTCTGCTTCCTGACCTAAGTCTCAAATCTCTAGCTGCCATGACTAGAATGTGCAGTGTCAATTTTATACAGCTTGCTTTAGCATTGGCCAAATCCATTAGCAGCAGAATATTTTCTAATAGTAAAGAAAACCAACCAAACAACAAAAATAATAAATTCCAAAGTTTTACCTTTTTGTAGAAGTGGAATAGGGATGTTGAAAACTATGAAAGAACCTTTGGATGAAGGAAGATGTAAAACAGACTGAAGATCTTCAGTTTGGTAAAGATGGTGGAGAATACAATAAGGACTCATCAAATGAGAAAATCTGTTGAGGAGGTGAACAAGAACTGGGACAATAATGAATGTACTTGTGTGTCAGGTGTCTGGTTCAAATACCCCCAACAATATGGGCACATCTTCACACATTTAAACTCTGAAACTCTTCACTACAGGCAACCATAGATGCTTAAATTTACCTTCAGAAAGGAGTTGACCTAAAGATATTTTCTCTGCAACACAAAGCCACTGGTATGTACATCACTGTATCCCTCCTGGGATTTAAACTCTTTATTAAGCATTTGCTGCTAGTCATAGCTAAAGATTAGACCATTGGGCCTTTGGTCAAATGCACAATTGTCTTAACTTGGGAAATTACTATGGTACTCTTCTGGTTTTACTCTGAGGATTTTAAATTACAGGAAATACAATTCCAAATATTACTTGGCAAGAAAAGCTTTGTTGATTTAATTACTCATCAGAAAATGTAATCTTTGATAGACTTTGAAATTATTAGGATAAGTTCTGAATTCATACAGGCCTCTAACTCTTCTCATGTAAATACCCAACTATTTAAACAAACATAATGAATGCTGAGGTAAGCACAAAGAAAGAAAGGAATGTGTTTTGGCAACTATGTTGGCTATGTCCCTCTTTTCATACAATAACATAAAATTTGTTCTCACTGTGGGTCTCATCTCTTCTGGTTCAGCTAGACTTCTGATATATCTCTGGACCCAAGTTCCTCTGTTCAAGATGAATATTTGTGAATAATAATATCAGCAAATTTCAAGTGAAAGGTCACTAATGGCAATACTTTGCATTATTGTGTAAGCCTTAAGAGACTACTTGCTGTGAAAGCATGAGATCAATACTTAGATCCTTTTAAATGGATCTCAATGAATTAGGATTTCTCAATCAAAGGGAAAGGGAAAGTTGTAAGATAAAGATTATGGCAATTGAGAAGGAAAACTTGTTCATATTATGTGGGCTAGATTAACACAAACACTGGAGACACATGTTGCTTAATTTCTGGATAGATATCTCCACAAAGACATGAAGGATTTAATGCCCTCCTGCCCCCTCAATCTTCAGCTGATTGTGGAAAGAAGTTTTCTCTTTTATAAACTTCATGCACTTTGTTCCATGGAAACAAGAGTTCCTCAGAGATAGCTAGTCTTAAATTTTGTGAGGGTTTTTGACATAGGAATGTTTCACCCATATTGTTCCACTAGTGCATTTGTATTTCTAAGGTAAATGGTAGGAGTAACCACTCCTACAAAAAGTGTTTCTAGATGTGAATACCAGCCCTTCTTCCTTCTGGTCTTTTGTGAATTCTTGCCCTGGATTACAAAAACCCAGCTTTATAGAATATCTCATGTTGAACATTGTTTATTCATCTCTACATGTACATTTAGAAGCTATGTTGCAATGCTGTTTCACAAAAGGGAAAAATAAAAACAAAGCATTAACAACTTACTAAACTTACTAAGTGGAATTGCCAAAAGACTCCAAAAGAGCTGGCTTCTTTTCTGAGTGAAACCAAGACAGATAAGTTTCCTGGTAAAAGTTTAGGAACTTCAGAAACTAGGTCAATGCTTTGATTGCCTGAAAAACTCAGTTGATATCCTGGACTAAATGTGATTTTCTCAGATTCTTCATGTTAACCTTGTAATTTTACTTGATTACTTGCTATATTCATTTGATGATTTGATAATTTCACATATTGATTTATTGAATCACTCTTAATCATGTCCTTGATTGGATCATTGTATCATTCCATCCTTAATTAGCTTTGTAAAGTCATAAATTAGTTCAGTAAAATGCTTGCTTGAGTATATAACTGCTTATTCATCCTTTAAAAAATAGGATCTGTAAAAAATATAGACATTGCATTCATTCAATCGCATTGCACTTTGTGTCATCAACTCTGAGGGTATAGTTAATTTTAATTAAGAAATTAACAAGCCCATTTTCCTGTGCTGGCAAATCAGTACTTAAGAAACCCTTGGTTTTCTCATCTTTGTGGTTTCGTGTATCATGGATTATGTTGCAAGTAGGTAAATAATTTCCAGAAAATCTTGGAAATTGCAATAATGTCAGTACTTATCTGACTGAAATAATATTAAACTCTTTTGTTACGAGCAAAACAGGCACTTCCCAAGTAACAAAAGAACAACAACAAAAAGCAGCACCCAAAAAATAACCCAAGAAAGAGATTATAACCAACTTCACTTGCTGTGCAGGTAGAGGTAACAAGGTCATCAATCCATCTATTATTTATTACTTCTTTAAAATTATAGAAACGTGTATAATACAAGTTGTTCTTTCCAAAGCTACTGTGTGAATGCTGCTGCAGTACAACTATTTCTTGTCCCACCGGTATCAGACGCACATCTTTTATGTAGAATCATTCAGACATTTTGTGAAGAATCAGCTGTAAAATGCTAATCAAATGTGAAATATTCACAGAATGTGGCAAAGGTAATTTCAAATTCATTCAATATTCATTCAATATTCATTTCAAAATGAATATACATTTTTTAAAAAGCGTTTGAGTAAAGGAAAATGCTTTTAAAAAATCTATTTCAAAAAAAAATCCTTTAAACTTTTAATTTCTGTAGTGTAAAATTTTTGAGGAAAATTATTAATGAAACATGGCCATAATTTAATTTTAAGACATACTAATCTCTGCTTTCATGCACAACTAACAAAGCATTTAGACCATTTTCAGATTAAAATCACCAGAAATACACTGTACTAATACCCTTTTCAGTTCTTTAATTTGTGCTTAATATTGAATAACAATAATTTCTTGTAAGAAAAAAGTGATCATGTTTTGGAAAGTGTAATTGCAAGTGGGGAAACTTGTACTGAAACAGTACTTTCCAAGAGAAATAGAAAGATAAAATCCCAGTTCCTCCATGATTTTGTTTACTGTTCTAATTTTGGAATTGTTTTCCCTGCAGATCTGTACAATAATGTTTTTCCTTACATTTTTGCCTTATAATTCATTTGAAATAAGGTGAAGTCTTACTAAACTGATCCTAGATAAGTTCACAGCAAAACCCGTAAGTTTAGACCCTGGCATACAAGAAAGTTCATTGTGAAAAAAGACAACACACACTTCCACTGCAGAAAAAGCCTTTAGGATAAGTGTTGATGGCAAAATAGAATGAAATTTCTGTTCCGAATGGGTTTTACATTATAGATGAGATGAATAAGTAAAGATACACTTCATCCTTATTAATCTGCTATTTCTTTATTTTAGGAAATACCTTTATTTTAGGAAATACCTTTATTTAGGAAATACCTTTATTATAAGAAATAGCATTTCTTAACCTGTAAATGTTTTCTAATGCATTAAAAATGTCTTGAATGTTATTTTCACATTACTGTCATGGGATCCAAGAGCTGAGGCCTTCAGTGACGTAGCAGCGCTTTTCCCACTTTCTTAACAGCGAGTGATTTTGCAATGGACTTTTCTGTTCTCTCCCAAGCTTCTCAAAAATTACTTTTGACATGGATCACTTTGCAATACGTTTAATATTAGCCATTTGACCTTTACAGAATCATCAAGGTTTAAGTGTTTAATTATGGTTCTCATTGTCTCTAAGAAATTAGTCCTGCTAAAAGCCAAATTTAATACTTCTCTTAAAAAGGGGAAATATTTTCACATGAAAATATGGGAGATGATTAATGTATGTTAGGTTGACATATATTCCAAAGTTTCAAAATGTCTCTCTCAAGTTTCTCTGCCTGTTTCTTACTATCTCATTTTTTACTTTGTTCTTCTTTAATTTTTGTTTTTCTGTGGGTTTGTTTTACTCAGAGTTTGAATTAGAAAGCGGGAGACGTGAAGTTCTCTTCGGACTTATGTTTATTATTTCTAATCTGTAACACAGCTGCACAGAGACAGCTTTCTAAGTTAGCAAGGTGGAAAACTGGCAGAATATGGCCCCTGAGTTATACTTTCAAGGTGTTTTATACTTTAATCTACCCAATTTCAGATTGCAAAGTAACATGTTATTTAAAACCCAATGAATATCTATACCTGACCCGCAGTGCGGATTTCTTGAACCAGTACTAGGAAACTCAGGTTGGTGAAGAAGAAAGAAGGAGGAAGCACAAACCCGCATCCAAAATCCTCCATCTTGCTACACATACGTAATACTATATTCCATAAACCTAAATTCTATATCTCTACATAATCCACCCAGTGATATAACTTTATTTACACAGCAACAATCTCAGGACTATAACATAATCTGGGAAGTTTTTCCCAAGGCCTAAAATCAAATGGAGTGTGCTTTTGAGGATTATTTCTTGTTAGAGTAGAAAGATTGAAATTCTCAGAATTCAGGGTTCCAACATCACTAGGTGACTTCTTTCAGTGTAAGGATAGCGCATTTGATTTTAATTCTGAATTTTTAAATTCCTGTTGCTTTTACACATCATTCATTATTCCTATGGAAAAATCGATTCAAATGTTTATAATCTCTTGTATGTGAAACATTTCAGGATACAGCAAATATTTTCCATAGCTTTTGAAAGCACATTGAAAACATCTTTCAGTGGTCTCAAGTAGTAGATAATAATCTTGTCATGAACCTGGAGAAACTAAAATCATATTACTCTTGATGGAATCAGTAGAAATAGAACATTTCAACCACAGTGCAGACATCCACATTGAACAGATCTAGACGGAATTATAGAAGAAATATTTTGATGAAAAAATTATTAAATTTTAATGGTAATTAAAAAAGAAACATACTTACTTTTGAAGCTTTTAGTAGTGAAAGGGTGTCAAGGATTTCTGTCTTCCTATGCATCCAGTTTTCCAAAATTAAGACTTGAAAGTTATCACTCATAATCCCTTGTGCACTCAAAAATGTTTTAGATTTTTAAAATTAAGTTCATAGCACCAATAATTGCATAACATTTTATGAGATTTTTGTGCCTGCCACTATGCACATACACGCAGACAGCCAACAGTAGCAGCTTGCATTCTAAATAAACCATGAGGGCAAATATTTTTCTTTTCACTTATCCTTTACAAACAGTATTGACAATTTAGGGAATTAAGTAGATATTTATGGTATTTGAGGAAATAATTGCACTATTTAACATTCACCAGAAAGCAGCTGCCATTACTCCTGAGGGAAAACCAATCATAGGTATGATATAAAGGAGCAGTGAGAACTGAGTTAATTGAAAAACAGGAGGACTAGTAGGTAAGAGCAGGGAAAAAATGTAATAAATTAGTTTTCCTGAGGCTTCACAAAGAATGAATCTAAAGAAATCAGTATACACTCTAAGTTATGCATTTCCAGTGTGAAATTTATAGGAGAAAATATTATCCCCTTACACTTCCAAAAGAAATGTCAGCAAAGGTTATTTAGACTTGACAAAAAAACCCAAAAAACCAACTACCTTCCAAACCTGGCAAGACATGGAACCAGTTAACAAACCAAAAGTTCCTCTTTCAACCCCCCTCAGACCAATAAAGAATTCCTTGAACAAATATACACGTAATTAGAAGAATATTCCAAACTTCCTGACTTGTTGGGGTTAAAAAAAAACAAACCAAACCAAAAATTCTTCAAATTCAGGCTTTAATTGATATGAAAAAGCTGAAATACCCACCCCCTAATTTATTCTTTTACCCTGCATAATTTTTTAACATATTTAACACATAGATTAAAAGAAATATAATTTCAGCCTTCCCAAATCAGAGCGTTTTCCTTTAAAAATATCAAAATTCAATCCTTATAATTTTGAAATCTGGTCAGCATCCATTTACTGACATTTCTACTCACTTTTTGGATCCAGCAGAATAGAAAACTGAATGTTTACTATTCAGATGAATGTTGGATCTCATTTTCCATTACCATGTTGCAATGTTGTAGCATTTACCGAGAGTTTAAAATTTGCACATTTCTAAAAAATACTGCTTGATTTTTTCTTTAAAATAAGGAAAACTGTGTTCCAGCCTCTTGAGTGCTAAAAATTAGGTGATATGGGTGAAAAAAAGAACAGAGTAGTAAGGAAGCTTCAAAACAAATTATCTTATTTATGACTTCTTTTACCTTTTTACGGCACGGAGATCATAACTGATTATCCTTTCTGCTTTAACTGTATATGCCATTGCACTGGTCAGAATATGCTGACTAATGAGGAATCGGGGTATGGAGTGTTCTTCGATGGCTCTGACCTGTCCAATCTCCATTGTAAATTCAAGGCTGGGAGATGATTAAAAGAAATTACATACATAGTTTCAGTATAGAGATCAAGCTTTCAAAGGCTGTCTTTAATTGGGGTCTTCACAAGGTCTCCTTAGAATCAAATCCTCTTCAGAAAGCAGCAGCTTACCTTCTTCATTTGTCCACATGTGAACAACGATGCTTAATTATTATATAAATACTTAAATATTACATTGCATTTGGATAACCCATATAGGTACAAGAAGAGAAAAAATAATAGCTAGAAGTACACACCTTCACTGTAGATTAACACCCACCTCTTTCTCAGTTCCTGACTTGGGTAGGCACGGTAATGCGCTCCTGAGGTCTCAGTGACAATATGGAGAAAAATAAAGGAAATCCAGGATTTATAGGAAATAGCTGCAAAAAATCCTTTAAATTATACTAGATAGACACTAGGTATGATCTGAACAATCAGTGATCTCTAGAAATCTTGTCTTTTGTCAAACATACACTTGTCTGACCTTTGCCTGGAATCCTTTGCTCAGTGATAAGAGATGAATAAAAGACCAGAGACTAATGCTTTTGGTTAAACAGCCCCAAATGATTCTACCTTCATATTTTATTCTAAGCAAGAAACCAATCTGATGACATAAAAGAGTCAAAACACTTAATGTTAAAACCTGAGAAATATTTTTATTGTTACTGAAAAGTATGCCTATTGCAAATTTTCCTTACTTTTAGCAAGTAGAAGCATGTTTTGAGAGCATGTAGTGGGTGTGCTGAGATCCTAGCTCAACATTTAAAAATGTGTTCATTTTCAATTAAAGAGAAATGTAACTCTTGAACAGAACTATGAAAACCAATAAAGACGAAGGCGTATGGTGGGGAGAAAGTATGTTCTTCCAGCTAATTAAAGTTTTCATTCTGTATTGCCAGAGTTAATCATAGAATCAGTTTGGGTTGGAAGAGACTTTAGAGATCATCTTGTTCTAACCCCCATGCAATGGGAAGGGACACCTTCCACTAGACCAGGTTGCTCAAAGCTCCATCCAACCTAGTCTTGAACACTGCCAGGGGTGGGGCATCCACTGTTTCTCTGGATAATCTGTTCCAGTAGTTCATCACACTCCCAGTAAAGAATTTCTTCCTAACATCTGATCTAAATCTACCCACTCTCAGTTTAGAGCCATTCCCCTTTGCCCTGTCACTACACTTTGGTGAAAAGTTCCTCTTCAGCTCTCCAATAGGCCTCTTTTAGGTACTGGAAGGATGCTAAAAGGTCTGCTTGGATCTTTCTCTTCTCCAGAGTGAACAAAACCAAGTTTCTCAGCCTGTCTCCATAGGAGAGGTGCTCCAGCCCTCTGATCATCTTCATGGCCCTCCTCTAGACTTGCTTCAACAGATCAATGTCCTTATTATGTTGGAGGCCCCAGAGCTGGACACAGTACCCCAGGTGGGGTCTCACCAGAGCAGAGTAGAAGGGTAGAATCCTCTCGCTCACCCTGCTGGCCGCATCGCTTTGGATGCATCCCAGGACAAAACTGACTTTCCAGTCTCCATGTGGACATTGCTGGGTTATGTCCAGCCTCTCATCCTTCAACACCCCCAAGTCGTTCTCCTCAGGGCTACTCTCAATCCATTGACTGCCCAGCCTGTATCTGAGCTTGGAATTGCTCTGACCGAGGTACAGGACCTTGCACTTGGTGTTGTTGAACTTCAGGAAGTCGACACAGTCCCACTTCTCCAGCTTGTCCAGGTCCCTCTGGATGACATCCCTTCCCTCCAGCGTGCCGACTACACCACACAGCTTGGTGTTGTGGGCAAAGTTGCTTGGGGTTGATTTAATCCTACTGTCTGTGTCACTGACAAAAGCCTTAAACAGCACTGGTCCCAGTATTAAGCCCTGAGGAATACTTGTCACTGGTCACCACTTGGACATTGAGCCATTAACTGCAACTCCTTGACTGCAACCATTCAGCCGATTCCTTATCCATTGAATGGTCCATCCATAAAATGCATGTCTCTCCAGTTTAGAGGCAAGGGCAGATGAGTCACTCCTTCCTGTATAGCACACTAACAAGGGCCTTGCTGTGCTGTAAAGACTGAACAGCCAAAACTCTTTGCCTAATTCAGAATAAATGAATGTTCTACAGTATGATCTTATGTTCTTACTGCTTCGGAATATCGACTTTTCTACTATGATAGTTAGTGTACTCTATTAATTTTACTTTTTTGTTACTTAGTCTTTAAAATAACCTTTAGTAAATGTTCATTCTGTTTCTGTGTGATTTAAACTACAGAATTTGTTTATAGGAATGGCAGGGATTAGCTAAAATATAGCTGCTTTTCAATAAAAAATTTCAGTCTGGTGATGCTGAATCTGATTTATTTCAATCGTGGCAATCATGTCTTTGAAAAAACCATCATTCATCGTAGATACTCATTTCAACGCTATTTTCAAATAATCAAAGAGCTGGAAGATGAAAAGGCAGAAAGAACTATGTCACCATAAACTGGCAGATTCTCATAAATCTAATGTGTATGTTTATTGGTCTTCAGCTAATAGATATAAAATACTTAATGTAAAATAGCTTCCAAAACTTGGAGTTGTCATTGTAAATTTGGAGGAAAGGATTAAACATTCTCTACCTCTTTGTTTCCATTTTGACATTTAAAGATTTTTACTTTCTTTTCTTCCTATAGTTTTATCTGAGATTAAGAACTGTTCAGTTAAATTTTTTTCATTGTGGTGTGGTATACCCCAGACATATAGTGCAGGAAATTGCAGGATATTGAGAAAGATCCTCCTTGAATTGACTGTACAAGTTGCTTCTGGATGCCGTTCTGGCTAGCTCGATGTCCCGGCACGTAGCATTCTCTGCCTGCCTGAACGGAAGCCGGACAGGACCGATCTCAGAGCGGGAGGATGGGGGAATCCCCGGACGGGTTCACCTCAACCCCCGATAGCTATATAATGCATGAAGGGGGAAAGGAAAAGACAGAGGGGATCTCCGTGGGGTGAAAAGGTTTATTGAGAGTGGTAGAAACCACGGAGCAATCCCACCAGCCATGTGGTGTGGGGGTCGTTTTGTACCCCGACAACACGGGCATGGAAAACATACAGTAGCCAGTAAAACTGAAACAGGGGATGTAACAAGGGTGGGGACCAAGAATTATAGCAAATGGGGTAAGGGGTAGGTGGGGAGAATGGAAGCCAATGGTGGGGCATGTATCACAGCTTTTGGGATGTTCCCTGTACTTTCAGGGGTTCTGCAACTGTAGGAGCCTCAAACCAGAGGACCTTATGGTCCCCTTGGCTCTGCTGATAATGGCTCACTGCAACAACAAGTAATTGCAATTAGCTAGGGAAGGATTACTGCACTTTTAGTCTAACATCCTGAATAAGCAGAAACAGGACAGGACAGTTTACATCCTTTTCCTTCCCAAAATGCATGTAATGAAAGAAATATTACTACTGGAAAGAGGAATTGAGGTTAACATCCCTGGAGTTTTTTATTCCTTTGCGTATTAAACTTGAGATGTACTCCAAGCAGTGTAGACACTTCCTAGTCCCCTAGAAGCCAAGTTGCTGTTCTGGAGGTCTCTCCTAGTCACCCCTTCAGGCTCTTTATTCAGCTCAGGATTGCAATGATCTCTGTTCTAGAAAAGTGCTTTGATGAATCTTGTTGAAAATCATCACTTTTATTTGAAAATCATGACACTGTCCAGACTACTGAAAATTTAATTTCAGCAATCTGTCCCCTTCATGTGGGAGTCTAAATGGGGGTTGGACCCAGCAGTCAAACGGAAGTCTAAACAATCAGGTTCATTGAGTCTACATGCCTAGTCACTTCAATGTCTATCAGAAGACAATTTTGGTTAAATGAGCATTTCTGTAGTTTCCATATACTATAATGTGACTCTAAACAAATGCACATCTTAATATAGACGTCTTACTCTCTTACTGATTCTCAGGGCTTATGCACAACTCGGTTCTCCAAATGTAGACATCTAGTGCCATTTGACATGCCACTCAGGATCTGAGACGTCTACATGAGACTGACAGATTTAACACTGTCTTCTAAAGACTTGTATTTTTCTGCTTTGGTATCTGAAGGGCAAATGCTATACACTGAAGAATCTTAGTGTCTTTTTGTTCCCTATTCCAATCATGCTTTTGAAGTAATTTATAATGAAAATTTATTAGAGTGCTCTTCCCCCCTTATTTATTGAAAAGCATTTTAGGATAAACTTTTCTGATGTGAAACTAACAAGTAACACAACAAAGAATCTAGCCTTCAAGTGTAGTCCCAGTGAAAAACCTCTGAGGTTATATAAATATTTGGATTCAGAATAATTAACATACACAACTATACTGTGATCTTCTCCTATGGGAAACACAGAACTAAATTCAGAAGTTGTTCACAGACTGAATTTTTACCCTCACTAGACACAAAATAATAATAAAAAATAAGAATATTTCTATTCCTTCTAGTCTTTGTTCGTATCCCAAAAGTGTTAATTTGAAGCACCAAGTGTCACAGGAAGTGTGCAACTGATACTTTTGATGCCTAAGTCTACAATTTAGTCAAATTCAAATCTTTCCTACATCCACTGAGGCACATTTCATGCATATATTCAAGTGGGGATTCATAGTCTACATATCTCATCTAAAGAACTTGATTCATACTATGAAGTAATGAACTGTAGCTAAGAACCTTTGCTTGGAAAGGTCAGAGCACTGGAGAATCAAGTCAAAGTTGACATTCAGTATTCAACTACATCCTCCGAGGATACTTGTTGGAAAATACTGCACACTAAATGTTGGTGGACTGTTAAAGAATGGAGATTTGGAGGAAGAGCAGCTTTTCAATATCACTTTTTAAAGTTTTTCTGTTTCAAGTAAGATACTCAGCTGGTAACTATGGAAATGAGTGAGATACTGTCTCTCTAATTACTGTCCCGTACTTGGTTTCAAGACCAATGAACAAGTAATGCTTACATGTGCATGAATAGCTTAAACAAAGCAGGCTAAGAGTGACTCACAAAAATTTATTGGACATTTTCCTAAGAAGGGAGACACAAAACTTCTATCAGAGAGATATTTTGAATACTTGCTTCTCACATTCTATGCATGTGCTTGTAGTATTCTCAAGACAAGGTTTGTCAGTGAATGCAATAAGCACTAAATATTAGAGAAGACATAAGAAGCAACTTGAGATTTGGTGATGAAGTCTTAGCAGCCAAGGTTAGAATGATGACATCTCTTGGTGTGATGTTGCCCTTGTACAAGCATAGCAAACAAACACCTGTTTTAACCTGTCCTCCTTCTTCCCCATGCCATACAGTCCTTGTTTTAAACATATTTGGAAGGTCAACACCATCCTGGGCTGCATTAGAAAGAGCATTGTTAGCAGGTCAGGATGGTGGTCCTCTCTACACAGCACTGATGAGACACACCCTGACTCCTGTGCCCGGTCCTGGACTTCCAGAGCAAGAGAGTCATGGACAACCTGGACTGAGCCCAGGAAAGGCCCGCAGAGATGACTAAGGCATTGAAACCTCTTGTATGAGAACAGGCTGTGAGAGCTGGGACCGTTGAGCCTGGAGATGAAACGCACAGACATCTGACAGATATTTATAAATACCACATTGGAGAAAGTAAAAAGGATTGAACCAGGCTGTTCTTGGTGGTAACCAGTGAAAGGAACAGAGATAATAGGCAAAAAAGGAAATACAAAATTCCCTTTAATTTTATGGACAGTCAAACACTGGAACAGGTTGCTCAGAGAAATCATGGAGTTTTCACTTTGAGAGATGTTCAAATCCCCACTGGACATGGCTCTGAGAAGCCTGTTCTCCTTTATGCACACATTAATTTGTTGTTGCAAAGAGCATTCCATTAAAAAGTAGATTTAATTACTGTTAAAATGTAGTCTTCTGTTTCTCATCTGTACTCAAGAATTCACTCTTCCTTGGGAGAAATAAACCTTATAATGGAGTCTGTTTGCAAAAAGGATTTGCAGACAATTTTACAAGACAAATGACTGAATATGAAGGGGTCAGAAAGGACTTTTAAGAGCTCTAAGAACATATGTGAAGAGAATGATGACAGGTTTTTTTGAAAAAATTTTCTACAGGCATTTCTATGGTCCTCAGCAGTACAGCATGCACTCCAAAAGCACTGATTAATCTATTTTCATGACAACCATACAAATGAACAAAATGTTAGACTTTCAATTCACAAATGGGCATTTGAGTCCAAGAACTCACTGAAGTCAGGATGCTCCTAGCTTTGGTAGGTCAGTTTGAAATTCAGAATAGCAGAATGTTTAGCATCCAACTGTAAGTCTTTGGCAGCTCTGAGTGGTCCACGGCTGAGGATGCTGGCAAATGCCAAATCAAGTCCTGTCATTCACAGGTGGATGACACATCCAGAGTGACTATTTGTTTTTTATTTTTGCCAGTGTGATTTTGTCTCAGGTCCCAGGGGAAGAGCTACAATAAATCAGATGACAGACAAGTGTCTTACCCCACAAATGCTACCTTTGATTTTGCCATTTTTGCAGCTCAGGTTGTGTTTGCACGCTACAGAATAAACACAAGGGATCATTGCTGGGTTTGAGCATGTCTTTTCTCCTTCGTTATAGCAGACAGACTTCTCCATGCTTTTTTGTCCCTTCAAAAGAAGTAACAGATTTTATTGTGGAGCAGCAATGGCCCTAGTTCAGAAAAAATTAGCATTTGCCTAGGTTTAAATTGAATGGTCTAATTGAAATCAAGGGGAATATTCATTTGTTTTATGTATTTAATCAGCTAGCTGAAGTGAAGCCTAAATTAATGAATGTGACCTGTAATTCACCAGGCATTTGGATGCTGAATGTGTAATGCTAAGCATAGATTTCCAGGCAAGCCATAAAGGTTTCTGCTTTCATGCTAGTCCCATCTCCCCTGCCGTGATGCTGGCATCACTCAGTCCACTCAGCACATCCCTGCATTTTCTGGCTCTGCAGTGAATCTCTGGTGCTGTACTGGGAGTCAAAATGGTGCCAATACTGTGGCAGAAGAGAAGAGGGGGGCAGAGCAGCCTGAAAGCCAGAAGGGCTGTGGGTACTGTGTTTCTGCCAGCTGCAGGTTAACTCCCCCTGGAGCAATACCACATTGTGACTGGGGCTATGGGGCACAGACTGGGCTCCAGGGGAGGATGAGACAGCAGGTCACAGTACCTGCAGTGGGGCTCTAGTCACCATTTATGTCATGGCTTCATTCTTCCTTCGAATTACAAAATTCTCTTCTAAATAATTGAATTTAATATCAGAGAACTAATTTTCACACTAGAGTACAGAGCGATTAGGAGCTTGTGTACAGTTTTCTGCAGCACGGCACAAACCAGCTGAACCCACGTTGCTCATAAGCATCAAATAGCAACCTTAAAAAAATTTAAAATGCTCTGGTGACATCCAGGACTTCTCACTCCATTTTATTTCAGATTTGACCTGAAGCTCTATTGTTTGTCACTCATGCAAGAGGGCCCTTAGAGCTCAGAGAAATACAGTGATCTAAATGGGCAGATGGGATTTAGTGGAAGCTAGATATGTCCTACTTCTGAAATCCCTTTTCTTACACACCTTGAAAAAATCTGGCTCTGCCATGTCTCTTAATCCAATAGCAAGAGGCTATGAAACCTAGGATGCTTATACCAATTTTGCTGTTAGCAGAAGTCTAATTTTAAGGCTTATGAAACTAAGCCTTTCCTAGAAGATTTTGATAACTTGACTGAGTATGAAAAGCAACATAGCACTTAAATTCCTATCAGCAGAACTAGTATGTTTATCTTGAAATCCACTTTTGGTATTGAACATGAAATGTATTTGAAACCTGCTTTAAAGTTCAGATGTCAGAGATGCTTTAAAAAACTGATGATTTTTTGGAAGATTTTATGAAAGATTGATTTTTCCAAACTTCTAGCTACTTTATCGTTACAGTGATTTCTAATATAATATACTGTTCTGTGACTTTTGCACAGCACAATCTTATACTCAGAAATCTCTGGATTTTTCATTTCTTAGTGGTTTTTTTGTTTTTTGTTGCCTTTTTTTTTATCAGTGGAGGAATTTGGGGAATAAAATCAAATCCTCAGTCCAATCTTTGCCAAAACAGTTCTATTTCTTCCCCTCTAGTTTATCCTCACCTGTGTTCCTGAGGTATATACTATTTTTGTTCCATTCTTGTTGACTTATCACTATATTAACTGTGTTTCTTCCTTTTTCAGTCTCTATCTGCCCATTACATAAAAAGAATAACAGCATCCTTTCCTACAGGTACATATTTAATAAACCTGTTTTTCTCTTGGCTTATTGAAGCTGTTAGCCTCTGTAAAACCATTTCTTTTGTGTCTTCAGACTCAATGAGCACTAGTAGCACTCCCCAGCTTGAACTACTGGTCACATACAGAGGTCACCTAACTCCCGGGACCTCTTTCCTACTGCAGAGCACAGGGAGATTGAAGGCACTGTAAATAATTGTGCTGTGTTCTCTAAGAGTTCACAGTGGAATATGATCATCTCCTTTTATGGCTATAATGAATCCTGCAGAAAATCCTTTATGAGCTATAGAAACTAATTACAAAATCTCTTTTCTGTGAGAAATTGGGGGAGAGAGAACAATGAAACAACAGGTTAAAAGGGGGCTGCAAAAAACCACCAAATATTGCTGCATAAAAACCTGTTTTCCAGATGTACATAAAGTGATGAGTTAAAAACAAATTACCAGGTAACTTTTCTCCCTCCTTCCTTAACATCTTCATGAATAGTAGACAAGTAGCTTGTCTTGGCTGGAAATTCATATAGACTAGAAGTATGTAGGATTGACTGGTATATTTTTAGATATGGAACTTTAGTCTGGAAGAAGACTCTGTTAATTTTCAAATATCTCTTAATACATTTAAAAAATTTTATTTTTCTCAAGTTTAGAGTGAGAGAGAAGGAAAAAAAGCTGAAGAAGAAACAGGTTCCTGAACGGGAATGCCAAAACAAAATTTGGAAAACCTCAGTTGCCATTTATTATTCTATGTTGCCATTATTGTTCTTTGATTCTATTACCCAAGTCTGCATGAGTTCAAGAAGTGTTTGGATAACACTTTCAGGCACGTGGTAGATTCCTGCACAGGGCCAGGAGTTGCACTGTATCATCCTGATGAATGCCTTCCAACTCAGCATATTCTATGATTTTATGATTTATTATTTACTATCTCGTTTAACAAAAGAATACATTTAGCTGGATGTGATTTTACAGTCAAAAGGCAACTTTATCACTTCAAAATTTTAGTCAGCCTAAACTCTGCATTTTACAAATTTCTACACAGATTTTTAAAATGGACAATAAAAATAATCTGTGGAGTAGTTGGACTGCTCCAGAAGAAATGTAGAGTTGTATTATTGGATATGCTCCTAATCAGAAGCTTTTTTCATGTTTTCTCTCTAGGAGACTCTTGGGAATGGCAGGGTAGACCATGGGAGTTGGGTGGGTGATGTTTGTGTACAAAAGAGGCCAACTTCACAAACCCAGGTGCTTTGCTCCAAAGAAAATAATAAGGTAACCAAACGCGTCCGTAAGACAGTCAGATAGCAAGCTGATGTGGGAAGTGGGAATCATGAGCCCTTTGCCATGCCACCCAACACATTCCCTAGACTGGTAAACACGGGTGTAATATCTGTGAAGGAGCTTGTAGCCCCTTTCCCTACTGGGGACTGACACAGCCCCAATGGCAGAGCCACATCCCTGATGCACAGTTACAGGCAGGAGAACAGAGAAAAGATACAGCTACACAGATTTAAAAAAGAGAGTTGGGACATTGAAAATGTCTCTTTGTTCGTATTCAGACAGATGTTCCTTAGCATGGCTACTCTGGGGCTTTTTGATTCCTTTTCAACTCTTCAAGTGACCTGTGACTGCTCAAACCCAAGAGCAGGTAATGTGCCACAGCTTGTACATGCACATTTGCCCAGCTGGGTCAGAAGAGGCAGATGTGTTTCAACAAAACGCTTTAGAAAACACAACAGATAAGCTAAGCAAAGAAGGCAGTGGCAACAGAATTTGCGTTTCCTAACCAGGATGAATTCCAACTGTTGTTTCTGGCAGCAACAACCCAGACTCAATCAAACCCAGGTGCAGAATCAGCCAGCTTGGAGGAGAAGTGTGTTTACATCTGCCCTTTTCTCACTCTAAGGCTCTGCTCAGAGGGAGGAACATGCTGTTGGGAGATAAATTTCCCTCCTTCTAATTATAGGCCTTGCCATCTTCTGCCCACTTCAACTGTAAATCGCCTAATCATAAACAATTCCTCTTCAAAGCTCAACACAGATTGGATGTAATTCCCTGACAACACCAATCTGTTCACAGTATTGCATGCAAAGGACAGAATAACATTAAAGATCTTTCAGGCTGCTGAAGGAGAGAAAATTGAAGAAAGAAAACGAAAGAGTAAAACACAAAAGACATTACTTTTGTCGCATTTTAGCAAGGACTAGCAAATTTCAACAACTGGTCAAAGAAGAAGAGATAAAAAACTTCCTTTTCCATTGGTAAAATAACCCCACCTTGTCACACAAAATTTCCCTTCTAGTAATTAGTAAAGCACGTAGAAGGCAGATGGAGACTGCTGATAATGTTTTATTTACATCAGAAAGCTTCAATTATTCAGAATTACCAAGTCATTCTCACTACTAAACTGTACAAGATCACATTACTGCTATATTTGCCTGTTTTTTTCCCTCCTCCCCATTTGTTTTCTCATGTGGTAACTGATCATAAATAAGGGTTTAGATCTTGTTAGAGAGTTGTCTATTCAAGTAATGTACTGCCTATGCACCATCCTTCAGAACTGGAATTGTGTGCTGGCAAGACAGATAACCAAAGCATTACTGACAGGAGACAGTACATTTTCCAAAAGGTGAGGATAATGGTATGCTAGCAGCACATGGTTTGTGCATCAGTACCTCAATCCTGTCATTGCTTTTTGGGGATATATCAGAATACCAATATCAAGTGCAACAATAATAATAAAGCAGTATTATTGGTAGTGTTTTTGTAGTGATAGTTGACATCAGGACCAACATCTAATTTTACACTTATGTATCTCAACTGAATGAAATGCCATTTTTCCTGATTTATGCCAGTATAGGGAGGGAACAAAATTAGGCCTTAAATTTCATACCTGTCTTGAACTCCTGGCAAGAAGGCTGGAAATGATCGTCATATTTTAACACTGCCAAATTGCTGAGTCTAAAAGTAATAATACTCCAAAATGATGAAACCATATCTCATAACTCAACTTAGAGAAGTTTTCTGTTTCTTGGTAGTAAATAAGCATGAAGAGCTATTTGTTTATATATTTAGTGGACTGATCTTTCAAGAAGAATTTGGGAAAAAAAAGTCTCTCTTTGTTCTTAGATTGAAGAGAATATACTAACTTTATGCCTGATTATCACATAAAATGGGCTGAACATATTTGGTGCAAAATAATTGCCACCTTTCAATACGTATGAGAAATTGACGACAAAGGTAGGGAAAATAGAAGAATCCAAAATTTATGAAGTACAAGAAATAGAAGAGAAAAATGATAGCTCAGTAAATCAACCCACACTCACTTAGTGCAGATGTTCTGTAGTTGATATATACTTGGGGAAAATCACTGGCTTTACTAATTTGAACTGGAAGGTAAATTAAGCTCTCTATAAAAAGAATCTGAAATACTTATATCTCAGAATATAAACACCATAGTAGTATGCATATACACCAAGTAAAAAAGGTCTTTGTTAGTTATAACCATAGCAGATGTGGATATGCATGTGTATGTGCAGAGTGTGCTTCTAAGTGCGTGATCTTAAATAAAAAAGAAATCTTTCCTGATATTGACATGATTATCCTATACTGAAAATGTTACCTCATGAAAAAGTGGTAGTCGGAACAAACCACATTTCATTTTTAAAAAAAGGTAAAATGGTCTATTCCCTCACCAGGAAGTGGGAGAGTTTGCTTACAATATTGCAAAAGGATTGTATAAAATTTTTTGTCATCATTATAAGAGTAGTTACTCTTAAAGTTTTCTCCACAAACTTGCAGAGAAAAAGACGCTTCTTTCTGCAGCACCAGCTGGTTTGAGTCTGATTATTTGGCTGATCTGCTGAAGTGTTTGCCGAGTCATTATTGTTTTAGCTTGTACTGTCGGATGTCATCCAAAGGTCCAGCACAGGCAGATGGGTCTGCAATATAAAACAAGAGCTGATGCAATAAAACGTATCTTCTCCCCCTGCCCCCAACACCCTCCTTCTTACTTTAGGTGAACCATTACTGGATGTTCTGCATTTGATTTCAGTGTTTATACACTCTACAAATATTATAAGGGAACCAAAAAAGAAGGTAATGATGTAGGCCATGTGAGATTCATTAATTAACACTATCAAAGGAAGAAGAAAGAGAACTGTGATTTTTTTCTCCAGTACTATACAGTTCAGAAGGAATACATATGTCACACAAATATTTATGAAAGACACCCTTTCTGACTAATGGAAAGAAATGAAAAGGTTGTTAAAACTTGTTATGGTTTGAAAGAGTTATGAAAACTTCCCTGACAGAGGGAAGATGAACCACAACCAGGTGCTAAAACTTGCAGGTATAAAGAAAAGAAAAGAGATCCCTGTATTTTATAATGTGCATTCATAGCTAGAAATTTGACTGTTATCTAAATTATTGGAAAGACCTTTATTTCTCAAAACTTTTAAGTGAACACAAAATTCTAACATAGGAATCAAACAGGTGCTCAACAGGAATCAGGGGGAGGTAATTAAGTAGATAAACATCTGCAAATGCAGGGCACGGATGGGGAAGCACGCAGGATTCATCTTACCTTCATTTTGGATTTAACTTAGTTGAAATGTCAAGGATAGGATCTTAGGCTCAATTAAGAAAGAAAGCAGTCTTAGTAATTGAGATAGAAGATATTATTGTTAGAGATCTTTGACTTCTACACCTAAGGCAGAAGCCCAGCATCTCCCTTAACAGTCAAGTGACAGGAAGGGTATCTTTAACAATGAACTCATCTATTCTGCTTGTAATCTACTTTGGCATGAATGGAAGTTATTATTTTTTACCACAAATAATGCAGAGAATTCAGCCAACTAGATTCAGATTCTGGATTCAGATGCTGTGTGATTTTATGATTCTATCTACAACATAGATTCCAGCTTCTGGTCAAAGAAAGTCTATCCTATCTCTCTGAATTGCAGAGTGGGATTCTGATTTTGGGAATGAGATGAAATGTCCTTCTAAAGTGCTTGTCTCCCTCCATTGACTGCAAAGGAAATTTGAATACCTAAATGACATTATGCTTCTATCTTAGCACATGGAAGTAACAAGAGACGGGCACAGAGAAATTAACTGAGAACGCTGTATATAGGAAAATTTTTGTTTGCAGACTATTTCACTGGTCTGCAATATTGTTGGAAATAAAAACATATTGATGGGACAAGGCATCTACTGCAAGCATAATGATTTTGCAGTTAGACTATAGAGCATATAGCTCTAGAGAATGTTCTTTTAGTCTCCCTACAAGTACTTAATAAAATAAAAGGGTTTCTCTTCTATGAGTACAACAGTTTTAAATTTCTCTCATTTTTAGATGCATTCCATAGACTGCATTTTCCCAAAATATGTACTCGTATTTGGAATTCATTCATAGTAGAACTCATTCTTGGAACTGTGACGAGTCATTAATTGCAACAACAACAAAAAAAAAGGTAGTAGTGCTTACTTAAGTAAAATAAGACTGCTAGAGAAAGTCTACAAATGAAACCAGTCTAAATATGCATTCGGCATGCGGATACTACGCTGGACATCACAGATCCTGGTACTCTCACACACCATAGTGGCATGAAGAAAGTCTAATTTGCCTCTGGATTTGAGATGACTGCATTTGGTGAGTTAAAAGCTGAGCTCCATGGGGCTTATCACTCCAGGATGATCCTTGCCCTGGCACGCCAAGCCTCAATTGGCATAAGCTTGGTGGTATCTGCATTTTGCAGGTGTACAAATTTTCTTATCACTTTTTATTGCTACATTAAATAGATATTGCCCCCCAACCATTGTGATTCCTCCATCTGGCATGCATCTCAAAGCTTACTGGCTAGTTTTTATCCAATTTCAAGATGCATGTTCTCATTTGAGATCCTGAGTGTATTCCAAATGCACTCAGGCATTTCTCCAAATAACAGCAGAGATGATCATCTAGGATGATGCAGGGTCCCAGGCAAATGAACTCTGTTCACAACATAGAACTGCAATTTGTGTACCTGCAGAAATTAACTTTAGTTACCTTTTGGTCAAAAATACTTTAAAAAAGCTTACAAATTAATCCAAGGGATTCCAGCAGTCTAACGGAAAAAAAAAAAGAAAAAAAAAGAAAAAAAAAGGAAAAAGCCCCAAGCTGAAAATAACAGAGTAAAAGAAGCAATGAAATATTGACTCTGTAGCACAGGAGGATAAACACAAGAACAAAGAAACTGTAAGGAAGGGGTAGATATTGAAAAAGCAGATATTGGACCTGATTTTCAGACTGCAAGCTTAGGGCTTACCATTTTTTCTAAAAGTTACATTGCACAAATGAATGTGAAGCTAAGAAAGAAGCACATCGTTTAGAAGAACTGTGTTATTTTACTTGATAGATAATGAGTTGCAGGCACCTCACTACTGGGCGTCCTGCAGAGTGTACTTTCTTCATTCAGATACACATTTCTGAAACTGGACATCAGTCTGTTAATGCCTCAATGGTAAGGCACTGAGGAAAAGTACTTCTTCAAATGTAGCTTTTGCTCTTCTCTGTGAGGGCAGTCCTGTAAAAGGTTGCCAATATTTATAAATCGTGAAAAATGATCAGTACTTTTGGTTCTGTTGCACCCCAGTTTTGAAATGGAATATTAATGCAGACAAGAGAAAATGAGCGTTATCAGGAAGAGTTGAAATAAAGCATTTTCCAAGGTTTGCATTCATATGCTGTGGCATTCATGTAGGTTAATAAGTCCCTCTCATGTTAATTGAACTCAATCTCTGAAGAGGATCTGAAAGCATAGGTAATTTTAATTCGATTTCAAGGGTTGTACCATGGTAGTATCCCAATAAAATGTATTTCAATATTTGTACATAAGCTTTGTCTTGCATTTTATCTTTTTAAGAGAGTCTATTACTGCAGTTTATATTTTATGTGGTTACCTAATATATTACAGCCTGTGAGAGGTGGTGAGCACACTTCAGCTGAAGGACATGCCAATGATTAATGGAGCTTAAAGTCCATACACCCTAAATTAGGTTTTAGAACTGCAGTGTAATTTTTATCATGTAACAAGAAAATTCATTTACAAAGACTATCCCACAGCTTTGAAAGTCACTATAAAGATTAAGTTCTCTTAGACAGAAGGTAGGAGATTTAATTTTGTTTTTTTTGGTTTTTTTTTTTTTTTAATCAGATTATCAATCTCCTCAAGGAATGGTAAACAAGTTGAAAATGCTGCTTTTGTTTTCCATGGGTTCACAAAGTATTTATCAAGCATCCATGTATCTATCAAGGTTTCTTACTGCATTGTAATTACCTCTGTGTTGGACTGGGCTACAGTGGATATGACACAAACAAAGAAGATATTTCCTCTGAAACATCCTAAAAAGAATAGATTATATGCTCTGGATGCTTTAGGGCTGCAGGAAGAAGGTGACAAAATATGACATGATCCAGAATCTACTATTTTTTACTTCTCTTTAGGAGAAAAACTGTCTGTGGAGCCAGAAAATAATTATAAAATAGCAAGAGATTAATGTACAACTTCAAATGAAGACCTGAAAATGTAGTACAACAATTTTCTGTGTAAGACACATTTCAACAAATTTGCTTTGGCCGTACTTGCAATGCTCATTTGCCTGCATCACACAGATATTTAGGGAATGAAATTGCACCAGCTTGTTTGTAGAAAGCAAATTTTAAAGTTCAATTACCATTCAGAAAAAACAAATAGTACAGTCGAATGTAATTATAAACTACTGGTCTTCTCTCTTAAAGCCCTTAATTATAAACCCACCCAATCTCCCATCTTTTATTTGTCACTGAGTCATCAAGTTGAATGTGCCGGGAAATGCCAGCCTGCATTACCCATCGAGCCAATTTTCCTTCTGTGTGCTTTCTTCCATGCTACAACTGATATACCAGCACAACAGCTCCTAAGAGTCTGCTCTGTCAGTGCATTAATCATCTTCAGATGTCAAGTTAAAAATCTTCTCTCCTATAATGTCTATAAATAGGGTAAGTAACTGATAGGTTGTGACTATAGTTGTGGGAAAAAAAACACCTTTTTATTCTCATATTTCCCTTATTTCCTTAACTCTTAGGCTCATAGGATCACAGAAACATCAAGGCTGGAAGAGACCTTTAAGATCATCAAGTCCAACTGTCAACCCAGCACTGTAACCCCTAAGCCACTAAACCACATCACTCACCCTTCCTGGCCAAATCCCCTAGTTTATATACTGAGCTTGACTTTCTCTGGTATGGAATATCCCTTTGGCCAGTTCAGGTCACCTGTGCTGGCTTTGCTCCCGCTCAGCTTCTTGGGCATCAGGAAGGAAGCTGAAAAAAGAAACTGAACAGTCATTGACTTGGGTAAGCACTACTGAGCATCAACTAAAACATTAGTGTTTTATCTCATTATTCTCAGCCTAAATCCAAAACACAGCACTGTACCAGCTACTGCAAAGAAAATTGACTCCATCCCAACTGAAACTAGGACAATCCTGAAAGAATTAATAAATGGCTTTGAAGAAAATAAGGCAAATGGATTTTCTGTGCTAATACACTCTATAGATAGAAGGGTATCTTTGATTTTAACTATGACTTGAAATCTCTCAGAAACCCCTACCAAACTCTCTTGGGCAAAGTACAATCAGTGAAAGAGTTACATTTCTGTTGTCTTTGTTTTTGTTTTGTTTTTTTTTTGTTTGGCTGGGGGTTTTTTTTGTTGTTTTTTTTTGTTTTGTTTTGTGGGGGGTTTTTTTTTTTTGTTTTGGTTTTTTTTTTTTTTTTTTGTTTTTGGTTTTTTTCCCTTGGTTTGTGGTTTTTGGGTTTTTTTGTGTAGCAGACCTTGTACTTTATAAAGTTATTTACATAATATGGGACAGTCAGTGACATTTGGAAATGTAGTTCAAATCAGAGAAGTCCAGGTTGTTGATTTCTGGAGCATAAAGAACATAAAGCCCAAGTTAGAGTTCAAAGCAGAGCAGATTTTTTTCTTCTCTAATTTTAACAGCAGAACCAGAAATTTCAATTACTTTAGAACTATCCTGTGGCTTTGAAAGTCACTACAAAGATAAAGTTCTGTTAAACAGAAGGTAGGGAGGGAATTTAATTTGAATTTGGGAGAAAAATTAGATTACTAATCATCTTGAAAAAAATATGAAAGAGTTGAACACATGGAGAGAAAACACAGACTAAAGATAGTCTACACTAAAGATTTTTTTCATGTTACTACTTACAGGACATAAAGTTTTTCTCAGTATTCGTATCAGGATTTTTACTTTTTGCATTCAAATTCTTCTATATTTGAAATGTGCATGGCATAATTTTCAGGGGAACACTTAGCAAATACCCGTTAAAAAGCTGTTGTAGAAGCTTTTCATAAAATAATTTTGCACCATAGAACCACGTGTAATCTTAATGGGAGAGGGGGGGAATCTCCTGTTCATCAAAGTAATAGAGCTCAGTTTTAGAACTGAGATGTTTGTTGAGATACAGCTTTGTGTAGTACGAGAAACTGCCTGAATGCTAAAAAGAAAATCATAGGGGATTCTGCATTTGTTATTTCTACTGTCAATACTAGGATAGTGCAAGTATGCTGCATAGAATAAACTGTCCAAACCTGTAACTTCTTAACAAAGTCTGTGGGAGATACATCACTCATTTGAATTAAAAGAAGTATTTAACTACATTTACTTTTTCTGGGGCTTATCCCAGTTTGTTAAGACAGCACATTTTCTGTAATTAGTCTGAATATGTGCTTATGAACATTTGTCCATCTCGTCTACCCATCTCCTGAATCCAAGAGATAAATCCTTTAGCTAAAGTCAATCACATTTAAAAGAAAGTACACACTTCGAAGACTATGCAAAAAAAAAATAGAAATGTAAATGTAAACAAAGTCAGGATTTTTCATGTTGATAGAGTGTTTCACAAAGGTGACTTGTACTTGAGAACACTGTTAAACATGCTAGTTCTCACCAGAATGATCAAGAAAAATGTGTGAGTTCACAGTATGATCTTTGGCAAAGCATTTAGAACATTTAATAAGAGCATTCTTCATACAGAAATGCTATTTATTTGCTCTAAAGATCTTGACCTGCTATCCTCCAAGCCCTGGGGAAAAGAGTTGGATTTGATGCTTAACTACTGTTAAGAGTTCTTCCTATAATGGAAATTTTGGATGAATTTCATAGGAGATGCTGTATTATTCATACTAATAATGATTATTACCAATAAGGAATTGTCAGCACTAGTTAAAGGAATGGCAAAACCTGACAAGTTTTTAGCTGAAATCTCAGTTTTGGTTCCTTGTTTAGTGTATGAAACAGTAATTTTACTGGTTGGGTCCAAATGGCAAAGATCATAAGGTTAAGAATACTGGAAAACTGAATTGCATGTCATAATTTCAATTTAAAAATAAGGAGCCCTTAATTTTCTCTCATGGATTTTTTTTTCTTTGACTATTTCCAGTTTATAAAAACTCGTGTGTTTCTATTTCATGGCAAGTTAACCTCTCTTGTGTTTTCTCTGATTTTTATTCAACATGGCATCATGCTGCAGGGTGTCTGACTCTTCTTCACATATGTACAGATAAGCTGTAGGCAGCAGAACATCAACTTAAGGTAATTGAAATCAGAAAGTCTTATATCTTCATTTTTTTGGTTCAAATTAGTCAATGAAGTGTGCAATGTGCAGGGTGTAAATAACGGCAGAATTAGAAGCCCTTAGTCTCTAATTACATTAGGTGAAGTTGTATATGAATAAAACATAAGAGAATGTTGGCATAATTTGTTGTAGACATTAATTGCTCTCTCAACTGAATGTTCAATGCTGCAATTTTTGAGGGGTTAATTAATTAAAGCGAGCTAGATCATAATGCTCAGGCACTACTGAATTTAGATTACTCAATGCGCAATTTGATCTTATCCAGTGATGCTATTGCAAGTCCTCTGCTGGAACTGGGAAATAATTTTCAGTCAAAGTAATCAATTTCTCACAACTTGCAAAGTTTGAAGTGTGTCTTTGTCTTCCTGCCGTGGCTGGCTAGCTCGGGGATGAGATTCCGAGCTAGCCCAGCAAAATAGCAGATTTTAGACCACACTTTAAAAGCCGGCCAAGCTGTCTGTAATTTCCCTTTTCTCTGGCTATCGGATCCCTCTCTAGGGTGAAGCAGCGACATCCACAGGGAGTTTGGTTTGGTTTAGACCCCCCGGGACCCCAGGAACAAAGGAAGGCGAGAACGGAGACGCTGGAGGAGCTGGAGGTGTTTATTCGCTCGTCCCCGGCAGCAGTCTGGCTGGGAACGGCTCGTTTCTCCCGGCTCTCGGGGACTGGGGGGCGGGGCTTACAGCAACAGCCAATGGGGAGGGGGAGAACCCGGGGTCAAACCAAAACCCTCGGCACCGCGGGGGAGAAGGGAGAAACCAATACACATTTGTATAGAGATATCGTTAAACCGAGAGGAAGGGGAACTGGGGAGAACCAATACACATTTGTATAGAGATACCATAAACCCGAGGGGAACTGGGGAACTGGGGTGAACCAATACACATTTGTATAGAGATACCACAAACCGAGGGGGTTTTCCCAGGCGCAGCTCTGTCCCCCCAAACCCTGGGCTGGCAGGTTTGCCAGGACACCCCAACATTAAAGCATTTACAAACTGTATGTAATAGTCAAGGTTAAACACGAACTTTTGCCAGGGGCTCCAGGAAGAGTCAGTTAGAATGGTAAGATTTCAAAATACTTGATATTTTTCGGCATCTAGTTCCTTTCAAGATCTACCATCAGCATGCAGTGCTGCAAAGGCTTGAAATGGTCCTGTTTAATTTGATTGCATTTGGATTTTTTTGTTGCTGTTTTCTGGGTTTTGGTTTTGTTGGTTTGGCTTTTTTTTTTTTTTTTTTTGTTTTGTTTTGTTTTGTTTTGTTTTGTTTTGTTTTAATTTTATGACACTAAATTCCTAGTCCTGTCATTGAATTTAAACCTCAGTGTAGTCTGGGTTTTTGTAGCTTTGGGGATGTCCAGCAAGAGCACATATTTCTATGTGGCAGTTTGCAGAGCATCCTTATACTTTCCTTTGCGGTCCAACTTCTCATTTTCTATCACTGAGATTACGTCCTAATAACACATCCCAGCATGATTTAGGAATGTTTTGGTAGGGCTTCACTTCTAAAGGCTAAGGAGCTGGAATTGTAGCTGGAAAATTGAAATATGAATTAAAACCCACAGAATAGATGTGAAATATTAGATTGAAATATTTTAAATCTGACTTAGCAAAGTTAAATTCCTCAAACTATATTTAAGCACATACACAGAAATGTCTCGATTTTTTTTTCAGAAATATAAGCAGCTATAAATCCTTTCAAAAGTTAAGCTACACATCTGGAAAGTATTTTTTTTTCCTATAAGTAAGCTCCTTAATATGTATTTAGAGACCATACAGACTTAACATTAAAGGGAATGATTTCCCTTCTGATTAGCATTTCTTTCTAGCTGTGCTTTTTCATGTCATCAGTCTATACAATAACACTCCTTCAAGAAGTGGTATTAATTTCAGCTATAGAAAAATGTGTAAAGAAGCAAAAGTGTGACCTATTTTAATGCATATTGTGTGTCTCTGAATAAATAAATAAAAATAATATTAATCTGAATCAAGATTTTCAAACAGATGGTTAATTCAAACAAAATACACCCAAAATTCAGAAACTTTTTTCAGTAAACAATGTTGTTCAAAGATTTTGAAGAAAAATTGGCATAATTGTACCTAGTTAAAAATGCTGAAAACATCTTCAAGTGTGGAGTAAAGTAGCACTTTTAAGACCTAAACTGTAAGGGAAACACACTTTAGAGGAGTTGCCTAGGGCTTTATGTTGTCTCTATCTAGAATACACGATAAATTTCCTTCTTAAAATAGAATATATTTAAGAAGATTTAGTATTTAAGATGACAGAAATGGTCCTATATATAATTTTAAAAATTAAGCAATATTTTGATGGTTTAATATCTTTATTTTATTTTTTTTTATTTTTCCTATTCATGGTCTGGACACATAAGGAGAAGAGAAGACATCTGCCTTTAATAGCCAGCAAAGCAAAGCAGCTAAACATTTCCTAATTCTATTTGGAAGTCTCAAAGTCAGATGTATGTTTAGTCTCCTTGAAGTGACATTGATGAGCTTAAACTACTGAAGCTAAATAAAACCCTTTGGAGTTAAAGTTTTCCATAACATAAAAAAATCCACTCTTCAGCACATATCCTTCACTTTACCTAGTTGAGCAGAACTGAATCAAAATTAATTGTCTTTGAAATGCATACACTTTACATCTTGAAGGCTAATCATTATCGCTAAAAAAAATGTCCGCAATATAATGAATAAATTCAAGATAGAATGAAAGAGTCTTTCTTTTTCATATACTCTGATTGTAATTTGGTATGCTAACATTAATCTGTGAAGAGACAGAAATCTTAGCCAAATAATGGAGAATTAGCTTTGAGTTCAATTACTATCTTACTATGTCACCTTGATAAAGTTGGAGAAACATACTATATATACCTATTCTGCGGAAAAAAACGCAACAGAAGAAAAGTTACTGACAAACTCTGTGTTTTCTTTCAATCTTCTCTTCTAAAACCACAAAAGTGTATTTATGATAAAAAGACATCTTTAAGACAACTTTGAAATCCTGTAGATATCTTCTCTGTAGTCTAATGAGCTAGTTTATGTCCCTGCTCTTCTGCAGCAGTGGGGATGGATTTGCCTGAGTTAGTGTTCCAGCCACCCAGCTCCCACATAACAGAGAGGCACCACTGCCCACATGCAGCAAGGTGAAATGGAACTCAGAACTGAGACAAGCCCCTCTTTCTGTCCCCATGTTTCAGTGGAAGAGATTGCCATCTAAATATAATAGAACATCTCTCCTTTTAACTTACATTTCTGGTATGAACAACATGGGACTCCTACTATTAAATATCAATCTGCAGGTCTTGTGAGAATCACTGGAAGTGCATATTTTTAATCTTTGACAGTTGTTTAAACACACTAATATCTGTTATTATCTGTTTCCAAGTTTTTTCTGGATACCACAAGAGAGGCAGAATTGGTGAACATTTTGCAAAGTCATGATCGAAAACCTCCTGACTCTGGTAGAAATCTGACAGCAAAGCAAAAGATCTGCATTGGAGCAGAAACAACAGCAGTGAAGCTCTGCTTCAGCGTGCCCTGGGACTGCCAAGACCTTGCTCCAGGAAAAATCCTGCAACTTGGTCAGCCAAAGGCATATGACAACCTGCCCTTATGAACGACAGTGATAGCCTGCTGCCAGCTTCAAGGATGACATAGCTGTCCAGGAAACAAACTTTGAGTAATCCATTACATGTTTGATGTTCTCTGGTTTACGGCACATGACTCACAAACTGCAGGGCTGCCATCATGGTGGGAATACTGCAGTTCCATGCGTATGAGGGAAGGTTGTGTGTACAGCAAGTCAGGTGTGAGTACACAATTCACATGGCAGGGCTTAGATTGCTATGGAAAACAGTACTAGAAAATAGTGCTAGTATTATATCTGCTATTTCTTACTAATGGAGAGTTTCTGGTGAGTGAGCACAATAGGGAATGACTGCAGCTCTGGTGTTTGAAGCGTCGGTCTGGGGAATGCTGACATGCACATTCACACACACAAGGACCCACCACTGAAGGAATCACTGACAATCTGCACATCAGTGTTATAGGATCTAGGGTACAACCGTATGGTTAGCTCTAGTCTCAGCACACATGTTGGGACAGCATGTGGAAAAAATCTCAAGCTGACATGCACTGAAGAGCCAGAGACAGCGCTGTTATTCATCGCTGAAGTATGTCAGTGTCCAACAAAATATTCTGTAATAAAAAAATATTCTGTATCTTCAGCCTGTGAAGTACCGCAGGAAAATCCTATTGTGAGTGCGACAGAGAAATAAAGACCAAGGTATATGGAAACTCAGGAGGAGACAGATTACAGGAAGATAATACTACACAAGTAACTAACGGGTTTTCTATTATGATAATGCAGCAACTTCAGCAGAAGAATAATTAGAGATAGATAAGCACAAGGAAGCCTGTGGAGCAAATAAATTAGTTTTAAATAAAAATTTCGCTATGTGTGTCAGATTTTCATTCAGAAACCAACAGGAAAAGAAATAAGCAGTTTCCTGAAATGTAGCATTTTAGGGCTCAGTGAATAATCATACTGTTTCACAAAAACTGTAAATAAAGCCAGCTTTGTTAAAATAGGGATTTTCCCCACTATGTTCCTTTAGGAAATTATTTCTTTTAAACCAATTATTTTGTGAACATATTATCTTTCAAACAGTCCATAGATGAGATATTAACTCTTAATTTTCTGTCTTTTACTGAGTTTTGGTTGGTTTATTTGTTTTAATTGTGTACTTATTGTTTCAAGTATTACTTGTATGCTTACTTTATTGAAATGTTAAAAAATCCTTGCTTTAGCTGCAGTTTCTCCAAGGCTCAGATATTAAATTGAAAAAATAATTGAACAAATTCATATCCCTTTTATACAGCCAGTGCATGTGTATGGCAGGCCAGCAGCAACTTGGTGATATCAGCCCCAAAGAGGATATCCCTTTGAGCTCTTGAAGTAGAAGACTGTTTTCCAAAAGGGTCAGATTCTGCTTTGTTGCTTATACTGAATAGGACTTCATTCAGTGAGTCATTCTAGCTAATTATGCTCACAGAATGATATTAATCAGCATGACTAACTGGATCATAACATGGCCTAAATTTGGCAGTCTTTACAGTGAAACTCAAAGATAACTAAATAGTTTTTCTTATGAATGCCTGATTGTCTTTACCAGTTTTATGTCATGATAACTTCAAATTGTGTTACTCTGGGAATTTATTTTGGTTAGCAGCTTAAAGCAGTAGCAATTACTATGTGTATTTGTGTGCTATGCTATCTGTTATACAAAAAGATTTTGAAGTATCTTATGATAACTTAGATTTTGCAATTGTTATTTTCTGAAACAATTATTTAAACTAAAACTACTAGTAGTCATGGCTTCCTTTTTCATTCCACGCTATTCTTCAGCTTTAGGAGAGTGGGATTTTTGGAGGTGCTAGAGATTCTACTAGGCCCCCCGGAATCCTTCCTTCCTTTCCAGACATGGCTTTAATTAAAAAATAAATTGTCCATTCAAGTGTGTCCATTCAAGTGTGTGTGTACACAAGAAGCAGAAACACACTTGAAAGGTGTATTAAAGGAAAGGAAAACTGCAGGAGCAGGATATGTGCCAAAAGGTGAGCTGTGGGGGAAGAAAACAAGCCTGGATGAATGGTGAGCTTTCACTGGAACTCAGGGAGAAAAATATCTTTGGAAGAAGGGGCAGGCAACTCAGGAAGAGTACAAGAATGCCATTAGGTCACGTGAAGAGAAAATTAGAAAGGTGAAAGCTCAGCTAGAACTCCATATGGCAAACTCTGCTAATGCTACTAGAAAGTGTTTTTATAAATACATTAATAACAAAAGAACTAATAAAGAAAGTTTTCACCCTTTATTGGATGTGGAGTGGAACATTGTCATCAAGGGCGAGGAAAAGGCTGAGGTACTTAATGCCACTTTTGCCTCAGTGTTTAACAGAAAGACCAGTTATCCTCGGGGCAACTCGGCACTGAGCTGGTAGACAGGGATGGGGAGCATCCAGGACCAAGTAGTCAGAGATAATTCTGGACCACTTATGAGAGGTGCCTCAGGGAGCTGGGGTTGTCTGGAGAAAAGAAGGCTGGTGACCTTATCACTCTCTACAATTACCTGAAAGGAGTTTGTAGACACATGGGGATTGGCCTCATCTCTTGTATATAATTAGTGACAGGACAAGAGGGAATGACCTTGAGCTGTGCCAGGGGAGGTTTGGATTGGACATCAGGAAAAAATTCTTTACTGAAGGTGTTGTCAAGCATTGGAATGGGCTGCCCAGGGAAATGGTGGAGTCAGCATCCCAGGAAGTGTTCAGGAAATGACTGGATGTACTACTTAGTGCCATGGTTTAGTTGACGTGGTGGTATTCGATTAAAGGCTGGGCTCAGTGATCTTGGAAGACTTTTTCAATCCTAATTATTCTGTGTTTCTATAATGCTATTCTATATTTATGTATATCAAATGAACAGCATACCCAGTTAATGTATCAGTGCACCTGAATCATGGCCTTTTGGATTACTGCTCTCAGGGAGGGAGGCTATAGTCAGGCACAGTGCGCCATTGCAACTCAGGCAGTTTAAGACGCTAACATTCCATTTCCACCTACAAGGGTTTAACATTGACTCCCTTTCAGAGGGTACCTTCCCCTCAGCTATTCTGGAATAACTGTCCATGTAATTATGCCATAAATCCAGTCGCATCAAAATAATACAGCTTAGGAAGCCCTATTAATGTAAGTCTGTAAGGTATTGTGATTACTTGGACAGAACTAGGCTAGGTGCTACTTGTGCAGGTTTTTTTGCAGATCTGAGGCTTGAGTAATCTTGGACATGTGACAAGCAATTGTTTGCTTCAGCTCAAATATAACCAGCAGAATTTTTGATGATGGGTTTACTTTTCCTTTTTTTTTCATTTCACATTTTAAAGCTGCAAATACAGCGCTTAATTCAGAAGGCTCTTCAGGTTTAACTAGCATCAACAAAGCCATTTGAAAATTTCAAATGAAGTTATAAAAAGTTACAGGAAAAAAATTTGTGTCATATATGGTCTGTGATTCTGACCAGGAAGAACCTGCTGGTGTAGAAGCACAATAACCAACCTAGGGCTTCAGGACATTTATATATGGTTTGTGAGAACAGCATCAACATGTCAGGGCACTGCACAGCCCAGATGGGACATGGCAAGTCTGAAATTAAAAACATTTTAGCTATCATTACTTCTACAAAACAATCCATAAGCTCAGAAACCTTGCCATTAAATGACTTTTCGCCTGACTCCTCGTGAAAGTCGGGCTCACACAATCATACCTGTGATCAATATCTGTACTTATATAGATCTTTCTTTCCTCCCTTAACTTTGAGATATGACCAATATCAGTCAGAAGTAGAGATCTCTGAGGAAATTAAATATTTCATGAAAAGAGCTAGCCAGGCAAAGGAAAGAAATGTTATGCATCTATGACTAAGACACTTCCCAGTTCACCAAGCCTGAGAAATTATCACGGCCCTACCAAACTTACAGAACTAATCAGAGGAGCAACTTTTTCTCAAGAGACGAACCCAAGACAAGATGAGAACCAGAAGTACACATGTTATTTGGCACCAGGTATTTCACACTTCAGCAGTGAGTTGCAAATCTTCCAGCTGCACAAAAATATTCAGTAGGATATTCAACAACACTTACCCCACTTCATTGTTTCTTCTTTTCATTTTGATACCAGAAACACATTGGGTGTGAGATCCAAAAGGGCCTTCATAGTGGCACTACAGCTTAAGACTTTCTGTATCACATTTTTGATGTATTGTCCAGCCATGTAGTACATTGCTCTTCTGCTCTGCTCTCAAAGGTGTGGTATGTCACTCTTCTGCTCTGCTTTAGAAATTCACTGAAGTTTTTGAGGAAGAAGAGGCACTGAGGACCTTATCTCCACTTCTGAGGGAAGTGACTGATGTAGACATATTAGTGTGTCTGTAGCAGCCTTCTCTTCAGGCCTCTTCATTTCACGAGGCTCAACTGACTCCTGAAAGCTAACAAAGTAGAAGAAGATTCAGAGGAGAAGCAACCTGCAATTTATCTGCAAGAGTTGAAGCAGCCAGTGGCATTGCCAGAAGTCAAGCGAAGGCATGGGGAGAGCTGGCTGGAGATCTGGAGTTCTTCCTCCAGAAAATTGTCCTATGATTCCTTTCTTTTCTTTTATATAAATGAAATCTGAAAAGACACAAGCAGTAGTACAGATGTTTTTAGGTGAGACTGCATCTCTAAGTATTAGTTTTTAGGAGACATGAGAGGAAAATTAATATTCTTTCTTTAAATCTTTTGCCTAATTTCACTACTTTGCAAAATTTATTAATGCAAAAACAATAACATTTATTTGCTTCTCTAGCAACCAATTTTCTTCCCCATTTCATCAAACCATTATTTTTGTTTCAGAGACAATTTTAATGGCTTTCTAAACAGTTGATACGTATGTTATTAGGTAGATGTCCAAATTCATCTGTAAAATTTTTTACCTCTCTTTTCCTTCCAAACATAATGCGGAGTCATTTTTACACACCTTGATAGCACAAAGTATTAACACAGGCTATATTTATTAAGAAGTTGTGGAAAACTGTGTGGGATTTCTTTGGCAAAAATGCTTAGTCCAAATGTGGATGCCCTGATTGAAAGAGTAGTAACTCTGTGAAAAATTGCAGGAACACTGACAAATGAAACTTGTCACAATGCCCAAAAATTGGCACTTGTTAACAGTGAAAGAACATGATGTCTATCACTGCATTCCACAACAAGGCTTACAAATGAATAGATTAATCACTGCTCATTTTAAAGGATTATTAAGGATTTAATGAAATTGTCAGAACAGTGGGGTACTCAGACTAGGGGAGACAATGTTATTTTGCACCCTGTATTAAAGGAACTATTATAAATGGTATTTAAATGTGATTTTGGCTATAGACAATTATTGGCACAGTTGTTTTGGCTTTTCTAATTGATCATCTCCCACAGCTTCTTGCTTTGGATGAATTCCTGTCAGGGCTATACCTAGGCAGCAGTATGCCTTATGCTTCAGCATGCTGACTTCTGCACATTAAACACATGAAATCCTGCTCAGTCAGGAACAAACAGTAAAAACACTAACTTGGTGTAAAATGATGTTTTTATCTGTTGCACTTAATGTCTTCCTCTGTACACCTCATGGAGCAGTCTGAAAGGATCACTGTGGGAAGGGCAATACATTTGAAAATGGCAGGACTACCTAAATTTAAGTCAGTTGTATGCCTGAAATTGTCAGGTAAATTTCCCATTAAGATTCTTGTTTTGTCTGATAGGTATGCCTAGGGTAAGTAGTGACATGCATAAGGCATATTTAGGAACTAACTGTAGAGGAGTACCCTGTTGAGCTGAATTTATCAACTGTTTGGAGGAAAGAGTTATAAGGGTAAGAATGGCAGTGAGGATGGTAGATTCATTCAAGTGACCTTGCAGCTGGGAGTGCCAAGGCCTGGAGAATAACAGTGTGGGAAAGCCCCTACATTATGCCTATTGCTGTTTATCCTCTGCCTGTTTTGAGAAGTAGAATTTCTGGGTAGAGATAGTATAGGTGTTTTTAGAGACTTGGAGGTACTCTCGTGTGCATGCTTGAGCTCCCTGTCTTGGGACAGAGAAGATCAAAGCTCAGAGTTCATAAAAAAACACAGGGAGATCACAGCATAGTGGAAAACTACAAAATGTGCTACTTAGTATTCATACACAAACTGCCTTAGCACTTTCCCAAATGGCATATTATTATTTAGAACATGCTGCAGTCAGACATAACAACTGTAGGGAAGAGACAGAGTCACTGACAGGTACATGAAGAAAAATATTTTTGGCAGACTTTATCAAGTCTGTGTTACAGCCTCACAGCAGCAGATGAGATCACGATGTGCTAATGTCTGCACAACCGATGATTTCCCATCTTACTTCCCTCCTCCCAGCACCTGACCTACTTTACATCACTTTACCCTGATGGGCTGTATAAAGCACTTGAAAGCCTTCAGACCATGGAGATCTCGCAATGCTCCAGATACAAATCCTCAGCTATTACTGTCCATCACTTATGTGCTAGAAACATCCCAGTGGCCATTCACAGGCATAAATTATCAATCTGTGTCAGGCAACAGTTTTAGTACCAGAAGCACTGTATTGCTAGGGGAGTTACAGCTGTCCTGTACTATTAGTTGCAGATAAGAGTTCCAGCAAACACTTTAAGAAACTCTTTCTTCCTCTCTGGTTGGTATTCTCTGGGCTACTACTGCCCTCTAATAGAACATAAGGGATACTTTTATTGTAGAGAGAAAGGCTATAGAATTCCTCACATAAACTATCAGTATAAAAGACTTCTAAAAAAGAAACGTAGAAATAAATAACAGTGTTCTTACACAACTAATTTTAAAATATCAAAGAGTTAATCTGGCCAAAGGAATATGTACATAACCTTTATCTCTTATTAGTATAGAATAAGTGCCTCAAAATAGAAAATGTAAATTAACAGAGAAAAAAAAAAGAAGATTGAGAAAAACTTTGGAAAATTATGTATGCCTTTTAGGAAGCTGAGTGTGGCAGATGATATAAATGCATAATTATAAACAACTATCTTCACAAAAATGTTGTGAAATGGTTAAAATATTGCACACAAGATACATTCAGAAAAAAAAAAACAAATTAAAAACCCATCAAATGAATAGTTATTAGCTGCATTATGTTCCCTCCACCACTTTACCCACAGGCATTGTACCATTATTGCATTTATTGTATATCACAAATTACAGCCCGTCTCCAGTATTGCTACCATAGAATTACAGCCTCAGGGAGTGCCAAGTTTTCTGCCATCAGCATTCAGGACACTACCTTTGTGAGGATAACAAGAGAAATCAAAGCAGGCAATCAACAATGTGGAAAAACTGCAGAGAATTATAGCATATAATATTCTACTTCCAAGCTATTATAAAATCCAAGCCTATACTTACGTGCTGTGCAGCCCCTGGTTCCTAAGAGCGCAGAGCCTGCAGCACGGCAGCGCACCTGAGGGAGCACGCACAGGTGCGCGTGGTGGGTGTGCCTGGGCTCGCTTGGCATTCCAAAGCTGCATGGCCAAGGAAGGCAGACATCAATCTGGGGCTGGAAATCTTTACTTCAGGTACCAACCCATTCAAACTCCCTTTTTCTTTGTTGGCGCGGGTGAAATGTGATCAACAGCTCTTGAGAGTGTTTAAGAGACTGAAGTGAGATAGGGGGCTTAGACTTTTGAGGGGCCTTGGAAACTCAGGACAGTAATTGACCCTGACTGGGTAAGACTGGCTTTTCAGTGCTGTTCTTATGGAAAATTCTTCCTGCATTTCTTCGCATGTACTGAATTTTGTAGAAGAGACTGAAGACTTCCTAAAAATGTGCCGCTTCAGGCCAACATCTATGTAGAAGATAAAGTCCACAGCCCTACGTATGAATTTCTAAACACACAAATGAGTCCCAGTAGGAGAGAAGGGAAGAGAAGCTTTGGATGTTAAACAGAAAATTATTTTGGCTTACCAGTAAAAGACCAGGGGAAGGCTGGAGCTAAAGGGCTATTTTCCTAATGCCTTTATGCATCAAAATTTATTACTTCATCCAGCAGAGGTCATTTGAGAGTGTATCTAGAAAGTGAAGCAGATTACTACTTTGATGCAGAGTGTGTTTTCCTATGAAGCAAAAGACCAGAAGTCCAGGAAGCAGGAGAGTAAGGTACTATGCAGAGATAGGTACATAGTACTAGAAAACCTGTTCCAGAGTTAGAATTAGCTTTTGGTTTTGTCCTTTACTACTTTGTGTGCAGCAGATTTCTTTAGAAAAGTATGTAGTGTCTTGCTATACTTCAAGTCAATAAACAACTCTATTTTCTTGGTGTATTCAGTCTAAAAATTGTTGTGAGATACAGAGTGGATTTTTGCTTCCCCCAGGAATGATGAGAATAATTTATTTCTAATTTTTTTCTGCTACTGTCGCAGGCTACACTATTAAGAAATAGCTATTCTGGATAGCGGAACGAGAACAAGAAATATTCCCTCTCTGAAGGTAATGGTTGCTATTAAACCTAAAACCCCAGAGCAATGTAAAGGTCTAGAATGATAACGTAATATGATCACTTTATCTCTCCAAATGACTTAGGACTGACTTTCGTGTTTTCAAACAAGCTCTGATTTTTTTTCAATATCTGCCACATTACTATGCTTTGGACAACTGCATACCTTACTGTCCAAGCCTCTGACTTGTGATTTATGTCTCACTACCTGTGAGTGGGATGCAAGTGCCTTGAGTTAGGTACAGGTGTCTAGTCATGAGTGACTAAGTGTTATACAGATTTATCTTGCCATTCCACTCCTCCCTTTATTCCCAAAGCTCACTTAATGTTCAAATACATTTGTAAAATCACAATGCAAGATTTTATATACTGCTTATGGAGACAACTTGGCTTCTGAAGTGTGGTATGTTGGATATACGGAAGTACTGATCACCCAGCTATTGATTAAAACTCTTTAAAAGGAACATAGTTATTTGAATTGCTGACACTTAAGGTTCACACTCGTCAAAGAGGATTTTAACATTAACAGGCAACTGCATCTTTATGTAATTTCTGATGTAAAACAGTGTTTTGGTTAAATTGTCAGGCTTCATAAGGAATGATTCTTTTGCTGGAGTTTTGCTTCTTTCCTAAAATTTCACAAAAAAACCCCAATCAGCTCCTCTCTGATACATGTGAAAAACTAAACCAGCCATTTTATTTCCTAGATTACAACTAATTTGAAATCAGTAGGCTCAGATCCTTATTTCATATGACACACAATTAATGTTCATTAACAAAACTCTAGGAACAGAGAATGTGGTTTGGCTTCTGAAGCCAATGGCAGTTTTTCCATAAATTCCTAAGCATCACAATTTTTACTGCTCCTCTAGTGAATGTCGAATGGCTCCCTGAACATCATGACACAGTTTCACAGCACAGCATGGAGTGTTGGGCAGAAGTCCACCTGTATGGCCCACTTGTTCCTGCAAGACTGAATGACTTGACAGGAGGAAAGACTGAAGTGTGTTTGATTTGCAAATTAATATGCTCACCTCCAAGATACGATGCCCCTGATTGAGATTACCTGGAATGATGACAATTCCAGCTCATTTCTTGAGTGGAACTTCTTTTCAGATTTCAGTCTGTGATTAGCAACTTCTGTGCTGTGTTCCAAGTCCTCCTTTCTGAAGGCAATTTTGGTGAATTTTGGCATCTCCTTGTTGTAAATAAAATTTGGTCAAACATTTTCTCACTGGGAAGCAAAAGCTGAAGTAGCAATGTGCCAAAATTACGTTACATCTAAGGGGTAAGGCACTCAAGTACAGTCATAAGCAAGGTGGAAAACCTTTCTGAAGCAGAGGAACAGAAGGTTTTCTGAGATTCTTGATTTAATTTCAGGTTTATGGAGTTTCATAACCTTATGGAGAGTAAAAATCCAGGCATCATCAGCTATTTACTCTTATACTATATTTTCTCTGGGGTTGTAGTTCTGGCCTCAAGGGAGCAGTAGACACTGCATTTTCAGTGTTTGCATAGGAATCCTTCGAACTTTTGTTCTACAATCCTAACAGTTAGAGTAGCAGGATATCATACTTTATCAGTGGAGTCATGCAAGAGGAAGCCATCATGACTTTCTACTCTGGAATTGGTAAGAAGACTAAGAATCCAGGAAGCGGGAGTTCTACCTCTGGTGCCCATGGACTGAATAATAATGGTTGCAATTCAAAACTAACTACTTCTTTTATAGTACTTTTAACAGCTTAATGTTGAAAAACATATTGGTCCAAAAGAGTTTCTTCTCTTTTTACTTAAAAGAAAGCAAAAAAAACCCCTTAGTCTCTGTCTCTTTTTTTAAGTCTTTTTGTTTGGCCTTTATCCCAATCTTTCACTATTGGAAACTTGGCAGGTAGCAAAACAGGGCTACTGTAAATGCAAATTTAATTTCTTATGTATATATAAAACATCGTGGCATGTCTGAAATGGGCTGGTATGCAAATAGAAACTATTTTTGACATTCTGTTGGACCTGGGCAACAATTTAGCAATAAGCAAACACAGTAGCCAAATTTACTTAAGTCATCCATTTTATCAACCATCTTTTAGAGAAAAAAAGAAACAGACAAACCAAAACCTTCAATAAGAGAAATAGCTTATTAGAAACAGAAAACATTTATTGTTACAAATAGGGTATCTAAAAGAAAATTACGTACTGACTTCTATAGCATTGCAGCACTCAGGTATAATAAAATTGATGAACCCATATAATAAAATTTATGGAACTAAGGTGAATTCAATTTATTTGAATATGCTCAGTTATGTTTTTGTTTATTCCCATAGCAGATGTTTAATTTACAAACCAGGCAATTACTACAGCTCTTCCAAACAAATAAGAACAGATTAGTCAAACGTTCACATCAGTTTTTATGTTTATCATTAGTTTTATGATGCATCATGAATATTCAGTGTTAAGAAAAAACTCTCATTATGATACCTAGAATGCCTTAAAATTATGTTTTTCATCTCCAAATGGTGTCTAACTCTGTTTGAAAACACTGCTAATGTGTGTTACTATGAGCAGAGCTTAAATGCTAATAGGGATTGCTCAAATATCTTCCTGATGCTTTCAAATAGATTAGCTTTGCATTCACAATACTTTAGTATGGATGGGACCAACTTTGGTATCTATTTTTTACATAAATAAAGGAATTTTGGTTTGTATTTCAGAGAGAATTCTGGAGACTGAAGTGTTTTGTTTTTTTAACAAGACAAAGAAAACCTGCCAAAAATCCTCAAACACCTCTCACAAACCAAATAACTACCTAGATATTTGCCTTGAAGTTTCACGTAAAATCAGTGCTATCCAGCTGGCCTTTGGCTTGCATCATGTTTCCTGGAATATATCCCATGGTAGAAGGAAATCATTCTATCAGCAGAGATGCCATGTTGCATTCTGCATGCATATTATAAACGCAAACTGGCTGTGTTGTTTGGTTTTTGTTTTGTTTGGTTTCATTTTGGCTAAACTGACTGGGATGTCATAAATAAAAACAGAGTGTCTGTCTATCGTGGAAGGTGTGTGTAACATATGCATGTGTGTATGAGACATGTCTGAGGAAAAAAGTATCCCCTTTCTCATTTTCTTTAAATGAATTGCAGCCTGTTGAGTTTTATGTTAGAAGAACAGAAAATAAGCCTCAGTTTCTTATCGAAATTCTTATAATATATAAGTCACTTCAGTTTGCCAAAATTTTCACTCTTTTCATTGAATGACAAGCTAAGAGAAGGATTTAGGGTTAGATAAATTTATTCAGATAAATTATTGTGGAATAGTCTCAGGAAGAACATACTTTGTAGTGCAAGATGGATGAAGTGCTGTAAAAGATTTAATTGGAAAACAAGTATCTATTGTTAAAGGCGATCGTATTGCAAAAAAATTTGTCTTTACCCACTTGACAACAAGACTCTTTGTTGACAGCAACACTCTGGACAAAATCAAAATAAACCAAAATAACACCTGCCTGCTGTTCCTTAGTTACAGCACAAATTCAATTAGAAACTTGAGCTGTAAAACTAGTTTCAGATAAACTTGTGTAGCATTGTTATTTAGCTTTCAGATATGTAATATTACAGGATTCTGTGAATGTGAAAATTATAATTTTTATTATTTTCTTATCTCCCAGGTTCTAAGAAGAAATTCTAACACCCTTGCCACTTCAAGAATATAAACAAGATGGTGCTTTCTGCATCAGAAGCACTGGAACGGGTTGCCTGAGGGAGTGGTTCATACCTCCCTGGAGGTTTTTAAAAGACATGTAGATGTGGGACTTTGGGACATGGTTTTGTGGTGGTCTTGGCAGTGCTGGGTTCATGGTTGGACTTGAAGATATTAAAGGTCTTTTCCAACCTAAATTATTGTATAAGTTTATGATTTACCCAATGCACCTTGAACATAACTGCACCACACAGCATTTGTATATTGCTCCTGGAGCAAATATAGTTGGTTGAAATGATTTTCTTGTTTGAACTAAAACCTGAGGATTTCCAGGACAACAAACTCCTGCCAATTCACACTGAAACCTTCCTCCATCCTCTTCCAAAAGTTCCAACAAATATTGATCCTCAGTTTCACAGAGAATTTCATAGCAAGGAAGGTATCTTGTTAATAATGTATCACGATGTTGAGCTGCAGATCTGGAACATTAGACCACATTATGCAAATAGCCATAGCTTCAAAAGGAGGAACTGTGTTGATAAACTAGTGCACGTAAATATTGGATTTCGTCTGGAACAAAGCAAACCACTCTAATGAGAAACAGTTTGTTGGCAATGTGATTTCAGTAAATAGTATAGTACATTTACATCAGAGAGCATGCTTTTTGAGAGTAAGTACATATTATACTGCATTGGAAAAAAGTATGCAGGCATACTGGCAGATGTGAACATGTACAGATTTACATAAGAACACAGGAAAAATCACAACACAAATAATGCCAAGTCACTGTCTGAGGCTGAACTGGGAAGAATAAGCATTGATCAGCAACTTTGTTTCACAACTCTCTCCTAATTATTTTAATACTACAACAACTCCCCTAGTTTCAACCTGTTTCCATGGTATCTGAGCCTCTGAACACTATAAAAATGATCAATTACTTAGGATGTCTTGATGAAAGAAATGCAGAGGTTGCAAAGGTAAGCACTGCAGTCAAGAAATTAACAGCCAAGTTTGCTTGCACAATTTAACTCTTGCCCTTTATGAATACATATTATTGCCTGCAGATTGCTTCTTAGAGTATTTCACATGTTCCTCCAAGTTGTATATTTTTGTCTTCTGATAATGGGCTATCCATTGAACAAGCTATTTTTGTTTAGGCATTTAGGCAACATAACTTTGACAGGAATGCATTATTTTAGCATTTAAGTAGTTGTTTCTGGAACAAATACCATTAGCAATGTAACTGTTAGCACTTTTCTTTCAATGTAGCTAGTTTTGCTGGTTTTTTCTGTGATTTGTTTTTTTTTTCTGTGAGTTTTCTTCCTCTTAAGACTTGATATATTTCCATTAAAGCACTGGACTGGGTTATATTCACAATTCTTTTTTCTTTAACTATTTATTCACAAAATCTCTATTTAAAATGCAAACAGCTGATTTAGCTGTGTGATTCTATCAATGTCATGGTCAGAGGTAATGCCGCCTCTTTTTTTCCTATGTTATATCCATCTGCTTATACACTCAAGGAACGTGCTATACCCTGCAGCATGTCATTGCCAGGGAGCAAAGAGGTTACCCTCCTGCTGCAAATACACTCTACAGAGAGTGATGTATCAGCAAAGAAAAGAGAAAGAAAGAGAAAAAACACAAAACCACATTCTGATCAGTACAGAGGTTTTGTCTGTTCTCTCCAAAGGAAGAATTCTGATTTAATTTCATGTATATCAAGTTTTTATCCCAGATGACTCAAATTGGTGAAAGATTTTTTAATTGAATAGGTCAGCTGTATGGTTAATTCTTTGGGGAAAGATTAAAGTCTGTAAAGTGCATAGGAAAAATATAATTTTCATTAAGACCTTAATGAGCTGTGCAACCTCAAATTTTAAAAGCTCTTTGATTTGCACCCTGGTTCCAGTTAGTCCCCTTCACAACCAGGGGGTTGACATTGCAGCAATAGCACTTGTTATTCTCTGGCTGCCATGCTCCGCAGGGCTCATCAGGGACAGGATGGACACACAAAGGCAGTTTCTAGGTAGTGACAGTCAGTGTAGTGCCTTAAAATATGTGGAGCTGTAATGAATGCCATCAGCTCTTCCATAATCTCTATTTTTTCCTCTAGAGATCAGAAAAATGATCTCATTGCTGTAGTGCTCACTGGAAGAGGTTTGCAATGATATTGCTGCTGTGGCTAGTTTTAAACTGTTAATGTGTAAACTTTCTTTAGAGTTCTAAATATGGGTCATGGTACTTAAAACCAGAACTGTTAAATGACTGACCAATGTAAAGGAATTTCATTACAGTATTGCTCAAGAGATGCTGAAACTGAGACTGTTCTTTGAAAATGACTGCTGAAAAAATGCTTAAACTAGCTTCCCCTTCCCCACAAAAGGCAGTTTGGAGAAGCTGTGTTTCATCTTTCCCATTAAAATATGTGAACAATCATACGGCAACAGAGGAAAAGCAAACAGCCTTTTTTATGGCTCTGTGTAGCGAGCTCTCTGACAAGCTGACCCCAAGCAGCTGCCAGGTATCCAGCCTGGCTGCCACCCCATCCACCTGCTCTCTGCTCTGTACCAGCTCCTGCTGGCTGGTTCACAAAGAAGCTTCCAGGTGTTTGCTGCCTGCTGGCCTGGCCACATGTTGGCTGCCAGTTACCAGGCTCCTGCTGCCCTGCTCACCTGCTGGCATCACGCTGCTTTCCTGATGCCCCGAATCCCCTGCTGAGTGGCAGTTGGTTTTCTTTCACTGTCTTCACCTTTTTATACATTTCATTTCTAAATGCATGACTGCATTTTCATATATCTACAGTACACACACACACACACACAAATACACTGGCATCTTCTCTGCCCCTCTGCCTGCTTTTTCTCTGCCCATGAATCTGCTTGAATAAGCTGGTGTGGCACAGCAGGTTCCATTTAAGATCCCAGCTGCACGCTGACATTATCACTGGTGTCAGTTTGTAAGCACATCTACAGTAATTGTTGCTGAGACAGCAGGTTTTGCTGTGAGATTCAGCGAGCCCCGTGATTTCTCTTCACACGAGAGCTTTAGAAGCAATGCTTACAGTCCTTGCAGTTTTTGGATTCTGTGTAGAATCTAAAGTGTACCTTTGGGATTTTTCCACTCTGTGTACTTCGGAGAGGAGATTTCTCCTATTAACATAACTATTTAGAAAGGAAATTAAAGCAAACTAGAACAGATTTCACTAACAAACAGTCATTGCCTTTTTTTTTTTTATTGCTGACTAAATGAAAAGCAAAATGAAACGCATAAAACAAAACTAACCATTTTCCACAACCAATTACGCTTTATCAAATCCAATAGCCTTTATCCTGCTTTGAAGAAGCTAAATACTATTGTGAAAACAGGAGTAGCCTTACACTTCTATAGCTATGGAAACTGTTGCTTATGAAACAATAAAGAGAAAAGGAGCAAGATAGCATTAATTTAAGGCATAGACTTTAAACACAAGTATTAACATTAGATTGACTGTCCTCACTTTGCATGAAATCTACGTTCAAGTTGTCTTTGATGGAGCACGGTCTTTAAGGATGTAACAAACAGGCCATGTGGTTAACACTAAAAATATTGTAATACTAGTGTTGTGAGTGATACTATAACATCCAAAGGCAGAATTGTTTCAGGTGGTACATGCAAAACTACAGCATATATTCTGTGGAAATCTGTGGGGCTCTTTGCAGGGTGCAATTCTACTGAACATGCCAGAGTGAGTCCTGGGATTCAAATTCAAAAGCTAGATATAGGAGGGTATTTAACACTAGGCTGCAGTATGTATAACGTCACAGGCTGCATGCAAATATGATTGATTTCAGATACAAAGCTTAAGCTGCCCATTGGGAGATTAGTATTTTGGCTAGCTGGCTATTACTGTAATTTCTGATAAGAACTCAGCTTAATTAACCTAGGAGACTTCTGGTGTATCTACAACCACAGGAATGGTTAGAAAAGCTTTAAAGGGCACCACAAGAATAAAAAATATACATAAAAAGTAGACCAGACTTAAAGCATGAAGTAACCTTTATTATATTTGTTGGTTGTGTTGGGGTTTTTTGGAAGGGTTATTAGTGGGTTTTGGATTTGTCTTTGACCAGTTGAGTGAGGAGGTTTCATAGGTATTAAATTTATTGGTCATCAAATATAGTTGCTCATATGCTGCATGTTCCTGTCAAGCCTGGAGAAAAATGCATCCACCCAGCCTTGTGGAATTTTGTCATGTGGACATAGACATCACAGCCTTGATTTGGCAGTTACATTATAAGGGTCAAATTTATAATGAGTCAATATATCAAGTACTTTTGCAGAGAGAGATACCACCCAGTGCAAACAGTCCTTGGAAGACTGTCTTCCCCAATGGATCAGAAAAAGGAAGGACAAGTTTGCAAGGAGCATCACATCCATGTGCTGACCCACGCAGTCAAATCTTGTCTGCTTTTCATCTTGGCAAGTGCAGTGACTTTATGGCTGTAGACTTAAGATGTGCTTTTGTGGATGTAGAGAAGACCACTTAAGCCCCTGATAGCTTAAAAATGGGAAACTCTGTAACCTCTCTGAGTTGGTGTTTGCGCCTGACAATTTATTGATTTATTTACAGGTGTTTTACAAGCCAAACGTCACCTAGAGGGCAGAAGCAGCTGCTTTAATCAGGTAGAGACAGATGACTGCTTTAATGACTATGGCACAGAAACTCAGAGAGGCTTGTAGAACCTTTTATTTTATTCTTCGTTGTTTTATTCCACAACCAGAGGAGCTTTTTAAAAGTATCTGTAAGAGAATAAAGCTAGTTTACCCTGCGTGTTGTGATGGAAATTAATGTTTTCTTAAACATGATCTCTGAAAATTACTTTCTACAAGACATCTCTGACTAAGTATTTTGTGAAAGTTCATTTAACCTTTACAAATAAATATTAGATAGAATTTTGGCAAAGTGTAATAACACCTCTAACTAAAACTGATATTTGCCTCATTAAAAAAAACCCAACAAAACAAAACAAAACCAGGAGACAAGAATCTTTCCTGAATAATTTACAAATCTTTAAACAACTATTATCATGTAAAATGCAAACAGTGCTAATGTCTATGACGAAACTCCAAATCCACACAAAACTGTGGGGTTTTTTTTCCAAAATAATGAATCTTATGAATTTATAAATAAATAAAGATGGAAAAAGAAATAATCATAGAATCATAGAATCATAAAATGGTTTGGGCTGGAAGGGACCTTTAAAAATAAGTTAGCCCAATGCCCTTGCAATAAACAGGAACATCATCAGATAGAACAGTCCCGTCCAACCTGACCTCAAATGTTTCCAGGGTTGGGGCATCCACTTTCTCTCTGGGCAGCTTGTGGCAGTGTTTTACCTCATTTTAAAAAAAATTAGTTCCTTACATCTAGTCTAAACATGTTTTCTTTTGGTATGAAATCATTAGCCCTTGTCCTGCAAAAATAACCCCCAGAATTCTATTATTAGTATTATGCATAAAAAGACCTCTTTTTCAGCATTTTTGTGTTCAGAATTCAGCTCTGTAATCTGCATCTGAAATTTGCACAAGCAATGGCTACTTGTACGTACTTGTCACCTCTCATTCATATTGACTGATAGTAAGGAAAGATTAATGGTTATTTAGAATGGATATCATTAATGTCTAGATCTTAATTTATGACTGCAAAATTGAAGGCAAAAACCTGAAACAGACCCTATGCAAATGGACTTCAAATGTGCATATGGCATGCACATATATGCATATGGTAAAGACTAGGTAGCCTAATTTCACTTCTGTTACAGCCCCCTATTGCACATATGTTGGTGGCTCAGTACACAACAGAAATGATACAGTAGATCCTTAAATATTAATGAAAAATAGCTGTTATCTTATCCTGCTGCAGTATGTCCCACTGGCTTCACAGTCACAGAGGTATTAGATCTAAAATGAGCTGATGAAAACCAAAACAATTGCTCCAGCTGCCCCCACCTCTAACTACTAAAATGCCTACTTGTAATATGTCTTTCTATATCTTAAATTTCCCTAGGCTAAGCAGGCAATTTCACTTCTTATTAACTGGCAATATAACTTGACATTTTCCTTCTGAACTGTGAAATAATAAAAAGTATTTTAAAAGACAAATAGAGTTTCCTAGTGGTTCAGAATTCACATCTCTTTCAATGCTCATGTTTCCTGCTCATCTCTGTGAACTTCACAATAGTCTTAACCACCTTACTCAGATCTCTGCTAGTTTTCCATCTGCAAAGGCTTTAAATGTTGACTGACTGTGTGACTCCTAATCCTCTAGATTACCTCTATACCATTCCTCTCTCAGTGGATTTTTCTTGCTAATGTATTGCAGCAAGTTGGTTCAGCAGAGTTCCTTATGACAGATTTAGGTTTTTTACATCAAAAAGAACTTACTTTTCAATATAGGATACCTGAGAGACAGAAGCATCTTTGGGAAAAGAGACAAAGGGAAAAAACAGCATTCAATATCTTAGCAGCAGCACTGCAGGAGGAAACTTCTGTGCGTAAATTTATACTTAATACTCAGTGGATCTTAATCAAATGTTGTAGATATGTTGTGCTTGGCTTCTGGGTTTGTAATGAAAAGAGCTTCGTGCAGACAGAATTTAGATTAAAATCGCCTTCTTTTTTCCCTGATAATATTCGGAGTTGTCATTTCTGCAGAAAGGAAGTCTAAACTCAAGTGTGCAATAGGAACACAAAAATATTGTATTTGATAAACAAAGACTGTGATCTATTGAAATGTAACTTCAGTAAAAGGGAGCATTTTCTTTGCCTGTCACACACAATGAAAGATGTGCTTTCCCTTGAATGCCCCTATTCTCTCACCCTCCTAGCCCTGGAGGCTCTGTTCTCCACTATCTGCAAATATGGAATGATGAGTGGAAGGTCAAAACTTGCATCATTGGGAATATAAAGAAAGCATATTTTATCTGCAGGTTAACATTCAAACTGCCTGCATTGTTTTTTGGCATTTTAAAATGGGAACCTCATGGTATCCTGAGAGTTTCTTTAATGAATTTTTCTGGCATCGAGACCCTTCTATGTTTGAAGGCTTTTCTTCTTTTCTTGACTCCCTGGGTACAAAGACACTTGCAAGGTTACACCAGGCTGTAATAACTTGATGTCACCAGCTCTTACTAAAGAACAAGTTTTATGCTGGTGGAGGAACTGATCAGGGCAATTCCTGAGGAAAAAACTGTCGGTTCTTCCCAGACTTCCTCTCCATAGCAGCTCCATCATATATCCTGGGCTACACCTTTCCACTCCCCAGACGTCTCTGTGAAGTTCTAACCCTTGGGATGTTTACAGGCCCACCATTCATTTCTCCATCCAGACAATAAGTGGTCTTGTAGCAGAGCTGCAAGTATGGAAATGCATCCCTTCACTGATGCCTTAGGTTTTAACTTTCATATTTTTCAAATCCGGTACTGCCCAGTGTGTAACTCTGAAGTTTCTTGTGGCCTGCTAGCTGCTGCTCTCTCATGCTGGTTAGACACAACAAGCCTCGCTAGGTTGCCACCTCGAAGACACAAGGCCCCAAAATGTGTAAACTAAAAGCCTCTGAAGGGGGGCAAACTTGGGGTAATTACATCATGAACTGAGGTTATAATTGGACAATTAACCCTGATATGCAAATGAACCAAACTTATAAATGTGTGAAGAACTCGTGACCCAGGGTCCATCTTGGGTGTAGCCTTTTGACTGCCCAAGGTGTACCTTGAAGGCCCTTCAAATAAATACCTCCTTTTATTCTCTTATTCTTGTCTAGTCTCTGTGTATTAGGTGGCCACCTTAGACATCATTACTGTGTGACCAGCCAACCTGGCACCGAGTTCTGATCTTCAGGGACTAAAAATAACAAGTGCGATGAGAAAAAAAAAAAGAATAAAATAACATGCTGGAAATTGTTTTTTTTTTCAGAAATTGTAAGATGGAAGAAGGAGGCAAACCAAATTTTACGTTGGTATTTTTATGGTTTGCTTGTCTTATTTACTTACATATTTACAAGGATCAAGTTATAACATTTGTATTTGCCTGAGCTCTAAAAATAGCTATACTCTCTATATCCTTAATTTTCCTTTACTGCTGTTACTGTTCACCTGTAAATGTATCTACTCTTCTGGCTGCTGTTGGAACATAAAGAATATCATTCATTCTACAGCTAAAAACCCTCTTAAAGCTTTAAGCTTAAATGTATCCATAGTGTTGTCTATGTTTATTTGTTTTTGCACCACAGTCATCTGTTTGGTTAAATATCACTCCTCCAGTACTTACACTCTGTTTAAAAACAGCAGTTACATCTCATTTAGGCCCCTTTCTAGACTAGATAAACCAATACATTTTAATCTCCTCACAAGACACAATCTTCTTCTCCGCAGGACTTTGTAGCTGTTTACCCACTAATTTTCCCATCAAAGTTCATTTTTCTTGCTTCAAAATGCTTTCTGAATACGTCTATTCACAGAATCATGGAACAGCCCAAGTGTGAAGAGATCTCAAAAGTTCACGTTGTCCCCTCTTTCAGGGGAACAGGAGCCAGATGAAGTCATCTAACACAGCATCTAGTTGCATCTTGAAATCTTCTAGTGGATAGGGACACCACCACCATGTCCCTGAGTAGGTTGTTCAAGTGAATGCTTATTCTTGGTGTAAGAAAATGTCTGTCTTTTATCTAAATGAAACCTCTTCCAGTGGAACTTGTACCTTTTGCTTCTTGTCTTCTCCATGTCACTCCTCATGAAGACAGAGCCTCCATTCTCTTTGCAGCCATCTTTGAATACTGGAAAACTGATGTGGTCTCTCCTGTGACGATCCTTCTCTTCTCCAGGGAGAAAAGTCCTAACTCCTTCAGATGACAGATTTAATTTACAAGACGACAATTAGAAAGTGTTCAGCTACCTATTTTTCTGCCCTTATGGCTAGCAAAAACCATCTATTGCTTTATTATTTCTTTTCATTCTTTAGAGGAGGTTTTGCATCACAGTTCCTGGCTGCAAAGAGAAACTATAAAAAATGCAAAAAGAGAAGAAAAGGTTAAAAAAAAAATCTATACTTCTTATTTGCAACACTGAGAAGTTCTGAAAGAAGTCCTGAAATAGCCCCTGAACCTAGACTATAAAGGCTTACAGAGCCACAAAGAATGTTCTAAGTTTTCCCCAAGAGGCTGAGAGAAATCTGTTTTTGAGTACAAGAAACATGTGCCTCGCATGCATGTGTGGAGAAGTGAGAAATGTTCAGATTGAGCTGCTTCTTAATGCTAATTTCCCTTGATTATAATAAATACCACTTTTTTTTCCATCTAAGCTTTCTACACCAAACTTTCAACCCAAAGACATTGAGCATGCAGAGATGTACCTACTGCTCTGATAGTTACTTTCAACATCTAGAATTTAGCCAGTACACAATTTCAATGAATTTATTTATATTTGCACTAATATACTGTCCAATATTTGCCAGCTTTACTTTGGCTATAAAGACACCATTACAGGATTTGTAGGGCATTCTCTCTAATATTAAATAGAGATAAAGAAATATTAATGTAACATTGAGTCTGAGTAATCAAGCATACACAAGTCAGGAGATTCAAAATAGGATGGCATGCAGTGTTAACTCAATTTAAATTGCCCATCTTGTAATTTTGTGTCATGCATTATTCAAATTCCTACTTAAAGGTGGAACCAATGTAAACCACAATCGTTCAAATAGGCTATGCAGAGAGAGTAATTTTGCTTCACAGTCTAGATGAGATCTAAAAAGACAGTGCTCAAATCCAAAAGGTTAAATTCAGACTAGGAGATTGATTTTAGAATCACTGTAGATATTATAATTTATGACACTAAAATGTCTGGATTATTCCTATGAGATATCTGTCCAAGCTGTCAGAGAGCTTATATTTATAAAGCTACTATGGAAAATTTGAAAACAAAGGAAGTGCAGTATTTTAGAAAACCTGAGCTTTCTCAAATATCTTTGAATCTAATATGCAAAGTGAAATGTAGCCTTTAACTTTCTATTATCACCTTCTTTTATGCTTTAGAAGTAATTACCCAAGAATATTATCTTGTCATAGAAACAAGGTGATTTCAGTAAAGCCAAAACTTTGAACATTACCATGTCAAAAATCAAACCAAAATTGCCTCTGCTTAGAAATATCAAATGTCTAAAACTTGCTTAACAGAGGTAGGGTTTCAGTCGCCTATATATAGGCAATTAATAGCAGTTTAGATACTCTGGGATATTTTCCTTCTGTCTTAGCTGATTCTTTACAGCAGCATTAGTCTTTCATATGTCCCAGGTCCCATCTGTCAGCCCTCTGACATGTCTCTGATACCCTGGAGCATTTGAAGAGATTTCTTGACACTTGCACTGGATGAATCCTTCTCTGGTTTCTAAACTTAGGAAAATTCCTACAGTCAGCCTTAGTTTTTCAAACGTTCATATTTTAGCTTAAATCTTAGAATGAGAGCCATATTCATTCTAGAAGTTGTCTGATGTGTATCTTAGACCCTCAATTTCTCAGCCTGTAAAGAAGACAAGATGATTGAAAGAAGCTTGAACATTTCCATACCATATTATTTCTCACATAGCAGCACGCATACAAAAAGCTCTGATAGCTTCCTAAAAACTTTTGAGTCTGTGAAGATGGTAAAGCTGATGTAACCTTATCCACTCTTCAGGGCTTATTTAAGGCTTAATTCTATGTTCATACTTTTCTTTTATGTCCTCTTTCCATGTACAAAACCAGTAGCAGGACTCTGGAGCTGAAGAGATGTGGAGAAAGGCCATAGTAGAGCTAAATTCTCTGCCCTCACAAATGGATTCAGCCTGATTAATTCCAGGGAAATTGCTTCAGTGATTTGAGCAGTTATTCTGGAATGACACTGGTGTATATGAGACCAGCATGTAATCCAGTATTTACTGTTTGTGCACATACTGCAGCAAATGGGACTGTGATGCTACTGCTCTGTATGAAGGTACCACAGAATATTAAACGGAGTACTAAGAGTAGCCCTCCAGCTTCATGATCTGCAGAATATTCAGATAACAGCAAACAATTTATTTTTTGAAATAAAACTGCTAGTGCCTGCCTTTACAGTTGTCATATACCCTTCTCATTCAAGGAAACATAATTTTCTCCTGCAAGGCAGCAGAATGCCTGCCTCAGGCTGAGCATGAATCAACAACAAATGTTATAGCCCATACTATAATTTTATATACTATCATGTTTTGGAAAACTGAGTTTAAGCTATAATCTATGATGAAGTAACTATTCCTCCAAGGAAGAACACAGTAATGGGCAACATCAGGAACCTTTGGGGGATTTTAGTATTCCTGGACTTCTAAAGTCGAAGAAACATCCACTGGAGAAATGAACCTAATAAATATAATTTTTCTCCCACAAAAGCAGTTTAATTAGGTGGACTTAGGAATGTCTGGAATGATACTCACCATTCTAATTCACATAACACAGGTTTAAATGTATCCCTAAATCTATTTAATAAAATAGATTGTTCAGCTATGCTACGAATATATTCTTGTACTTTACAGAGCTGTTTTTACATTCATTGTCATTTATAACAATATTTTGTCACAAGGGGAATCCTTAGGCACTTGTGTGTCATTATCAGTGTGGTAAGAGAAAAAGTAAAGCTATTTCAGGCTAGCCTAAAGAGTGGAATATCACAACTTCATTAAGACAATAAGATGTATTTATCGAAGACTGCATCTCTATTATAGCCATTACCATATAACCCATTACCTGATTCTCGCTATCAGACTTGATATACACTTGCATTACCATCTGTTATTATGTATTCTCTTTCATGAAAATCAAATGAAGATATTACATATTAATTATATTTGGCTGAAACTCCTCAAAAATATTTCAATTTTGATTTCAATAAGTCAGCGTTGTAACATGTTGCAGCTGAAAAAACATTTCACTAAAACACTGGTAATTGTTATTTAATGGCTCTTCAAGTTTTATGAAAACTTAGAAGGATTTGATACTGATTTGACTCTCTCGTCACATGTTCCGTGTTTGATGATATGAGTACTGACCTGAGGTACATCTATGTTTAAAGCTCTTAACTGTTGAATTAGGGACATCTAACCTTGAATATACCTTGAAACATAATATCAATTTCGATGGAGATGCGCCAAGGCCCAGGCTGGTACCTCCACTGAAAAAAACCCAAAATTCTTGTAATTAGAGAAGCTGTGATCTGAAAGCTTACTCCTATGGAGAGATGTAAATTTACTTTTGAAGTTACTTATTTAGGCATGATTCCTTTTTAAAGAGGGGAAGAAAGCGGAAGCTCAAAACAAGGGCCCAGCAACAGCAAAAAATATTTTTAATTTTCATTCCAATGTGAAATAACATTCTTATACCTTGATGACTGACATGGAATTCCGTACTTGTCCTCTGGCTTTCTCTTAACTTCACAACAAGTTAATGAAACAAATTAGGAGCATCAAAATTGCTTTGGCTGCAGGTCATATTAGTTAGCCTCATCTCTCCAAGACAAGAGGTTATTATGCTCAGCGAGTTTTACAGAACTGTGTGATTTTTAGATCAATGGACATTTCTTGCTCTCTGAAGCAGCTCTGCAGGATCTTTCTTTAACGCTGTGGTAGATCTACAACTTGAAGCCGGTGTCTGACATTGCTATCATTGTTCACTGCATTTTGGTGATTTGTATTGCCTGATTTCTGTGAGGTAGCAACGGGAAAACATGCTAGGCATTCTCAGAGAGATGGCCAGCTTCAAAGCTCTTTAGAGATTACCTCTGCTCTCTGATATGTGGCCCCGTGCCCCAAGACATGAGCAAGTAGATCAGTCATATGTCCTGCAGTTGTTAGCATAGTAAAGTGGTCTTTCCATCTGCTTCAAGACCTCAGAAAAAGCCAAGTAACATCAATAAAAAGACTGGATTATCAGTTAATTTTCTTTGGGTATTAGGTGTTGATTTTGAGGAGTGCATAATGTTTCACTACCTGTAATAGTGGCTAATAATTGATAACTTCTCATTTTTGCTGACCACCATACAATGTATTCCCCATCATGGAAGTACATTGCAGTTCAAGTCTCCCTTTAAGGGATGAAGCTGAATGGAAACAAATGGATATTCTGATTTCAAGAAAATTAGTAACTAATACCCAACAAGAATTAAAAAGCTGCATAAAAGACACTTACGTGACTTGTTTAATTAATTTGTCTTGTTTTCATGACAATAGCATCGATCATAAAGTATTAATTTGATATTAATGCAGACATCATATGTACTTCTGTCAGAACTCGTCTGTAATTCAGTATTAGCTAAATGTACCATTAAAAGAAAGTGCTACTCATAAAAAATGTTGGGTTAGTGAATTTGCTTTTACTTTATATTCTTCTTTTCCCATTATAGGATCTTTTTATCTGAAAATGAAAGGTTTAAAAGTGTTAAAGAAGCATAAAATGCATCCATCTACAAATTTAACATTCCTTAAATTGTTCAGATTTTGTGCTTTCATAATCTAAATCTGAGAGAATTAGCTAAAAAAGGTTTTATTTGGAACAATCAAATCAGTAAAAGAAGTGCATTAAGTTGCTGAAATACGTGATCAGCACTGAGTTTTGTACCCCAACTGTGCCCTCTAGCCAGCTTCTTTCCTGATTTAATAGACATATACTTTTGTTTCCTTTCTCTAAAAGCATTAAGAAAAATCATACATTTACTAAGACTAGATGTTTGGAATTGTCAACACCATACTTAAGAGCTGAGTCAAATTCCCATTATGTATGAATTACAATAACAATAATCTTTTCAAGCAGTCAAAGCCAAAACCTGGTGTGATGTATCTCAGCATCTTTCCATTGCCTTCAGTGGTACTCTACTAATTTATAAGTCACTTCTCTAGGGGTTTTCGTGTTTCAAATGTTAAAACTCATGTAAGTTGAACACTAATTTATACCTGCATAGGCTCATATACTATTAGCATTTATAAAGGAATATATTCAATCCCACAAGAATTTGGGACATACCTGCTTTAAGGAGTTGACTATGCAGATAACAGAAAGAGTATTTGAGCAATATAACATTGAGTGTAGGGCATTACATTCACCTGAATCACCCTCCAAGCACACCTCTCTGCTCAGTGCGCAAGTCTGGTTCGACAAACATTTGCATGAGGAAAAGATTTTTATCACCCCAACAGGGTGGGCCAACACTCAGCAAATCATTGGATTGTGAATCAGTTGTTCTTCTAGGGTTCAGTTCTACTTTTTCCCTCTCCATTTCACTGTAATTATTATTGTTGTTGTTGCCATTTATTAATATTATTGTTATTATTAACTTTATTTCAATCTTAAACTGCTCTTATCTCAACCCATGGATTTTAGCTTTTCCCGATTCTACTCCCCATCCCACCAGAGGGAGGTGGGGAATGGCAAGGCAAGAAAGGAGAAAAAATCAGGTAAAGAAACAAATTTAGTATTTATGTTTATATTTAACGCATTACTCTCTGCTAATTCATGTGGTCATCTTTTGCTGAATGATTATTTTACCACGTGCTTCCCACATTTGCAAAAATATCGCCCAGGCAACAATATGCAAATAGGTATGTCACTCACTATATGTGTATTTAGATGGAACTTACCACAATGCTTTCACTCAGATATTTTCCTGTGGGTTTCCAGAGACTAAAACATGATACCTCACAAGAAAAATCTGTGTGAATAATGGCACCCTGAAAAACTACCCAAAAGAGCAGTTTCCAGAAAAAGAAGTTGACATGTAAGCGTCACAGTACCAAACACAAGGAAACGTACCTGCAGGAAGATGGGTATCTCCCCAGAAATACTTGTGTCACTCTCTGTCTGTCCAAAATTCTTCACTCTGTGTTTCACATTTGACAAACAGACCACTAAAAGTGTAAACTACATAAGCATTTTAAGTATTTGGTTTAAATTATTATTTGGATAACCTTTTTGATTTTAGCTTCCTTTTATAATCTGCAAATAAGAGAGAGAGGCTTGCTGACCTGATTTACTGTGATGGAGGGCAGGGCTCAGAACACTCAGTTTCAAATAGTTCAAATATCAGGTGTGTGGGGTACCTTCACTGAGCTTGCAGTGGGATGAACTGTCTCTGTTCGGTGCCTTTCTCTGCCATTTGACAACTGATGGAGACTAAGCCTCAGTGAAATGCTGATTTCGGGTCAGATAAATTATAGCTTCATATGTAAATATTTCACACATTGATATAAACTTAAGTTTTCTGACAGCCATAGATATTTTTTTAGATTTTAATGTGAATAATTCTGGGCTAATGAAGAGTGCTTTCTAGGTTGTAAATGCATACTGTTGAAAGAAATCATATTCTCCAGGTATCCAATGACAGAGAAAATAAAAAAGATTCTGAGCACTTATGTAAAATTTGCTTAAATTTTTCATTTAGCATTGACATTAAGAAAGTTTGCTGTCTGGTCCATGCTGTCACCTCTCCACTGGCCCTCATTTAATGAAGAGAGACGAGCATCTCCAGGGGGTGATTCATCCCACCTATCCATGTTCCTGTACTGATGGGGATGATTCATTACCACAGTTCCTTCAGCTTGCAGCCTCATTATGGCAAAACCACTACAGAAACCCAAAGACAGATATTGACCCAAAGAACTTGCCATGTTCACATACTCTCTAGGCTATTCTGCATCCAAAAGGTACAGGTCTCCAATTCTTAAAACTGTTCACATAGGGAAAAGTAAAAACTCTTTATAAATGTGAGTAAGGAGCCTATCCAAGGAACACTCGAAAACATTTATAGAAAGCCAATAATCAGAAAAATGAAGAAATTACAGAAGACATTACTTTACAAACTCTTTCCATAGCATTCTTTGAGGGTTTCTAAGTATCTCCACTAATTTCTCTCAAAGAAAGAAGTTCTAAGAGTATGTGATTCCAAACAGATGAAAAAAAAAATTTAAACATATTATCACTATTACTATTACTAAATTACTATTACTCTTACGATTCCACATATTTGTGCAGGAAAGACAAATGCATTAAAATATTTACAAAACAAATTTCATTCCTGCATAGGGTTTTGCAAGGCTACAATGCTATATGAATGTATTAAATATTCTTTTATACCAACATGGATTGAAAACAGTACATGTACTGAACCCTTAGAAATAATTGTAGATGTTTACATCCATGACTTGAAATTTCTCAAGACAAGATCATCATAAAACATTTTAGATAAATCTTACTTGAGTAACTGGTTTCTTAAATTCCTTAGCCTGTCCTAAAATCTGCACTATGAAGCTCAATACATGGGCTGGATTACAAGGTGATTGAACTCTACACCTATAGTTTGTCTTTATTATCTCTGAACCACACAGCTGCTTTTTGCATTCCTCTTTGGGTAAACAGCTGTTCAATACTAACATGACCATTTTAGACACTACCACAAATTGTATCCCTTGCAGTATCATGGGAAGTTTCTTTAAACGAGGAAAACTATGAAACTATTTAGAAATGGTAAGCAAAATATGATGAAATCCAAATATCCCCAGCAGCTACACACCGCACACAATTGAATGCTTGCTGCAAAACTACCTTAAAAGAACCTGAACTATTCACATTTGGTAAGAAATTGCACAGAGCTGCAGTGGTCAGAAGTCCTCCAGGGAAGGAAATGTTTCCTATGTTTGATGTCACTTTTTTGCAGCTGCCTTATCAATTTTCTTTAGATCTTAAATATTAACCAGATAATACAGTATTCAAAAGCCTGCCTGCATGTCTTCAGGCATCTTTATCATATAAGTAGACCAACTCTGAATACATATTCTAGAATATATTGAAGGAGCCTTAAAAATGAGATGAGTCTCCTTTTCTGGTAAGGTACCTGTAAGTATGATTAATATTAATACATTTTAAGAGTGCATAGAATATGTTATATATTACTTGAAGCACAACTGTGCATTCAGTACTGTTGGAATAGCCATGTATCTCACAAACAAGCGTTCAGGTTACAGCAAGAAACACCATCTGCATGCCTTTGTACCTGATGCTGACAAGTTAATTCAGTGAGCAAATAATATACTCAGGTCATTTGGGTTATTTTCCAAAATCACAGGCTGTCCATGATTAACTTAAATATTCAGGTTTATTATTTATCAAACTTTATATTTGGGTTTCACTCCTTGTCAGGTATTTGAATCATGTTCATTGTCTGCATTTGAGTACCAACAGCTGTAGGGCAATGTTTCAGCATCCTCTTGGTTCATCTAAACAAAAAATAACATAAGAGGAAACTTGAGAAGGTAGCTCAATCTTTAAGTATTTTGGAGAGGGATGGTGAAAATAAGTAAACAGACAGGAAAAAATGAAATAGCAAGAGGAAGTAACTGAAAGGGCAATAAATGATTTCTTTTTCCCATGCAGACCACTTGCGCGAATATATTTCTTGAGAGAAAAAAACCATAAAACTTAATTCATTTTATATATACTTTAATATTTTATATAGACCCTAATATTTTTTCCTCACCATCACAGAAAGAAAAATTTACCAATTTCCAGAATGCTTGAAAACAGAGACTGCAATCAGATTTCTGCCTGCTTTAATAGCTTTTCTGTTAGGATGGAAACACAGGGAAGAGGGAAAATATATTGCATGGGTCTTTCAGGCAGTAGCCTATCTAAAATAAATACTTCTAAAAGTCCATTGTTGAAATTGTTGAAAGAAAATACAGGAAGTACATAATAAAATATAAAAGGACTTTTGCTGAATACTTTCAAGAGACTTAAATATTTTCTTTTAGCTCAGAAAATCAAATAGTGAATGTCAATCATGTGCAAATGGAAAACAGTACAGTGTAGCATCATAGAATCATTAAGGTTGGAAAAGACCTCCAAGGTCATCGAGTTCAACCCTCGCATGTATATAGACCCAGAGCGTCAGTTTGCATAAACAGCAAAATTTCACCTGTGTCAATGGAGTTTATTCAATTTATACTGAATGTTAATCTTCCCTGAAACACATTATAAATAAATGTTATTAACAAAACCAGAAGCAAAGAGAGTCAGAACATTTTCTTGCAGAGGTCTTTGTAGAGAAACGAATTGTGGCTGGAGAATTCTCACCCCAGGCAGGGCAAATAGACATTTGTAGACTGCATTTTACCAGTGGTTTGCACCAACCAAGATGTAGATTAGCAGGTTTAATTCCTGCTGCACTTCAATGTCTCCACATGTAATAGCAAAAAGATTGTTTTTTCTAAACCCTTTCCCTTGAAGTTGTTTAATGGCAAGACAATGAAACCTTGCTAGTTAACAAATGCATTAAAGGCCTTTTGGGTAGATGTAGGTATTTTCATGACTTCGTTATACGTTCAAATACTGTTCCATGAATAAAAGTTCATTTATAAGGGTCTGTATTGTGCAATATCAGCTTGAAGTGAGGCATTAAATATGTAGTTGCCCTTCAGCTTCTCCTGAAGACCCATATGAAATGCAACAGTAGAATTTGATTTTGTCAGAAAAGCTATTTCTTAGGAAGAATCTGCTTACTAAAATCACATAAAAATATTAGGCTTGCCATTTTCTTGTGCAATTACCAAGTGATATTTTTTTTTAAATATAGCTATTTCACATCTTGCTTTTTGTATGAGTACAGGAAGGCTGGCTATAATATAATGGAGCAACCGTCAAACAAATGGCCTGTATTTCATTTTCAAATAGCACTGCTTCTTCCAAAAAGGGAGGAATCAAATTTCATTTCAAACTACATTACCAACTTTATTAGGGCAGAGATGATCACTCACCTGTGCAAAGCTGCAGGTTTACAACAGATGAAACAGCCCTAGATACAGGATTTTGAAGATTTATAGATGTAGTCCTGTGGCCTGAGAGCTGTTTTCCTTTGAGATTGTGAAGAGTCTTAAGGGATGAGAAAATCAGATCAGAGGATTTGACCGATGAAACTCAAAATGAGAAATGTTTCAAATTAAATCTGAAAGCCTTCTGTTGATTTCTTTGACTTTTGTGAAGTCAAGAGAGGAAGCTTTACAGTGAAGGAGAAAAAAAAGATCAAAGAGGCCAGATACACAGCAACAACAAAGCTGAAAGTAATACAGCATTTTCAAAGGGGTACAGTAGTTCTCTGTGTATGAGTTAGTAGGAATTCCAGCTTCATTTACTTGCAGAAAACACACAAGAGTTATCCTGATTTTAGAGACACTAAGCCAGAAGAAGTCTTTAGCTTCCCTTTCCTGTAGCCCAAGCTCATGTATTTGTTGCACCTTCCTCATCAGGCAAGGAGAGAAACATCCCTTTCCTACCAGTTCCTTTTCCACTGCTCCCTTTTCCTTCTTCTGGGAGGAAAGAAGAGCATGGAGAGTAAAGTGGAGTAGCATCCTGTAGAGTCTGAATTGAAACCAAAATCAGGAGTAATTAAACACATCTCAGCAAATACAGGTTAGAGCTATCAAAGAACAGCAACATACATACCTAAGTAGTTCACAAAAATCTTCCCAACAAATTTAGTTTTAATTTATACCTTTTTTTGTTTACACTCCCTGAAGAGATGAATGATGAATTTATCTCTTAAATGTTGCATAATGTGTAATATTTATACAAATCCCTGAAAATACGCATAATGATGGTAAACTAGTCCTGGTTGATTTTTCTGCCTTTTAAAGAAATCAAGCACAAAGTGAAGGACCAGATATATGCCCACATGGAGGACAATTCACAAATAGGAAAAAGTAGAAAAATCTGAAAATTCTTCATGTTGAAGCAAAAAATATACCTTTAAATTAAGAAATTTAGAATTGGCACATAGAAGGTGGATTATGAATATGAAAAAAATTAAGGTGACAGTTTACACTGGATTTCCATCACTGTGCTTTTACCCACTAAAATCAGTTAAAATATTACTGATTTCTGAAGGAACAGATTTTAAATAATTTGATATATTATAGAGTATTTGTCTCAAAATCAAGAACTTTAAGTCTTTATGTGAGGTGTTCACCTAAGATTTTGAGCAGCAGAAGCAAAATTTGTAGCAAGAAATATGATTTTATAAGAGCAATTGTCACCAAAGGAAAAAAAAACCACACTAGAAGATAAAATTATGTGCAATAATAATGCATTATCAGGAGCAAAACAACAGACATGCATCCATTAAAGCCACGTTGCTTAGAAATTTGATTTAATTCTCTACAGTTTGTAATATATAATATAGAATTGAGCAGCAGCTGAATTACTGTTCATCTTTATGCCTGCATTATGCATATTGTCTAATTTGTCAGTTATTCCTGTGCCTAGGGCTGGAAGAGGTATCTGCATCAAACAATTGGATTACTGGCTTAAATTCTTTTCACTATTAATGATTTGTCTGTAGGTTGATCAAGAATTTGCACATAGCTCAAAAGCATCTGAAAACACTGAATGCAAATGTTTCTCTGGCTGGAAGTGCTTGAGAATTTTTTTTTTTATTTTGTTTGGTTTGTTAGTTGGTTTTGGTTTTGTATACATATATTCTTAGAATGCATAAGTCTTGGTTATGTTAGTAAGAATATGCTTACATTCCTTGATAAAATTTGACTATCTATAAAGAACACCCAGCAAGAAAAAGGGGAAGAAATGCCCCAAAGTGTAGAAAAAAAGTGAGGAACAAGATCATGATTATCACCCGATATAAAATTTTAGTGCCGTCTTTAAAGTGCTCTCCAAAATCATGAAACGAAATCTGTTTGAAACTGCAAGATTCTTTGGAAGTCTAGAATTTCTTTTTCAACAAGTTCTAATGTTACATGTATTTATGTTTCTTTGTGATGCTTGTGACTCATGATGAACAAAACCAGGAACCCACATTCATTCCTCCACCATGTCACCTATCACTGATTACAAAGATGGCCGTCGCTTCAGTAGTACTTATCTCTTCGGATATCAGAAGAGGAAATTTGTTCAGCTGCTCCCGCAGCACAAAGCTGCCTTTGTCACAGTTACATGGGAGGAGGTTTTTCAGATGTAAAACTAAAATATTAATGAAATCAAAGCCAAATCGGCATGCCATTTGATAAAGGAAGGCCAAAGAGCAGAAACAGGGAACAGAGCAAAGCATAAGCATTTCCGGAGGAAAACACAAAAAAAAGTCTTTCACAAAAGAAGAAGCCAGTAGGAAACAGAAATTTTGCTGTCAAACTGGGTGACTGTGGGTGAGTCTTTCCCAGCATCAATAAATGCTGTAAGCAACAGTGACTGTGACTATATTCTGCAGCAATTCACTGTTTGATTTCTTCCTTGTTTAGCTTAACAGCGTAGCATACCTACTTTTGGCTTTTTTTCTATCTTTCACTTACCTAGTTTTAAATTATACCAGTATTTACCTTTCACCCTAGGTCTGTCAAGCATCAGTCGCCTGTGAGACCTTATCGAAGCTGTTCAACTAAATTAAATACTTTGTGGAAATGCACAATTGAAAGAGCACCTAGCTATAGCTCCCATATTTTTCATCTGATACTCAATAAATGTCTAAAAATGCTTTAAGCAAGTTATTCTTCTTCTTTTCAAATTATGCATACTTGGCATTGAGATGAGAAGGATTAGTTCATTTATCCTGAGGCTCTGGAAAATGATTTACAACATTTTACTAATCTACTTCTTTTTCATTTTCTCTTCCATGCATGATTTCTTCAGGTCTTTGGAATTTTTTTCCTCTTTCTGTTGACTGCTTGATAGGACTCACATTTCTTCTTGTAGCCATCTGCCTGCCTACAGTGAGAGTCCTCTGTTTCCTTCACTGCGGCTTTTATTTTTCTCTGAAAGCCACCTGCCCAGACGTGTCCAAACCCAGCAATGCAATGCTGCAGAAGTAGCTATTCCAGGTAATACGAAATTGTCACACCAAGAGATTGTGGTTTGGTTTTTCACACTTACCACAATCTGTTGTACTGTATTCAGTGAAATCTATTTTCGTAGGGTTTTTTCCTCCACTCAGAATGCCAGGACAGCTAACAGATAAATATAAATATACATGGAATCTGGCATGGTAAATGTCTGTGCTGTACACATCAAACCATTTACACAAGAAGGTTTTGACATACTTTTATTCTGTAGCATGAGGTTAATCACAAGTTATGTTGATTGATGCCTTATGGCAACAAATCTCCTCTAGGAAGCTTTATAGAGTATAATGCAGAATTTCAGAGATGCATGAAATAGTAGGATAATGAGGCAGAAGGAACTAATTTTTAGCTGGAATTGCTTCCAGCTAAGCATGCATTCTTTATACACATAAGCTTTGGAAGAGTAATTTAGAACAAAACAAAACAAAAGCGAGAAACAGAAAACCAGAAAAAAACCAGAGAAAAATATAAAGTTAAAAATGAAAATATCAATGCACTCAAAAACCCCATTACAGTCCTAGTGTCTTGTCCACAGGCAATATAACAAGAGGACAGAATCTAAGGAAATTGAATAGGCTGAACTATACCCCTGGACCACAGTCCTGAGAAAGGCAGACTACGTAATCACACAAAGCAGCATTGTTTTCTGGCACTCTGTCAGAAATCCAGCAATACTGTTTTCAGCCTTTTATTTCCATTCTCCTGCATGTATGGATGCTTATTAAGGCCTTCTTTTCTGAATCTGATGCTGAGTTGCTCCATGTGATATTCCCCAGCAGACTCAGGCAGTCTTTGAAATTTACACATTCTCTTCATAATGGCAAAGAGAAGTTTCCTATCAGAAGCCTTTGTTAATAGTAGGAGTTAGTAACATTGGCACATTATAGTTTTCCCAAGATTAATTTATAAGCACACATAATTTACCAAGACATGTTCTTTTTTATAGCATTGGAGAACTACAACACAGACAGGCAGAAAAAAGCCAGAGCAAGAGTGCTAATTTTAGCTATTGACATGTACTAGTTTTAAAACATAAACCAGGAGTGAAAATGAGGGACAGAAAATAAATCAGGTCAGTAGTGTAAAAATTAATTGCAGCTAAAAGAATATTGAGACCTATGAATGCTATGTCTTCGATGAGCTACATTCATTGCCATGAAGAGGGGAAGTAGTAAATTTAAACACAGAAAATGCACACTTGCCATTTCCCCTCCTGGCAGTTTTTCTATCTATTGATCCAGTGTTAGCTACTGGAAATATTTTTCTAGTCTGGTTTTTCTTTATTATCCTGTACTTAGTTCTACATACAGGATTTTGCTGTCTTAGAGATCATACAATGCACACAAAGCTTTCTAAGCTTTGTGCTCTTGGGAGTATACAGATTTTTATATCTCTTAAAACTCTGAATTCCATACCTAAGGGAAATTCAAATGTTTCCTTGTGTTTTCTGCCTAACAATGACATTACGTATAACCTTAAACTCAAGCAGCCTATATATAATTTGTGTTTTATTAATTTGCAGACATATTGTAGAGTTTGCACATCGTACTTCAGAAGTTGTTCCGTTACTGTTTCCTGATTTTATACTCTCTGTTGAATTCTACATTTTCATGGTCAGATTTCTGACTTGTACCATTAAACTGTGTCAAGGTGAATATACAGAAAATTGAGTATTGTAACTCTTCGAGCTTCTTTCTAGGAATGAAACCATGGTGACTCCTGTCCTTGTTGGGTCCTCTAACGGGATGACAAGCAGCACAGTTCTGATTCCCTTTATTTACTGTTTCAATGGTCTATTAGTTTGCATTCCTTTGGTACAATGAAACAGTTCTAAAATGAAGGACAGAGGGTGACACATTTTGACCTTCACCCTGTCCCTTTGTGTACTTTCTTCCATCTATGCTTTTAAAGGAAACTCTTGGCAGTTAGGAATTCCAGAACCACAGACTAAGAGAGTAGTTGAGGTGGAGAGTTCCTTGTGGGTATCACCTACTGTGAGTGTCCCTCTTAAACAGGGTCAGCTGCAGCAGGTTGCTCAAGGAGCTCTCCAACTGGTTTTTGAATATCTCCAAGGATAAAAACTCCAAAACTACACTGGGTAGCCTGTTCCTAGGGAAGGGTCACCTTCCTTGACCTGCTGGCAATGCTTCCAGTGCAGCTCAGGTGGCCGTTGGCTTTCTTTCCTAGAGGGGCACACTCGACAGCTTATATTTAACTTGGTGCCCAGCAGGATCCCCAGGGCCTTTTTCGCAAGGCTGATTTCGTGTGCCTCCAGCCCATCTGATGTATGGAGTTATTCCTTCCTGGGAGCAGAACTTTGTACTTCCTCTTGTTGAACTTCATGAGGTTCCTCTCAGTCCATTTCTTCAACCTGTGGAGGTCCCTGTGAATAGCAGCACAAGCAAAGCAGTACTGCCTGCAGTATCAACACCTGAGGCACAGCAATTATCCTTTTTTTCCTGTGGGGGGAACAAAATACTGAAATGCATTGTTCAGGGAGGTTGTGGATGTTCCATTCCTGGAGATATTTAAAAGCCACCTGGATATTTGGCGTGCCAACCATTCCTTCCAGTTTTATATAATCTGAAATATTCTGAGAATGTCCTCTGTCCCATTACCCATGTCATTAATAAAGATAGGAAACAGTAGTGGCCCCAGTAGAGATCCCAGCCCATTCACCAAGCTAGTCAGCTCATTATGGGTGTCTATCAACAAGGTTGGTAATGCATGATTTCCCCTTTGCTGACTACTCCAAATCACCTTGTCCTTCCTGTGTTTGAAAACGGTTTCTAGGATTATTTCCTCCACCTCTTGTGACCAAGGTGATGCTGAAAGGCTTTTAGTTTCTTGAATCTTCCTCTTGTTTTTCATGATGATAGGAGTTATATTTGCTTCTCTCAAGTCCTCAGGAACCTCTCCCATTCACAATGACCTTTCAAAGATAATTGAGATTTTCTTTGCAAATTACATCTCTCAGCTTCCTCTGAATTCCTGGGTGTATCCCATCAGGAAAGTAATCTAAAGTTCAAACTTTAGATTATGCTGAAGATACATTTGAACTATTTCCTTAGTGAATCAAACAACTGTGATTCTAGGTGTGACTTCTTTCAGCTACCCTTCAAAAGCCTGGTTCAGTTCTTCAATTCTTATTGGTTCAGGGCATAGCAGCACCTAAATTTATATCCAAACCCATAGTAGAAATACTACTAAGACATTCAGATTGGTTTGGGATGGTGCAGAGATAATAGAAGTGTTGAGGAATGCATTTATAGCTGGGTGTGCAGCTGCAGTGGGAGCTGCAGGTCTAGCAGGAGTGGGAAATGATGGGAACCCCAGGCAAGAGCACTGACCCTTTGTGTGACATTAAGGGCATGGGACCTGTGGCCCAGCCAGGTGACCAGACACTCAGAGACACAGCAGAAGCCAATGGCTTAGACGGGAGACCCCAGACTATCGTGTGCATAGACTGTGAGGGTATAAAAGGCCAGGGATTCCTTTGTTCGGGGTCCCTTGGGGGCACCCAGCTCAAATTGCTGTGCTGTTGTCTCAGCAAACCTGGCATGACTGCATGGAGCGGGGTGTGCAGGGAGGCCCGAGGGACTCTCTGGAGCTGCCCTCTTTGAAGGGGCTTTGGTCGCAGATGTGACAATCTCGGGTGGTGTGAGTGTCACCACTCCCAGAGTGGCTCCAGAATGGTCAGACAGGAAAGTTTGCTTGACACAGACTTATTAATTTCCTCAAGTACCGCATGAGTTTATCTAAACTACTTTTGGATGTGAAGCACTAGGTTTTGTGTGATACCATACCATTCATATTTCCCACATCCAGTTGTGTAGAGGCTCTGCTGTTCCCCACTGCTTGGTGAGCAAGTTAATTTAAACAAAATCTAATTTCTTCAATCGCAGAGAAACATAAATTCAGAATCCTGATGTTTTTAGGCTCCTAACTCTAGTGACAAAGAATTGTTATGCACAAGGCTGAAATGGCAGGGACATTAGAGATAAAGGTTGTGGGCAGCAAACCCGTGGTGAATGTTACTTTAATTTTCAGATCCGTGCAAAAAAATAGGACACTGAGTGAATCAGCTTTTAGCTTTAGTAGGTGAACAATTGTTACTGTATAGCCTAAATAAATGCACCCCCAATCACACACATCTATGATCTGCATAGCTCTCTAACTACTTAAAAATTTTCACTTTCCATTGCTGCATTATTTTTCTTTGTTACTCATGCATACCAGGACATTTAAATCCACAATTTTCAGTCACAAAATATCTTCACTAGATTTAGCTTAGACTTACTTGAAAGCATCTCTTAGGATTTTTCATGCTTTTATAGGTTATGTTATTTTCTATTTTCTATATTCCATTTTCTTCTGAAAAAAAGTCATGGCTCAGGGAAAGCATCACAAATCTTTTCTGTTCTTGCTTCACATTTCGATTTACTATACTAATAAGCTTATCCCAGACACCAACATCTTTTCATTCTCTTGCATGTTATTTTTAAATGGAATTAAGCAACGGAGACTTCAGAGTCTTACAGCTTTTAAACAGACTAGCTACTTACCAAGTGTGGTCAGAGAACTCTCACTCGTAAGTTATAGAGTTCTTCAGTGTGCAGCTGGCTACTTTTGTTGTAAAAATTTCTAGATATAAGTAAATCATCACAATTAAGGACTTTTAAATAACCTTTTTTGTTGCATGAAAATTATTTTATCCAATTAATCTTTAACCTTGTTTTTGTCTTCATGCTAAATATTTACCTTATTTTCTCAAGTTGAGAACATTTGTTCCCATCCCAATTTTTAATATACTCAAATGCAGAGAAAAAATTTGTCTTCTTAACAACTTTGAACTAATTTTTTTAATAAAGATTTTACTTTAGAGTTCAGATACTTAAAACAGAATGCCTAATGCTGATATTTCTAAACACATTGTTTCATTATATAATTTAAATATTTAAATATTTAAATATTTAAATATTTTCTTGCAACCTTTTTCAAAGATTTCACTAGTATTCAATAAAATTTTCTTTTTCTTAGAAAAAAATGTAAACATTAACTTAGAAATTAGAATGAATCTAAACTAAAGGACAAAATTTTATGTGCTATTATTGCATGGATTTATGAAAAGAAATATGAGATAGTGCATTCTTAGGTACAAAGACACTTCACAACTGTTTTAACAATATTTTTTGTCCAAATATAACAATTTCAAATGGTCTTACAATAACATATTATCAAGGAAAGAATATCTGTAGGAGTCTTAACAATTAGTTTATGGTTTGTGAAGGTAATCAACAGAATTAAAGAAACTGTTGACAGTTTTACAAAGAAAGCAGTTTCAGGGTTTTTAGGTTGAAAGTAAAAATATTGGCTGTTTTAATCAGGCATTTGCTGAAGGAATAAAGATTCATTTGAGAGTTTCAAAGATGATTTCTCACTCAGCTTTTTTCAAGTAGAAACATTGAGAACATTTTTTCTTGTCATATTAGAGTTATTTGGCTCCTTGTGTTATTTTATGATCCATAAAGAATAAAGGGAAATAAAAAATGAAAAGGCAAAATAAAGGCTATCTGTTGTTTTCTAAAAACCAGAGTATTCTGGGTACACATTCAGTGAAGGATCAGATTGTTTCTCCTTTCCAACACAATCACTGTTCATATTTATACATTAGTAAGGGGGGGCAGGGGGAGGTAACTGGTCCTCCACAAATACATTTACTATTAAAAGAGGTTTTCACATTTCATTCCAAATGGGTGAGGTTTTCTGCTTAGTATGTACATTTGATAACAAAATGCCCTCTTCTTAAAGAAGATACCTCAAAAAAAGATAAATGCATTCCCAGTTGCTCTAGACACAGTTGCAACTCCCTGATAAACCATTGCAAGGAATGATGGGGTTAACAGAACTCTCTAACTGTTTAACAAATAATAGCAATTATAATGAAATTAACCCCTTTAAAGTAAGTGCAGCAATTACTGATAAGACTGTATTTTTCTGTAAATTCACCATAAATTGTTTTAAGGTATTTATCAGGTTCTCTATACAGCAAACAGTGATGAGCCAGCCTAAAGCACTAGAACTGGTGGGCAGTCAAATTTTTGTGTGGAAGAAATAAGGGTTTAACCAGAGAAGTCTAATTTCCTTTGTGTTAGAATACCTGCTCCTGAGTGAGACTGTAAACTATAAAGTATGTCATGCTGGTGAGTAATCTGGAATTGAATCTTGCATTCCTGGTGTGGCACTTGTGTCCTCTCTGACAATTCCCTCTGACAGGGGAGTACCAGGCCAGAAAGAGGCACTATTTATCCATGTTGCGTCTTGATTTGAAGACTGTTCTTCTCTCCCTTCCTGCAGACTCTTCAAAGAGACCAGGCCTGCCCAGGGACACTGAATAGTACATGCAGCACAGCCTTTTATGAGCTTCATTGACGTGCTGTACTAACACTGCTTTTTCTGAAAAAGGCAGTGTTGGAAAATCACCTAAGTAAGATAGCCATGGAAAACAGCTGTGGTTTGAAGTACTTGATCTCTGTCCAGATTGACCTCCAGTCCCTTCTGGGGACTATAGCCCAGACAAGGATTCAAACTGAAACTTGTGGCTCTAGCGTGGAATTTTTCCTTCTCCAGCACAGATGGAAAATCAATGGCTACTGACTGGCTGATTCTGCAAATTAGTTGCACAATGTGTGTTAGAAACAACGAGGAGAATGATTTCTTTCTCTCTGACTGACTGTCCCCAACATAGGGAAACCATTTAGAGAGAACTGTCCAATCAAATGCATGAACAAATTAGCAGAAGAATAAAATTAAGTGGTCATATTTAAAATTATAATTCCACAGTGCACAGACAATGCTTCCATATTTCTAAGATCTTTTTTTTCTTATTTAAAGACTGTATGTGCACTTGATATTAACTGTTTATAGCAAATGTGCAACAATTTCGAATAAAGGCAGTGTGAGTAAAAGGAATGATGCTCTCATAAAACACATTTTTTCTCCACTGTAAGGAGTAATATTCACTACTAAACAGAAAGGATTTGAGGGTATGAAGTTTTGAAATTTCATGTATGAATTGAAGATTCACATCTCCTTATCTGTCAGACTGTTTACAAATTCTATACATTTCTGTCTTGAAAAAATAGTTTTTATCAGGTAGTTTATGGTATCTTATACATGTCTCATTTGTGTCATAGGGCAGAAATTATGTCCTCTTTATAGCTTCCATCTCCAGACATATCAAAAGTGAAGAAAAGACAGAAATAATTTCCTATGCTCAGTAGATACTTAAATGTTCTTTGTCCTTTTGATGTGAATTCTAAAGCGAAAGTTTAAATTTTAGGTAGACAACAAGAAATCTTCCTGGCTTGAGTTAACTACTCCACTTGATAAAATAAAATATTATTACTTTAATATTGAAGGTAGGTACCATCATTTTCTATGTATTGTAAGAGAAGTCTGTTATCCCTTAGGGAGTACACAGCAGCTTCATTTATTTTTCCATGATATATTAGCTTTCCAAAGATTTTTTTTGCACATATTGGGTATCCATTTACAGGACTGAAACAATAGGCTGTTCCTAGCAGCAGAAGGAGAGGAAAAGGTGAAATGAAAGAGGAAAATGTAGGAAAAACAATTAACTTTTTTACTGTTGGGATTTGGGGAAAGTATCACATGTACAAAAAAATTAATGAATATGGACTTAAATCATTAGAAATTATAGAAAAGTCAAGGATAAATTTTATGTGCTCTTGTCAATGAGATATTGCAGTATATTGGCGGGGGAGGGAGAAGGGAGAGGTAAAGAGAGGATAATGAGCTTGTTCTGAATGTTTTTCTTCTTTTGCAGACCTCTTAATTTCTCCCAAGAGAGAGTAATCAGAGAGTTAAAATATTAGAATGATGGCTAATATATCTGTTTGTCATTTCCACTCTTATCTGACCTTAAAACCATCTATCCTGCTCCTTGAAGATTGCAATATTCATTGATAAGAATGATCTTTTCTTCCTTTCTTTTGAATAAATTTTATCCTATGCTTTGAGTTTGCTTAGAAGTATTAAGTATTGCTTTCTCCTCCTGAAAATAATAAATTATAGAGATGAATATTAGTAAACATCCACTTGTGATTTAAAGAGTCAAATTGGTATTTATATTTTGAAATATCAGGATGTGTATACATGAGTAGGAACTTTATGTCCAAAGTAGTCTTCTGGAAAAGAATGAGAGAAATGATAAAGCTGAAAAATTAGTTTAATACTTAAGGCCCATTGGCAGGTAAGACTTAAGTACTTGACATTTATCTCCCATTGACTTCTTTTTAAAACTCATGCTAATTATCTAGGTTATTTCTGGAAATGACATTTGGCCTTGAAGTCACTTTCAATTTCATTGAAATTTTTTTGAAAATTTTAGCTTACATCTCAAACCTCATGCCTCATGATCACCTGAAATCATTACAATGTAGGTTAATGCGTTTGATACTGTTTTCCTCTATATAAATCCATGGATGTCAGGATAAAAATGGAAAGAAAGGGTTCTTTCTATCACTGTAAGATACAGTGAATATGGTAAATAAGAAGTACTAAGTGTATTACGTACCTCTCTCATGCATCGCCAACACTAAAATCATCTTCCAAACGAGATAAATTTGCTGAAAACTTGTTGGAATCTGGTGTCAAAAAAAATATTTTTTTCTATTTGATCATAAATGTTTGTCCTCATCACCTTAGTGCCTTATCCACAAATGTACTGTAATTACTGTCAGATATCTGCTATTTTGGTTTTAAACAAGAACATTAAATGTTTATAACTCCCAATGTGAAAATGTGTTTTAAAAGACAAAGAAAGAAGAGGAAAGGCATGTTTTCTTCCTTATTTGGTATATTATGTGTATTTTTATGGCACTTCATTTTATCTGGTTCTTCTTTACAATTCTTAGATTTCCTCTTAAGTTTCATCCTTCCTGTACAGATTTGTAGATGTAATGACAACATAACATTAGTGGGGTCAAACGTTATTGTAATTGCTGGTACTTGCATTTCACATAAAGATCCCTCTATCCCGAATGCAAGTTTGAGTTGATCAGTCACTGGTGCAGGAACTTGGATAAATTCAGGAAACTGAGGGTATAAAAGGCCAGGTGTTTACTTCATAAATTAATGTATAGCTAGAGGTTACTGTTTGGAAGGCACTGGCTACTACTAAATATTCAAGTTTGATAGTAGCATACTTTTTTCTTCCACTTAAGCAGGTTAAAAAGATTAAACTTCCTTGCTGAGAAAGAACATCTTTGCTACTCTGAGCCACCAGCCAGAGCCAAGTAGTTGTTTCATACATAGGCTCATCCCACCTAGTTTACATTATTCATTAATGTTTTTTGTTATTTTTTCACCCAGGCTCCCCAAACGATTTAATCGATTGGTGATGTTATATTTTGGCCCATGCAGAGGTAACAGCTTTTTTGTTGGTGCTGTTTATCGAATGTCCAGTTTGGGATAGATAATTGTAGCTCACGTAGTCTGAGTTTACATGAATAAGAGCTAGCAAGCACCTCATTAAGTGTGAAAAGTTTTTCTGCTCCCTACAGCAGACAGTGGCCTCTAGGCATTGCTACCATAAGTGTTAAAGAAGGCATTGAAAAATGCATCTATACCTTGGAAAACTAATGCAATTTTGTCTCTAGCTGACTTTTCAAAGCTAAGGAGGATTTCCTGTGCAGGTGAGGCTGTCTGCCAGAGCCAGTCTAGAACATTCGCTGTATGAAGGACAGCAGCTCTCAGGCCCTGGCCCTATATTTGGTGACACATCCCAGCACAACACATCTCACGTGCTGTTAAACATCCCGTGTGAGGTAACTGCGTGTACTGTACCACAGCATGAGCTATGCAGTAATCTCTCTCTGTCTAGCAGATTGCATGTGAGATCAATAAAGTGTAAGTAAAAAAAAACGTGTATCATGGATCTTAAATGAACTTGGCTCCTGAAGGCTGTTCTGGGGTGATATAAGAAGCTGTATCAGTTCAGGATGGACTGCACAAATTTCAGCCCACAGAAGATGAGGTAAAGTATTTATCTACCTTTCTCATCTAAGATGGAGAGATTGATCAGCCCGGAAAAGCTAACTCATTCTTCCCTCATAGAGTGAAACCTTTCATTGCAGCACTGGGGACAACAGAACTCATAGAAAGAGAGGAACTCTGAGCTCTACTGTGTGACAAAGACTATCCAGGATTTCAGAAAATAATACAATAATAAAAAGAGAAAAATTTAACCATTTGCAAAGGAAAAACAATATATGCTTTAATAGAAAATAAAATTATTAAGAAGGGTTTAAAACATAAACAAGCTATTACTTAGCTGATAAAAATCCTCAGCTTAGAATGTGTGTAATGAGTAACTTGCCAGCTGTGTTTTTTATGTATTCCTTAAAGGAAGAAAGAATATTATTCGTTCACCATCTAGCCTTACTAAAATTTCTGGAATGTAATTTAAATGGCATTTGATGATAACAGTGTTTCTTCCTGGGTGTCAAGTGATCTTACTTTGAACCACATAAAAACTTGCAGACTCAATGGACAATGTATTAGAATAAATTTCTCCCAGAGGCAAATGGAGCCTATAACATAGGAAGAAAAGAATCAGTAGCTTCCTATTGTAAACTCCATTTTTTGTGTGTGTGTTGTAGAATAGTATAGTTATTAGAAACTCAATGTTAGAAAATATTGTCTCCATCCAAGTGGCACTTAATCTCTATTACCTGGAGGTTAAAAGTCAAAGAATAATCATCCATGTCAGTGATTCCTGCAGCAGATTGCTACTGAACCATGTAAGGTCGTTTAGTGGGGAGAATTAGCTCCCAGCAGCTTCACATGTCAAAGATATTGTAGTAGTACACAGCCCCAGCTCTTCTCCCTGGAAAATGATGATGATTCTATGGGCTTTTTCAGGAAAGGCGTCCTGTAGAAGGAAAAGAAAAGCTTACCTTTAATAGACATTTTTGCAAAAGGTGAAAATGAAAAGAAAAAAATTGCTGACTTTACCAGTCAGCGGTAGATGAAAAGGACACAAGTAGAGCCAACTGCCCTCAACTTTGCAAATAGAACAGTAATGCATACCTTGTGTTTCTGTAACTAATACACCTTCTAAGTCCATGCCACTCTATGCATAAAGAATGAAATCTTATGTGACTGTATGAAAGACCAGGAAAACCTGGGAAAGCTTCAGAAATGGGCCATTAACCAGAGACAGTTTGGAAGCTTCTGTGCTAATTTAATTGGAAAGTTGTCAGTAGTGATGTGTGCATATGGAATCAGTTTCTCTCTGGAAATGCTATAATCCATCAATGCAGTGAGTGTTCTGGCTGTATTGTTTAGAACAGGTTAGCAGAAAAAAGCTAGGATGAAAAAGAACAAGATGCCCAAGCCCATGGAATTGCCCTGGACATGACACAGAAAGCTGGCCTGAAGTTATCCAGGGAAACTAAATGGAAGAAGCCAGAAAGGTCAAAACATGTCATGTTTGAAGTGTGAGGAAAGGGGGAAAGACCCAGTGTCCATGCAAAACCTTTTGCTAAGTAAAAAAACCCCTTTTAACTAAGTGCTCATTATAACTATCATAAGAGACAGCTGAACCAGTATCTTTAATGAGCTTACATCTCCCCTTCCCCCATATCACACCTATATAACATCAAACAAAATGGCATGAGAACATATTTTTTTCTGCAGTTTTATTTTTGTTTAAGGTTTATTTCATTCACCTATTTGTTATAATGTTTTACAAAGGAAATGTCACTTTCCCCTCTGCCCCTACTAGGTAATGAGTGCTAATTCCAGTTGTTTGCCTTTGCTTAAAAAGCAATATTGAAGAAATCAAAGTAGGATTTTAAAACCATCAAGGTGTTTGGTTTGCTTTCTGTGATTTCCAGATCCATGTCCATAGTGACAGAAACTGATGCAGTAGCAAAGAGCTCACACTCTCATTTTTCTGTTTTGGTTGCTTACTTCAAAGTGGAAGCATAAAGGACAGTGTGGCCAACAAAGCCACAGGACAGTGGAAGACTGGAACTTTTTGCTGAAGGTGTCAAATTATTTTGACTTTTTAATCTGCATATAGTTCTGGTGGAGAGCAAAGCATGAAAAGGTGTTCTTTTTCTAATTCACTGTTTTCTAAATCACAGTTAGAAAAGAGATTTAAAGGTACTTTTTGAACTATAGTATTTATCTTAAATGAAGGAACTATGCTTTGTATCATATCTCTCACTAGTACTTAAAATATACAAATATTCAATTTTAAAATTGCACAAATTTTTGCAGTTGGAAATGTCATTGTCTTTACATAAGCCCTGACCCCCCCCCCCCCCCAACAACACGTGGCGT
>VZTI01004655.1:1358297-1368975 GCA_013397865.1 Struthidea cinerea | reverse complement strand
TAAAAAAAAAAAATCACTAGAAATGGCAAATATAACACTAGTTTCATCAGTATTAACAGACACTTAGTGGACTGCAGTCTTCTTTATGATGTGCAGTTCTTCAAGTCATCCAAAATCTTACTTGTCCAAAATAGACATGTAATAATTTGTCAGGAAAGAATCATAGAATACCTACCATTTCTTTAACATTATTGTAGCTACAATAAGGGCAGGCAGACAATCCAAACTAGTATCCTCTGCCAGAAATTTTTCAAGCGCAAGTACATGTTGAAGACTCAGCTTTTGAAGGCCAGAGAACACGAGGACTTAAGTTCTAACTGAATTTCAAACAGATATATTTACTTTGAACAGAATATACTGAGTACTATACACAGCTTTCAGAACGTTTGTGTTCAAAGTCTCTATTTTAAAAACACAAAAGATGTGTTTCAATAGACAAGTTGCTTCAATAGTTAATTACCTTCATAGTTAGAAAGCTGTGCTGAGTAGAAGTTGCAAGCCCAGATTCAAAATTCTAGGCTGTGTGCTATTTCAGTCCAAACTTTGAAATAGACCTGAAGATTTCGTATTTTTCCATGCTTTACATTACTTTACTTTAAATCCATATTTCTTCACTTGACAGATAACTTTCATTGCTTCACGAGGTGCTGCCTTAGCTGACTTTACCAGAATGTCAACCCCTATATCATTATATGCACTGCCACTTAGTCCCTATCCATGACATGCTCAAAGCAGTAACACAATACACAATGTCTTATGATATGTGGCATTGCATCCTGCAAATTAAGCACTGCAAACAGAGGAAGTGCAGAAGGTGATGCCATGAAAAAGACAGACCAGATGTTCAAAGACAGATAAAGATGGCATTATTATAAACGCATCTAAATCCTTTATTAATCTGATTCTCTGAGAACTGAGAAATGTGAGAAACCAGATCCCAATATTGTAGGCATTTATTATACATATGAGTTGTACAATATATTAATTCCAATAAAATTTCATATTTCAATGGACCACTATTTCACAGGAAGATTCATAACCTTAATCATCTTTGATTTTGTCTCTTAAACCCATGGATTATTTTATCTATAAATTTACTCACAGAAATAAAGCTTTTACAGAAGAAATGTGTTTGGAATGGGTTAGACTTTTTTCCACACTCTCCCTTTTTTTTTTTTCAAAGCTAACTTCCAACGAAGAGAAAAAATAATTAGAAAGCAAAATGCCTGATGTAGCCTTTACTGAAAAGAAATGAATGATCTTCCACATCCTCAACAGTTCTTCAAGGCTCAGCTAGTACACGATTCCTACTATCAGAGGATCAGAGTGGCTTTCCATCACTGATTGTTACATCACCTCAAAGATACACTGAATGACAAACTGTATAAAACATCACGTGCATTTTGTCTTGCCTTGCCATTCCCCTTCCCCCACACTTGTCAAGATACTTTTATTTCAAACACTCTTTCTCAGTTACTTTTTGAAGAAGGTGTCAGAATGCCTCATTTCCATCCACCCCTTTCCTGCTAAACATTTTATCTTCTCTTCCCCCACCCTTCCGCCTTGTGCCTCCAGTTGTAATTCAAAAAGCAGGGCAGAATAAGCCTAACCTCAATTTCCTGTGTTGAATGTGCAGCTGCTTGACTGATGGCCTCATGAATTATTAAGAAAGACCTCATGTGCATATTCATGAAGTGTCTCTTTATTAATTCATAATGCAGCTGCTGCAAAGGCAGAGAGTGGAGGGCTCAGTCTCCTCCCACATAAAGACATAAGCGATGTCTCTTCCTCAGCTTCACTCTGATTCCTTTACTGGCTCATCCTTAGTGATGCGTCAGCACCAGCAGTTTCCATTTTTGTTGTGTTCTGTTCTAATGTCTTGTGTGCCACTCTTGTGCCAGCCCATATCAAGAGGAATCAAAAGGGTTGGCATCAAATTCACCAGTAATGTTTCTTATGAGAAATAAACCTTAAAGGGAGTAATGAGAGTTTACAGCTCATTTCAATTATTTTCAGTTGCTCTCAGGTGCTCCAACACATGCTTCATTTAATTTTACAAACACCACCACTACATGCAGTGTGGTGGTGTTTGTCACTGGAGACTAAAAAGATGGAGAAATATCTCACAGGAGATAATAATAAAGTCCTTAGTTACTTTTGCAGCTATGTTTTCCAGGAATGAGAACAGAAAATACTAGAGACTTCAAGTAGAGAAGTTCTCAGTGAGACAAATTTCTATGAAAAATAATAAAAAAGAGTAAAAGCTCTATAAAATTCTTAAGCATCACTGATGCACGTAGGCAAACACACAGGTTCTGATTCTGTGCGAGTAGTTCCATTCTCCCCTCCAACATGGTGCTGGGTTTTTCACGGTATAATCTGACCTCCCACAGAGTTTGCCTTGAGGTAATTGACAATTGAAATGATTACAAAAAATCAGAAAACCTTTTACATTGCTTAACTCCAAGTTTCTGAATCTAGCATTCTGAATGAGGGTAGGTGATGAAGAAATAGTTAACAATTAACTGAAAAAAAGAAGAAAATTCTTCAAAGTTTCATGTGTGTCCTGTCATCATAGAAGCAGGAAACCCCTGACCACAGCGTCTCTCAAGTAAACCACTGAGACTGACAGGGTCTGCTGTTTCATAGCTGAGGGCAGAAAATAACTCAATGAAGGGAAGGCATTGCATGGGAAGGGTAGGGAGAAAGGAAATTTTAAAAAATCTGTCGAGGCTACAACTTGGGAATCACTTCTCAGGGAGATAAAGGGGGTGCTGCTGGTGTGAGGAATGAAATGAGAGTTTCCGTACACTTGTAGGTCCAGAATCTGGTAACATTCTGTGCATTTAGATTATATACACGCAGACAAACAGTTCCATTACAGTCTAGTTTAGATCCTGACTAAAATATTTTAAAGCCAGAAGGGACTATTAGATCATGTCTTCTGACCTTCTGTGTGACACAGATCATAAAATATTGTGTAGACATTTTTTGCATTGAGTCCAATAATCAGTGTGGAGTCATAAGTCACAGGTGCTTCATTGTCAAGTTTGTTTTTTTCAATATTTGATCTTAAAAGTGAGGTGATTTGGCTTTGGTGATAGGAAACCTTACCTCATTCTCTGTATCATTATCCCTACTTGTTCCAGCAAAGGTTAAGGAACAGGATCATTTGAAGTAATGCAGTGGAGGGCTCTGTGTTAAATTATCTACTAGAGCTTTGCTGGTGCTAACACAACTATTAGCACGTGGATGTATACTAAATAAGCAAGCGCCAAGATAGAGCTTGAAGCAGTGACAGAGTCCTGACCAAATATTTAAATGGAACTAAGAGCCATCACACTTAATGTGCATCATCTGCAACACTTGCTGCTTTATCAGCTCTTTCCCCACACTCTGTGCCATCCTCTACCCCATGTATTCTAAGCCTTCTCCTGCTCCCGCACAGCAGCTGGTGGATGCTATTGCCCTCTCCTGGCTAGAAACTGTTCAGTGCAGCTGTGCAATTAATTAATGCTCTCAGCAGGTAAAGGAAAAACAGCCAGGGAGATCTTGGTCCAGGGCAAATAAGCATCTGCTGTGGTTGAACTCTGGGGTTACAAGAAGCCTTGTCATGGTCCAGAATACCAGCTGAAAGCTGAACAAGTCCTGTTTCAGAGAGAAAACTAATAAAATTGAATAATACTGGAAGTGAAGTTAAAAACATGGTTTACCTAGGGAAGAATGATCACCCAAATTTATTTAAAGAAATGTCTCTTGGTGCTCCTGACACTGGCCATATCTCTGTGGGAGAGAGTTTTGTCCAGGTGCAGTTCACCTGTACAGCCACTCTCCCGAATGTCCCCCTTTAGTCTTCTCCACCAGGATACAGCCAACAGCAGAATTGCATTAGCAGCAAGTCCAAGTTTATTCTTTACTCTGCTTTCTGTGGCGGGCCCCTCCTGATCTCTCCGCTGTGACAGCAGCTTTAAGGGTTTAACAACACAGTGCCTTTTGATCTCATTTCGGCAGCTGTGATTAAACAGACACACATCACTTGCTGTGCCACTATGTGAGCAACTCATGGTTCACCTTCACTGAATTAGTACCCGCTGAGCACTGCAAATATTTGAAATGTCAATCCATTTGATAATGTCAAAGAGGGCTGCAAATACCACAGAATGGCACCAAGGAAACATTCAACACACGCAGTGGCATATATAATATCTCTTTTCTTCAGGACAAAAATCATAGTTAAATAGAAACAGGAAATCATCTAAGAAGATGTTAAGGTCAACAGATCTGATAACCTGGAGTGGGACATGCTCCTGCAAGGTATCACCTTAAAATTTTAAACAAACCTATTCCCTCTCAAAGAACTTAATTCTTCCACATTCACACATTCTAGTAAAGGATTTTTTGTTAGTAAAAATTGGGATGATAACTGCATAACAACCCATGAATTTTGCATGTAGATTCTGTAGCCTCAAATCAGGGCAAAAATAGAGGCCTGTAATGACATCTTTATTATGTTTTCCCACTCAAGAATCCTAAACCAGATGGAAATATTATATCTGAACAGAAAACAATAATGAGGCCATATTTTCAGTCACAGAAGCCTGGGTCGGTAGAGAAGCAGGTGAAAGCAGAAGAGAATACGCTGATTAGTAGGCTGTAGTTTTCCCTTTAGAAAGATTTGCCTTTACAGAAGACAATAGGAAATAAGACATCAAACTTGTTGCTGGGAGTTGAATGAGAAAGTTAGCAACCTAAAGTATGTGCAACAAAGAACTGAAATTTGGCCATTATACAGAGGACAGTCTTCCAATGAGTTACAGCTTTACTTTTCTTTTTTATTTTTGGTATATACTAGACTTTCCTTTCTAAACTGAAGAATTTTAAACATTTCCTGAAGTTGTACTAGTTAGTAGATAAGAAATTAAGATTAGCGATGCAGAGCAAGCTTCCTTTTTTTACTGAAGAGTCATTCACTCACCTATAGTGTTTTTTTAAAAAAAGAGGGAAAAAAAAAAAGAAGGTAAATTTCATGTACTGAAGTACTGACTCAGGAGGCAAATACCATGTGCCTTATTTGTGGCTGCTGAGAATTAAGTGATGATTTTCCCTTTGCATGCTGATGAAGGCTAATGATGCACTGAGCACAAATACATTTGCATGTAATTAGACGAGTAGTACCTTAACAATAGGAAGTTATAGGGAGAATTCACGTTTGTTGTCTTGCTGGCATTCTTGTCTCTCCAATTATCTTGACATTTCAAAAGGTATTTACTTTTCAGTAGCTCAAAGTCCAGTTAATCTAAAGAGCTATATTTAACATGAAAAAAAAAACAACCCAAAAAACTAAAACCCGAACTCTAGTATACTTAAGAAGAACTATGTGAATTGGCATAGGGCACCCCACTTCAGCCCCTTCTAAAGACTTTTATCCAAGTTTCTTTTGGGTTTATCAGTCACTTCAACAGCTTCATTTACCTTCGTCACCGTCAAATTTGCGTGAGGCTCCACCTACAATTCATCACTTTCAAGCTCTGTATCAGTACGAGAGATTGCTTTATGTTACCAGCATATCTGTATTCTTTCCTACTAAGATATATATTAAAATATTTAAGAATAAAGGAGAAGTAACAGCAGGGCTTAGTCTATTTGGCTAACACAATTGAAGTATAGGTAGTAAGTTTTATTAAGGGTCGATATGATTGATCAGTCTAAAAATCAATCTGAATGCAGACAGGTGAACTCCAGTAAATCTCTCAGAGATACTAACTTCCAAAACAATCTTGGGAATTTTTCTTCCTGCTATGCCCATTGTCTCTGTTAATAACAAACAGCATGTCACTGTGAACATCCCAAGCAGCAAAAGTTATTATTCCTTCTCTACTTCCTGTTCTGAAGAATTTCAATATAAACATCCCCTTATTTTCTTAAAAGTTTAACAAATTCTCTTGCAGTTTTACTTCCATTTCTTCATTGAATTTTATCTTTAAGGTTAAAATATGTAACAAACCCTATTACCCTGACTTCAGTGGATTTTGGTAGGAGGTACAACCTAAAAATTTTAGTGTCTTTCGCTGCTTCCTCTACGTTACATATGTTTAATTAAACCTGAACTGTTGATCACTGCTAAATGCTTCAAAAACAAGCTTATAAATTACTGCTCTTTCACCAGCTTTTCATTTGAAAGCAGAGAGACAGGAGACTACCATTAAATGTAAGTAGGCTCTACAAAGCCTTTGAGCTTTGCTCACCTCTGCTAATTTTTCATTTGATCATGTTATTAGACAACAATGTCAGATATTTCTCGTCATATGTGCAGTTTATCTCAAACCTTTGCTTTCTTATCACCTGATCAGGAAAGAACTAAAATTCTGATTAATGTCTCTGTTACACAGGCATTCATTAGTGAAATCCTTTCTTTGCCCATATCCCTCAATCACTTTTGAAGTGACTCAGTTGCACAGCTAAAGAATCTAATACAAGAGGGTGTAGATCTCTCTCATCTGACTTCAGGACATGCTTTATCCTGAGTCAGACATTGAGTATCCTTAGATACTCTTCCCACATGGCATGAAGAAAAGGCTCCTTCAGACATTTCCCAGATGAGAGAGAGGCAAGGTTCTTCCTTAGGGCCTGATTAGCTCATTCCCTGTTCTTCCTCTTTTCTTTATTTCTTTCCTTTTCCCTCCAAATATGCATCAGCCTTTCTCTGCCATCAACAAAGCTAGAATATAAACTAATTATATGAATAGGCTCCTGGCTGATAATTAAAACCTGCACCTTGATCCAACACAGTGCGTTCTGGCTTTGAACAATATCAATGTACTTATACTCATGGAATAAATACAGCAAGAGTTGCCTTGGCATGGTGATCTACCAATGACTTTGTGTTTATTTAGTGGGTTTTTTGTNTTTTTTTGTTTGTTTTGGTTGTTCTTTTTTTTTTTTTTGTGGGTTTTTTTTTTTTTTTTTTTTTTTTTGTTTTTTTTTTTTTTGTTTTTTTTTTCACATCAGTGGTCTTTTTGAAGATATCTGAGTTGAATGTATTACATATAAAAATACCTACCTAATGCAGCATGTAGCTGCTGGCTCAGCGGCTACAACACCTACCCATCTATTACTTACCACCCTCAACTCTTGTACATGCAGACCTAAACTAGCACCAATGACCACTCCTGTATTGCTCTCTGCCCCTGACAGAAAATCTCCCGCTTCATTTGGGATGCCCAGCAGGCAGGATGCCTAATATGGAGGATTCCTTTTTCTCTCTGTGCCTGTCTGAATGCAGTGACTTAAGAGACAGGGGGCAGTGGTGAAAAGTTCCTTCCTGGAGCAGCAGATGCATCTCCGGTGTTACTGCCCCACATCTCCACGTGGTATCGCACTGTAAGTATGAGGTTCCAGGCATAACCAAAGAGTAACGAGGGCGATGGCTCATTTAACGTGGAGGTGTCACTGAAGCTGAGTCAGCCTATGCCCTGTGTCAGAACCGGTGCTGTAAAGGAAAAAAGGGTCATGGTCTCAGGAGACTCCCTTCTGAAGGGAACAGAAGCCCCAATATTCAGAGTGGACCCACTTCTTTGGGAAGCCTGCTGCCTCCCTGGGGCCTGGGTTAATGATGCGAAGAGAAAGCTTCCTGCCCTGGTATGACCCTCATGTTGTCATCCATTATTGATTTTTCAGGCAGGCAGTGATGAAGTTGCAACAAGAAGCCTGAGGTCAATCAAGAGAGACTGCTGGGCCTTCACATGTTGACCAGTTAAGGGATCAGGAGCACAATTAGTTCTCTTCTCTATATCCTTCCAGTCGCAGGGAATGATGAGGAAAGAAACAGGAAGGTCCAGCAGATCACTACAGGTATCTGAGTCTGGTGTCACCAGCAGAATTTTGGGAGTTTTGATAATGAACTACTCTACATGACATCAGACCTGCTGGTGACAGACGGGGTACATGTGTCTCAAAGGTGGAAAGTTATCTTCATGCAGGAGTCGGCAGGACTCTTGGAAAGAGACCTAAACTTGATGATTTGAAGGAGGAAAGGAATAAAACCAGGCTTGCTAGAGATCCTGAGGGCATCATGCCAATGTTTGAGGGACTGTGTGCAAGCAAGGTCATTTGGTCTGCTGTCTTATTGGAGTTAGGGGATGGAGATCCATGCAACAGTAAAGACACAAGGGCTATTATTGTCTTAGAAACCATGGAAGATCCTGAGAATGTAGGAATTAGGGCTTCTCCCCCAAAAAGGTAGTGAGATCAACAGCCCAAGTGAAGTGCATTTAAACTAATGGACTCAGGCAGTAAACAGGCAACAAACAGGAGGAGCTGGAAGACCTTGTGCAGCAGGAAAACTATGGTAGTTGCCATAAAGGAGACTTGGTGGGATGACTTGTACAACTGGATGCCAGCCAGGACAACAAAGAATATAAAGTAGTCTATAAGCAGCTGGGAGAGAAGTCCCACAACTGCCAGCCCTTGTTCTAATGGAGGACTTCAATTTACCAGATATCTGCTGAAAATGCAACGTAGGAGAGATAAAATGATCTAGGAGATTCCTGAAGTGTGTGGATGAGAACATCCTGGCACAGCTAATAAGTGAGCCAACTAGGGCTGCTGGCGAACAGAGAAGGACTGGTGGGTGATATAATGGCTGGAAGCTGTCTTGGACACAACCATCATGAAATGAAAGAGTTCTCAATTCTTGGAGAAGTAAGAAAGAAGATATTACAACCTGCCCCTGAAGGCAACGGTAACTGAGGTTCTTGTTAATAGATCCCTTCAGGTGGACTAGAGTGAAATGACACTGAATGACCGGTGTTTTTATATATCGATATCTCTATATATGCATGTGTGTGTGTGTGCACGTGTGTGTGTAGAGTCTATCTTAGAACAATTTTGTTGCCATTTTGATTCTTATTATCTATAGTAATATAACAGTAAAAATATAAAGATATCACTTAAGAAAATATATAAGGAAAAGAAAAAAAAAGAAAGAAAGGATAAAAGTAGATAGTGGAGAGGAAAGATATCAGTGCCTGTGGATCTAGAGTTGAGACTTGATTGTTGCAAGTTCAGAACTTAATCTGGCTACTTGCATAAAAGACAATAAAATTTTTTCTATAAATCCAGAAAAGAAGGGCTAAGGAGAATTTCTGTCCTTTATTTTATGTGGGAGGGAAAATGGTGATAAAGAGGAAAAGGCTGAGGTACTTAATGCCTTCTTTTCCTTGGTATTTAATAGAAAGACCAGTTGTTCTCCAGGTATCCAGGCCTCTGAGATGAAAGACAAGGATGAGGAGCGAAAAGAAGGTCCCAATAATCCAAGCAGACTTGCTGCACCACTTAGACACACAAAAGTCTATGAAGACAGAGGGGATCCACCCAAGGGTACCGAGGGAGCTGGCAGAAGAGCTCACCGAGCCACTTACAATGATTTACCTGACTAGTCCTGGCTTACCGGGAAGGTTCCATTCAACTGGAAGTTAGGAAGTAGAAACTACAGGAAGCTCTAGAAGGAGGAGCAAGGGAGCTCCTGTCAGCCTGACCTTGATGCCAGGGAAAAGGAGGCTTAGGGGAGAACTTATAACTCTCTACAACTCCCTTAAAGAAGCTTGTAGTGGGTGGGTGTCTGTTTCTTCTTCCAAGTAACAGGTGATAGGACAAGAGGGAATGGCCTCAAGCTGTGCCAGAGAAGGCTTAGATTGGCTGCTATGAAAAATTTCATCATAGAAGCTTTTCTTCACAGAAAATGTTATCAATCATTGTAACAGGCTGCTCAGGGAAGCAGTGGAGTCATAATCCCTGGAAGTGCTCCAAAACGTGTGGATATGGCACTTAGGGGCATGGTTGAGTGGTGGACTTAGCAGTGTTAAGTTAATGTTTGGACTCAATGATCTTACAGGACTTTTCCAACCTAAATGATTCTGTGATTCTGTTCCCATGATTGAAAAGGAAGGCTTGAACAAGGACTCAGATGACCTTTATTTTTAATCAAGGGAAACAGATAAATAAACAATTCAGAGAGCAGCTGCAGCACAATAAGGCAGCACATGGATCCCAGCCATGAAATATCCATCTGTCTGGGCAGATCAAGGTATGAATACCCAGCAGAGCTCTCTAACAGCTAACGTGAGTAAAAGTATCTAATAGATCCCAGTGAGTGTTGACTAGCCCCCGCTCAAAGGCTCTCAGTGAAATGTAACTGAATCCTCAGGACACAGCTGGAGAGATGTGAAAAGTTACAACTGTCCATTCATTGTAAATAGCATGAAATAATACAAGGTTATACAGTTTAACTGTCACTACCTAGGTTATTATTCTGATAAAAAAATAGAAAAGATGATATAGTGAAGAAAAACACTTCAAGAGAGGACAAGCAAATTTAGATTTTTCAGTGAAGTCAGTTATCAGTGCTCTGGGAGACAGTAGCTGAAAGGCACAAAAAGAATTTCTTATAAAATCTCTCTGCTGAACCTGACGTTGAAAAAATTTCTCATCCATTTTGGGACAAAATCTAGCAGGTGAGCATAAAGACCATTAGATTTATTTGCCACACTGTGTTCTGAATTGGCCAGTCACACTGACATACTGAATCTTATCTGAGGGACAGCAAGTAGGCAGTGAGAACTAGGCTGTACAGCTGCAGTTTCAAATGTGTTCAATTTTCTGGCAAGATAATTTGGGGGGG